>CM076580.1:1414174026-1414570835 GCA_034641835.2 Pinus albicaulis | reverse complement strand
ATATATGGTAAAATTGAAAAGAAAGAGGGCAAGTGATCAAATAGACAACCAAGCGATGTATTCCTGAACAGTAGACATGGGCAAAGATAGTATTAAATTGTTAATTTAACAAGTATCCAACCTAGTACAACCTTGTATTTAAAAAGAATATCTTTAATTATAAGAAAAATGTTACAACTCAGGTGGACATAAATCAGTGATGAATGTAATGGTCATGTGTGGTTGTTTATTAATTGTAAACATGAAAATTTAAAAGAATTTGGAAGTTTCATAGTTTCTGCATGCCACCTGTTCTATGGCATGACTTCCTTACTTCCAGAATCAATGATGAATGTAATATCCATTTGTGTGGTTGTTCATTAATTGAAAACCTGAGCAGTTAAAAGAATTTGGGAGTTTCATAGTTTTTGCATGCCACCTGTTCTATGGCATGCTTCCAGAAGGTGTGCACATTCTTTTTATTCCAACACAAGCATAGATTTGCCACATACTACAGTTATTTTGGTGGTTTTTTTCTCTGAACACAATCAAAATTGGATTCAAATATTTTAAACTGAGACAATTTATTTGTAAATCTGGTGATTTTCAATTACAAATTTAAATTAATTTGAAACTTTAAATCTATTAATATTTTCAAAAATTTGAGTTATTTAAATTAATATTTAAACGAATCATCTTGCACCTGATTCTTCCTAATAGAAAAAATAAATGCTCACACTAAACACCTAAATTTCTGATTGAGTGTGACCAAAGAAAAATTAAACATTCATACTGAAAATTAAATGCTCACACTAAACACCTAAATTCACCAAAACAAAATTAAACACTCATACCAAACACAAATTTTATACCAAAGAATTAAATGCTCATACCAAACACCTAAATTTCATAGCAATCCAGGCAAAAGATAAAACTATGGAAAAGCCCATGAGAATTAGACAAATATATGGAAAATCCCAGAAGAACCTTTCGTAATAGTTTCCTAAAAGGAATGAACTATCGCTACAAAATGTACGGTATGACTTTTAAAACGAAATTTTATGTGGAAAAGATTTTGCCGGATCATCTTCCCTCATAGATGAAGTGTCATTTTACTTTCTTTGATGATGACAAGAAACTGCTAAATTTACATCAAATTTCAATCGACAATGACAGAAACAAAATTTAAGAATTTCAGCCTGAGTCATCTATCTTACTAATCTTGAAAAAGAGTGCACTATAGAATATGTTAAAATAAAGGTTATTATGTCAAGCATGATAACACTCATGGTCATTGTTATAGGTTAAATTTTCTAAGCATGAAAGATGATCATAATTAGTTAATATTAATGAGTTATTTTTTATAAATACGTAATGATGTATTAGTACTTTTTAAAAATAAATTATTAGTTGTTTTTAAAAATCTATATTTTTGGATAATTAATTTAGTGATTTTTTTTGAAAAATCATTTTTAACGAGTTCAAAAATAGTTTTAAATTTTATTATATAATAAAAAAAAAATTTAAACTTAAATAATATTTATAAAAAATTATTGTTTTTTTTAATCGTTGTAAAGTTACTTTCAATAAAATTATATGCTTTTCAATAATATTTAATCTTGATATCTCTCACACTCTCATTCAAGTATTTGTAAGTTGGACAATGATTATATTAAATTCAACAAAAAAGATATAGAAGCACCCACACAAAAATATGACCTAGGTCCATATAAATTCTCTAACAATAACTAAAAAAGTAAAAAGCAAAAAGACAAAGTGAATCTTAAAAAGTTTAATAATTGACTTAAAAACTATGAGTTTGCATTTCTTATGATTATAGCTTTGATATTATTACTATGCATATGAGAATTTACCATGAGAGAATTTCTCTAAGGTGATTCCACCTAGATGGTGTTTGTGACTTCATTGTCCTCAGAGTTGGAGAACTCTATATTTGCTAAATTCTTGGCCAACACCTAAACTTTATCATTGAGCTTCCACATATGTGCCTAAGCTTCATTAATGCAAAGTAGAATTGCCTTTTGAGTTTATGAGTGTTCAACCAACACTTTTTCCACTATTATTTTTAGCTTCTTATACAAATCGGTGGTCTATACATATTCCCTCTAGTTCTGGTATTCTCAGTAGCTAGAACCCAATTTCCCACCTCTTCTTCTAATTTAGTGTCAGAGATGGACCACCTTTCAATCATTTCTTCTCTTTTTGCATTTTGATTTTTCCTTCTAAGTTCATGGGAGAGGGGGAGTGCTTTGCACACAGGTGAAAACTGAATATTCTACCGTCTATTGGGCTCTTAAACTCGTAGGGTCAGGTGCTCCTCTTCATCCTCAATGACCCCTAGACCTGGAAATTCAAGGCATTACCACATAGGGAGTAGGCGAACTTGAGAAACTATAGCCTAAAGGGATAGAGGATATTCTAAGAAATAATCGGAGAGGGTGGAAAAACTAGAGAAACAAAGAGTAGTAGAACCAAAGGAGCCTCAACCAAATGAAACCCAAAGATGATCTTAGGCAAAGAGAGAGACCCGAGAGCATGAGGAGATTCACCAACTACCTTAAGCATCTAACTAGGGGGGAAATGAAATAAGGTTCTACTAATAAACTAAAGCAAGAGCCTACATCTCCTAGTTTAAAATTAGAACAGGAATCTGTTGAGAATGCAGCAAGATGATGGAGCTTAGTGAAATGAAGTCGCCTTCACTAAGTGGGCCCGCAGGCAAATTCTGGCGCAAAGTCTATTTTTAGACTATGTCTATTTTTAGACATACGGAGCATAATTTGGGAATTCTACTTGGAGATTCTTGGAGTATGCGACATGTCGGTAAAAATAGATGAGACCCTAATTTTTAGGACCCAGGCTATTTTTAGACTGATCTCCTAAAATATGGAAGTCAAATATTATTTACCCTTAATAATATTTTGACTATAAACAGCAGTTTACTCTCTTGGCGCACTTCAGTTTGAGTCATGGAGGTGTCTCATGCAACTGACACAAGGAATCACGTGGTTCCTAGGGTTTGATGGCATCTTGCATGGTTGGCTTCAGTTAGACTTCAGTGGCAGAAGTTTTGGAGGAGTTAACGGGACAAATAGTGGAGTTGTGTTCTATTTATTTCAGTTGAACTAGTCGAGATTAGTTAACTAGCTAATCAATTAGATATGAGTGGAGTAAATTAAATAATATTTAATTTACTAAATATTAACTCATTAGTCAACTCAAGAACACTTCAGTTCACTACAGTGCATGATCAGTTCAGTGAAGACCAGTGAAAGAGATAGATGAAAGGGTAGAGTTAGTTATCAGTTGTAACTATACTGTTGCTATTTGCAACACATAGATAGGTGGAGTAAGCTATGAGTATTGCAAAGTTTAGGCTGGTGGTTTATCTATATAAAGAGGCCATCCCATAGCTTTGAAATACGCAATAGAGGCTGGCTATCAAGTGGCTAAAGATTGGAGCAAGTGATTTGCTAGATCTAGCTTGATAGTGTGTAGCATGGGAGGTAGTGCATGAGAGCTTGTGAAGAGTTTTTGTACTATGATTGTTACATGATTTCTCCATTATAATATACACAATAGCTGCGGGGTTTTCAGCTATAGGCTTTCCCCATACATACCGAGTTAATGTGTGATTGATTTGATGTGAGATTGCTTCTGTTATTTCCGCATGTGACAATTAATTGTAGAAGAAGGTTATGTGTTATGTATGCAATTCGAAATTGATATATGACCAGGTTAATCTTCAGTGAATAAGTGATTTATTCACCTAATTTCTACATGGTATCGGAGCGAGATTAATTGTCGAGATCTATTACGGTGATTGCAAACTTATTTCCTCGGACAGAGTCTGCATGCGGGCCAGGTAGCCTCCGGAATATTCATCCTTCTTTGTAAGGTGAAAGATCTGGTGAATGCCCTTTGCAGTCAATCTCTGATTTGGAAATAATTTGTTTTTCAAGTATAGATCGGAAGCGATAGAGCTTGGAGTTTGGAATTCGAATTTTGCAGAAGGTTTTTCTTCTTGGTGCCCGTGTTGAAAGATGTCTTCTTTCAATGGTTTGCGACTCGAATATGCTCTTGAAGGCAGTTCGAATTATGTTGCATGGAAGGATCGCATGGAAGCAGTGTTAGAAGACAATGGTCTGAAGGAGTTCGTGGATGCGGATGTCCCAAAGCCCACCGATGCAGCTTTGGTCGATGCATGGCAAAAGAAGATCGCGAAATGTCGAAGGATCCTGTTGGAGGGCGTCAAGGATCATATTGTATCCAGCCTGCATGGAAAGGCTACTCAATATTTAATGTGGAAAGCTTTGACGGATCTATTCCAGAAGAAGAGCGACCAAAGGAAGCTGGTGCTCAAAGATAAGCTCAGGAACATCAAGATGGAGAAGGGCGACAGCATCGCCAAATACCTCACGAAGTTCACTCAGTGCAGAGATGAGCTGGGAAGTGTGGGGGTGGTTGTCAAAGTTTCACCGATTGCATGCTTAGTTTCAAGTATGCTGGGATCGGTGTGGTTCTTGGATGCTTCTGCACTATTTCATATGACTCGGAGATCGGAGTTGTCTCCAGATTCGGAGGACAAGGATTTGGGTATGCACATCGAGATGGGCGATGACTTGAAGATACAAGAGTGACCGGTATCGGTACCGCATCCTTTCGCAGGGAGTCCGTAAAACTCCTTTGTCTTAAAGGATGTCATGCATGCACTGGATTGAAGAAGAACTCGATTTCTCAAAAGAGTTTATGTTGGAGGATAAGGGTTATGATGTGGCTTTCGCGAAGGAAAAGCTTTCCCGCGCAAGAAGACTACCTGAGAGACCCTAAGATAGGGGTTCAACCCAACCTTTATCGCTGGCAGGTGTAGATGATCGCAAGTAGCCTATGGCATGCAAGGTCGAGATGGTGAGTCAGGATGATGAGGGTTTAACCAGGTACAGAGATTGGGCCATCTTCACCATGGAGCTTTGAAGATTCTGCAGCAAATTTCTACTGGACTTCCTAAGGGCACCCTTGCACAGTCAGATCGTTGCAAGGGGTGTACTTTAGGGAAGTATGTGAAAGCCACCTTTCACGAGAAGGATAGTCGCGCCACGACGATCCTTGAGAGAGTTCACACAGACGTGTGTGGTCCTTTCTCAGTTGCTTCGACAACAAAGCACACGTATTATGTGATCTTTGTTGATGATTTCTCTCGAAAGTGCTGGATCTTCTTCATGCAGAAGAAGAGCGATACATTCGCGAAGTTCTGTGAGTTTAAAGCACTGGTCGAGAAGGAGTCGGGGAAGAAGGTGATTGCTCTAAGGAGTGATAACGGTGGAGAATTCATCTCGGCTGAATTCAAGGAGTTCTGCAGCGCAGAAGGGATTCGGAGAGAGCTCATCGCACCCCATAACCCACAGCAGAACGGGGTGGCTGAGCGGAAGAACAGAACGATCGTGGGTGCTGCACGGGCGATGTTGCATGATCAGGGCCTACCCCTTCACTTGTGGGCTGAGGCATGCAATACAGCAGTATATGTGCCGAACCGTTGTCCTCACAAGGTTCTTGGCATGAGTACACTGGAGGAGGCTTATTCTGGCAAGAGGCCCGATATTTCCCATTTGCGGATTTTTGGTTCTCCTGTCTACATGCATGTGACGAAGGATGCGAGAAGGAAGCTGGATCCGACCGCAGAGGTTGGAATATTTGTGGGGTACACTGATACACCTCACAACTACCGGGTGTATTTGTCAGACAGTCGAAAGACTGTTGTGCGACGGGATATAAAATTTCAAGAGGAGAAAGCCATGCAGTGTTCGCTTGAGAGGGAGCTACACTTGCATGCAGATGAGGAGCTGTTAGTTCCTAAGGAGGAGCTTCCGGATGTGGATAAGCCACAAGAGGAGGTTCAGGAGGTGGAAGAAACCACCCAGGCAGCGCCAACCATCAGAGGGCGCATGCGCACTACAGAAGCTGAGCGACTGGCTCGGGATGCAGGGAAGGTTGTAGGACCACCTACAGCACAGCGCAGACAGAGACAGTCACCGGATCGGTACACTGGATACATGGCTCTTATGAGTCAATGTGTTGTGACAGAGCCATCCTCTTTTGAGGAAGCTGTGGAGGAACCCGGATGGGTTGATGCCATGATCGAAGAATATGATTCGATCATCAGGAACAGTGCATGGGAGATTGTCCCAAGACCGGTTGGGAAATCAGTTGTAGGTTCGCGATGGATCTACAAGGTGAAGAAGGCGGCTGACGGGAGTGTGGAGAAGTACAAGGCGAGATTTGTCGCCCGTGGCTTTTCACAGATCGAGGGGATTGACTATGAGGAGACCTTTGCACCTGTCGCAAGGTACTCTTCCATACGGACGATCCTTGCTCTCTCAACACAGATGGGGTGGCACATTCATCAGATGGATGTGAAGACTGTGTTCCTCAATGGAGTCATTGAGGAGGAGGTGTACATAGAGCAGCCTGAACGTTTCGAGATCTTCAGCAGTGAGTCGCATGTGTGTCGACTCAAGAGAGCACTGTACGGGCTGAAGCAAGCACCTCGTGCTTGGTACACTCGGATAGACAGCTACTTCACCGGGCTTGGATTCTCCAAGAGTGAGGCGGATCCAAAACTGTACCAGATTGTGGTGGAGGGGAAGCTGTTGATCATCGTACTGTATGTAGATGATCTGATTTTGACTGGCGACGAGCAGTTGATACTTTCATGCAAGGAGGATCTTGCACGAGAGTTTGAGATGAAGGACCCGGGCATCCTTCATTATTTCCTGGGATTGGAGATTTGGCAGCGCAGTGGAGGACTGTTTGTTTCTCAGGGCAAGTATGCCCGGGAGATTTTGGAGAGGTTCAACATGCAAGGCTGCAAGCCTGTTGATACCCCTCTTCCTGGTGGATGGAGGAAGGGAGATGCTACTTCGGAGGAGGTAGTGGATGCCACTGTCTATCGACATTTGGTGGGGTCGTTGATGTATCTGGTCAATACTCGACCCGATATATGCTATGCAGTTAACCAGCTTTCGCAAGCTATGGTTAAGCCTACCAAGCTCTTTTGGAAGGGGGGCAAGCATGTATTGCGCTATATCAGAGGCACATCGGGATATGGTCTATGGTACAGACAGGAGGATGGAGTGGAAATCAAGCTCACCGATGCGATTGGGCAGGAGCCCAACGGACCTAAGAGCACTGAGGAAAGCCAAAGTATTGGTCGATGTTAGCTTCGGCACAGCAGGAAGCAGAGATCCGGGCACTCAGCCTCAGCAGAGGCCGAGTAAATGGCAAACAAGTCGGTCGAACGGAGTTATTTGATGATGGGAAGATCCCTCGGCAGTTTGTCTGTGTTGCATTTGAGCCTACAATGATTCATCGTGATAACCGTGAAATGATCAAGCTTCTGCCAATCCAGTTTTTCAAGAGATAGGCTCCAACTCTTCTACATCAGGTACCATCATATCAGAGATTGTGTTCAGCGGAGGATCATGATGCTTTCATATGTTCCTACGGAGGATCAGGATGCCGACATCCTGACGAAGGCGCTCACCAGGAGCAAGTTCGAATTCCACAGAGGCAGGATAGGGATTGCAGATAATCCATATCTTGCTGAGAGGGAGTGTTGAGAATGCAGCAAGATGATGGAGCTTAGTGAAATGAAGTCGCCTTCACTAAGTGGGGCCGCAGGCAAATTCTGGCGCAAAGTCTATTTTTAGACTATGTCTATTTTTAGACATACGGAGCATAATTTGGGAATTCTACTTGGAGATTCTTGATGGATGCGACATGTCGGTAAAAAATAGATGAGACCCTAATTTTTAGGACCCAGACTATTTTTAGACTGATCTCCTAAAAATATGGAAGTCAAATATTATTTACCCTTAATAATATTTTGACTATAAACAGCAGTTTACTCTCTTGGCGCACTTCAGTTTGAGTCATGGAGGTGGCTCATGCAACCGACACAAGGAATCACGTGGTTCCTAGGGTTTGATGGCATCTTGCATGGTTGGCTTCAGTTAGACTTCAGTGGCAGGAGTTTTGGAGGAGTTAACTGGACAAGTAGTGGAGTTGTGTTCTGTTTGTTTTAGTTGAACTAGTTGGGATTAGTTAACTAACTAATCAACTAGATATGAGTGGAGTAAATTAAATAATATTTAATTTACTAAATATTAACTCATTATTCAACTCAAGAACACTTCAGTTCACTACAGTGCATGATCAGTTCAGTGAAGACCAGTGAAAGAGATAGATGAAAGGGTGAGTAAAGCTATCAGTTGTGACTATACTGTTGCTATTTGCAACACATAGATAGGTGGAGTAAGCTATGAGTATTGAAAAGTTTAGGCTGGTGGTTTATCTATATAAGGAGGCCATCACCTAGCATTAAAATACGCAATAGAGGCTGGCTATCAAGTGGCTAAGGATTGGAGCAAGTGATTTGCTAGATCTAGCTTGATAGTGTGTAGCATGGGAGGTAGTGCATGAGAGCTTGTGAAGAGTTTTTTGTACTATGATTGTTACATGATTTCTCCATTATAATATACACAATAGCTGGGGGGTTTTCAGCTATAGGCTTTCCCATACATACTGAGTTAATGTGTGATTGATTTGATGTGCGATTGCTTCTATATTATTTCCGCATGTGACAATTAATTGTAGAAGAAGGTTATGTGTTATGCATGCAATTCGAAATTGATGTATGATCGGGTTAATCTTCATTTAATAAGTGATTTATTCAGCTAATTTCTACAGAATCAAAGCCTATAAAGTGTTCCAAACCCTTAGAATGTGTTGGATGGAGACGACACAATTACAATCAAAAGATTCAACATATATACTAATAGTGGCAATCACTTTATCCCCAACTAGGAAAAGATTTTCCTTTCAAAAAAAAAAAAAGGATCCAAGCACATCAATGCCAAAATAGCAAGTGCTTAGAGAGCCATTACCCCAAGAAACACCCAACGTTTTTACCAAATACTTTTGAAGAAGAATTGTGTGTGTCAAAGGATTATCAATGTTGCATGAGAGACTTGGTATGAAGATGAAACCTTCAAGCTTCCATGAGGGTTGAACCAAAGTAGAAATGTAGTGAGTGTTTTGTCTAGAACTAGGGTAGAGCCTTCCTTTTCCCTCATGGAGTCAACACTAAAACCAAGTCCCATAACTAAACATTGACCACTTATATGAACCAAGGAAAGACAACGATAACATGAGCCCAAGCTCTATAACATGACTCATAATAACAAAAATCTTTCCTCCAACTACAAAGAGGTTTTTTGGGCTATGTCATTTAAAAATTGCCAAGAGAAGAAAAAGCTAAGAGAATCGAAAGCTGAAAGGGAAATTATGCCAAAATATAACCAACTTCCTAAAAAAATACCTCTAGACGATCAAAACTATCCAAAACTTCACCCCCCTCCTCACCATGAGAGTTGTACCATCATATACCACACATGCACATTGATAATTTCTAGCAAGAGATCTCACAAAAATCATGCTCGAGACAGGTGCCAACATCATTAAACTCAATATTTAATATGCATGAACCATCTCCTTGTACTATAGCAAGGGGGTGGATTGTCTATCTCTTACTAGATTTTCCTATCACATATGTTAACTATTTTGATTCTAGCATTTCCTATCACATCCATTAACTATTTTCATTCTCATCATCATATATGAAGGATCGTAATGAGAACCTTAATCATAAAAATATATATATTTACTATTTACAATCACATAAACTAATGCATTATAAAAATTACATTCTTAAAAAATAAACCACTACAAATATGATAAATAACAATTTAAATAAAAATTTATCTAATAAAAGTTGATATAGTTTAATGTCATTATCATAGTCATTGTTATATTATCCCCTTTACCATTACATAAATTAATATGCTATTATTTTTAAGGAAATAACCAAATACCATGTTTATATATATATAACTTCTTCTTTTTTGTGATAATTTTTTTTTCATTATATTTTCATGCTAAAAGTTACATTAGGATACATCAAGTCTTCAGTAAAACTAAGCATCACAGGCTTTGGAGAATCTAGGAGCATATCTCTACATAACAGGAAGCCTAGAGGAGAGTCAAGACAACTAGTGTCTGTGGTTATTGGCGGCACAAAAATGGAAAAAAGATGAGTATCAGAAGAATACATCATGGAGGAGGATCGGGAGGAAACACAAGAGGTTCAGCAAAAAAGGATACTCGATCGTGAATATGATAATAAATGTGCTCCACTTGGATTTCCAGAGCTCGGAGGTGGTTGTTGGAGTGTCGATGCTGGCCCCGGAGACTCTCCAGAGCGTCTAGAGTCTCATTCTTCATGTGTTGGAGGTCATTGATGTAGGCAATAAGTTCATTCATTTCCTCATACCGTTGTTACTGCATAGTGTATATATTGAGTTATGTGCTGTAATTGGGATGTTATCGACTCCAAGGTGACCGGGGCTTCCACCTGGCCTAGGGATTGGGCTAGGGATACAACCATGGGCACCGCTGAGTGTTGGCTCTCTATTGACACAGAGTCAGAGCTAGGCTCCCAAGACGATTGTCTCTCCTCCATGTGACGACCTAATCCACCCCTTCTTGCTCGACCTCACTGCCACGACATGCAACCAAAACCTCCACCCCAGGCTGCTATGAAACTGGGCGAAACCTATCTTCTAAGACAAGAACCCAAAGTTGAATTCAAACTATAATTATGAATAAAGACACCGCTTAACCAACCTAGGCCGTCAGACTACTCAAGACCACTAAGGGTAGGCCTGCACGTTGGGACCGCCCGTTCAATTCCACCGTAAAATTTGTTGTAGGAAGACACACACCAAGATGCCAGGTCCTCTGAGCTCCTCCCGAACCGAAACCATCATCCCTCATCATCCTCTCCCACGAGCTTCAAGACCTACATAGTGCCAATAAACTAGAAATGTGGCCACACATTCATCCAAATAAATTCACCGCCCACCACGTATAGTTCGAGCCTCAAACCTGACTCTACTTCGCTTGCAACAGGGAATTCAGTTCCAGGATACCATGGGTAGGCACAAAACTAGAGCCATCTCCACACACCCTCGCGGTTACATACCTCACCCTGCGCAGATGCCCCAAGCCTCAACTTGAGCCAACGCGCCAATACACAGGGTGCTCAATCCCAAAACTCTCTCACCATCGCCCAACAACTACAAATAATCAACCTCCAACCCATCAACCTGGATATAATGCTGGTGCATGGATAGAGGTAAGAGTACCAATGATCGATTAAACTCGAGCGTGTGAGAGAACTGTTAAGACAAGCATGCGTGGAGGCCCTCCTGGCTCCACTGTCCGAAGCGCCTCAAACTGTCCTTCTAAAATGACACCCCCATCGGGGGCTCTTAGTTCTACTTCCATAAGGTATTGTAGAGTTTGGAGCTCTCCTGGGTCAAGATCCGCCTTGGAGATAAAATTTGCCCAGACTGCTCTAAAATATATCTGGGGAGTGTTCGTACCAAGATTAGCTAGTCAGTCAACAACTTTATTTCCCTCTCTTAGCACGTGACTTGTGGTTACATACTCAAATGTGGTCAGGGACCTATAGATGCAGGAGAATGAATCTTCTAAACCCCATCTATTCACCACTTTCTGGGGGGTGGTGCCATTGAGAATCACTGGACCATATCAAGGATGAGGCGAGAATCAACCACGATGCGAAGTCCCCCATAGTGAAGGTGGAGGACTAGGTTAAGGCCTGTCTCTAGCCCAGACAAATTTGCCACATTATTTTTTATTATCCCACCAAAGACCGCAAAGGCTGCACATGGAGAACCTGAGGAATCTTGAAGGATCCATCCATAGCTAGTCGTGCCAAGGTTTCCTTTATATGCTCCATTTAAATTTAACATAATGTAACCCATGGGAGGGGGAAGAAAGGTTGAAGGGGAGTGGGATGGTGGGGGTTTGGCGTTCAATGCCCGGGGATGGACCAAATTGAAGGAGAGATTTAAAAGTGTAAGGATCCGGGTTTCAGAGGGGTCTGATTTGCTGTCTGCAGGGTCCAAAGTCTCCACGGGGAGAGTTTCACAGATATTGGAAATGGTTTGAGACCAAATGAAGGCGTTGGAAGGCAGATTTCCATTAAAGATGGCACAATTCCTCTCTTTCCAGGTGTTCCATAGAATCAACCCCTCTGTGAGCCACTAAGCACGACTTACCACCAGGTTGGAGAAACGATGGGTGGGCCAATCAACTAGTAGGACCCTAAGGTCATCAGTATGGTGGTCCACTGGGAAAAAAATGGAGGAGACCTAATCCCAAACCGAGCTAGATATGGAGCATTCAACAAAAAGGTGAATCATAGTTTCCTCCACCTGGTTACATAATGGGCACATAGACGGGCCGAAAAAACCAGATTTTAGAAGACGGTCCCAATTAAGCACATGCTTATGAATCACCAACCAAAGAAAAAGCGCCACTTTAGGCCATAATTTTCTATTCCATATTTTCCTCCATAGGGGACTATCTTGCCTGGGAGTTTTAGGTTCCCTGAGAAGATATTATTCTTTAGCAGAAAAGATTCAAAAAGTTGATAGGCCCCATCTAAGCTTGTCTGGAGCTTGAGATACATGAATACATCTCTGTTGTAGGTGATAACCCAGACGTTCACCAACCATCTGTGGGATTTCTGGTGGTCAATCGCCCTTGGAATTCCATCTCCTCCATCCCTGATCATTAGGTGAGTCATTCCAGTAGTCTCCCACCTGGATGGTAGATATCAAGTTAAAGATAGGCATTAGCTCGGTAAGGGACAGATCTTGATCCAGGCGGGGAGATTATTTCTAGGAGTCTTTCCAAAACAAGGTTGAATGGCCATCTTTAAACTCCTAAAAGACATGCGCCCTGATCAGATCATTGTTGGAATTAGCTAGGTTCCACATGACTGATCTGGATCACTGAATAGGTTCACAGATTAATGCTTCCTATGACCTCCCCTGTAAATATTTCTGAGTCCAGATTAGTTTCTAGATTTCTTCTCCACCATGGATCCACCGCAACCAAAATTTCCCCCCCAGAGTGGCATTGAGAGAAGCTGGGTCACGTAAGCTAAGGCCCCCCATGGCATTGGGGAGAGCTTGTGCCAGGCTACTAGTGGCCATTTTAGATCCTCTGAAGTACCGCTCCATAGAAATCATCTAAAAATGGCTATAAATTCTGAGTAGATGCACTTGGGAACAAGGATGGAAAAAATCTAATACATGGGTATGGTTTTCAACATCAATTTCAGGAGGGTGGCTCTCCCTACCAGATTGACGCCAGATTGAGGACTCGGAAGGTCTAGGTTGAGAGTGTTTTGGAGATCTTATAACAAAGGTATTTCTATGGGGAAATGTGGAGGGGGTTAAAGATGATAGGGACTCCAAGGTATTTAGAGGGAAGAGAGCCATTAGTGAAGGCCAAGATTCTATCCAGGTATGATTGGAATAGCCTGGGGGTTGTGAAAGAAATATATATTCGATTTATCTTTGTTTAAGAGCATACTTGGGGTGTCTTGGAAGTTCTGGAGAATGTGATTCAGTCATGTTTCTTCTCTCAGAGTGGCCTGTCAAACAAGAGGTTATCATCCACAAACTGTTGGTGAGTTATATCCACATTAGTTCCTTGCAAGTGGAGGCCCTCTAGCAGGTTTGATTTTTTTACCGCTTTGATCATTCTTCCCAAGCCTTCTGCTGCAATGATAAAGAGGAATGGAGATACGGGGTCCCCTTGACAGATTCCTTGGGAAGATATAAAGGGCTCAAAGGGGGAGCCATTAACGAGGATTGAGAAGAAAGGGATGGAGAACATGGACTTGATCCACCAGATTCAATCTTCAGCAAACCAAAAGGCATAAAGGATGGCTACCAAATATTCCCAACTTAGTTTGTCATAGGCATTGGAAAGATCTAGCTTAAGGAGCATGCCTCTATATTTGTGAAACTTCAAGGAGTGGATGGTCTCATGGGTTGAGATGATTCCATCCAAGATTTGGCGGCCTTCCACGAAAATCGATTTCTCCTGGATGATAATGTGGTGGAGGAGTTGTTTTAGGCGACAGAATTGAATGGAAGACATGATTTTCTAATGACATTGCAGAGGGAAATTGGGTGAAATTCACTGGTCGCAATGACCTCCTGGGCTTTGGGGATGAGAGTTATAAATGTGGCATTAAGACCCGACCAAATTTGATGGAGGCAACGAGATTCCTCCACAAGCTCCCAAATATATCGTCTCAGGAAAAACCACCCTGCTTTGAAGAATTTGATTGTGAAGCCATCGAGGCCAGGCGCTCTATTTTTTGGCAAGGCCTTGACCAACTTTTCCACTTCCATGAGCGTTATAGGGCTAAGAAATGCATCGTTCTAGTCCTGGGTTACTAGAAAAGGGATATGATGCATGATAGTATGGCTTCAGATTGATCATAGCCTCCATTTTTTAAAAGGGATACAAAGAAGGTCTTCAATTCTTTCTCAATGTCCTCCTATCGCTCACATCGATTTCCCATGGATCCTTGAAGTTGAGAGATTTTGTTGTAGTGATTGTGGTTTATCATGGATTTGTGAAACAATTTGGAGTTTTTTTCTCCCTCGCGTGGCCATTGGATGTTTAACTTATGAAGCCATAGAATATCCTCATGGTGTCTTCTTTCGTCTATCTCTATGGATAAGATCCCCTTAGCTTCTTCTAGATACAGAGAATGACCTTCTCGAATGATAGTTCTCTCCACATCTTCGAGGCAAGCCTCGAGCTTGCGCTTCTCCTCAAATATGTTTCCGAACTCTTCTCTATTCCGATTTTTTATTTGGAGATTCAAAGTCTGGAGCTTGTTTTGGAAGCCTTGCATCTTTTCTCCTGGAGGGTTTTCCATTGAGGTCCACTAGGATTCGAGCTTTTCCAAGAAACCAGGATGTCGAAGACAAAATTTTCAAATTGAAATGGATTTTTCCAAGGGGCAACTGCTGACGTCAGTTCCACATTGATCGGCCAGTGATATGGCCCCGCAGAGGGTAGGATCTCATTTTTGATCTTTGGATATTGAAACATCAGATTTTTAGAGATGAGGAATCAATCCAACCGGTAGGCCACCTAGTTGGGACTCCCACAATGATTATGCCAAGTATGCAAGCCATGTTTGGGAGAATATCTACCAGGTGGAGAAATTCTATGGTATTATTAAATACTTGAGATGAGGGATCTAATCTTTGGAATCCTCCTATATTTTCTTCTAGATGTTTGATAATGTTGAAATCCCCTCCAATGATCCAGTCCTCAGATGCACAATACCGGCACAACCCTTGCAAACATGAGAGAAAGAGGTATTTATCACGGGGCGTGGGAGGGCCATAAAATGTAGTTAGGCTCATCTAGTTCTATGTGCATATCAAACGGAAGGAAGCTGAAAGAGAAAATTGGGTACCTACCCAGTCTTTCAGGATGACTTTGTCTGGATCCCACACGATTGCCAAACTGTCAAAAACCCCCATCGCCTCAATGGGAATTGCCTAGATATTCTTCTAGCACCGCCGATTGTTCTCCCTTACTTTTCAGTATTCATTTTGGTTTCTTGAAAAAAGACAATTTCCGGTCGATATTTATCAAATTTTTCCTTGAGGGATCAGATCTTACATGGGTTGTTGAAGCCCCAGATATTCTAAGAGATGGTATTCAGTGGGAGGGTGGGATAGATCACTGAAAGTAATCTGTCAATTTTCCCATCTGTCCTGAATTCAAAAATAATTCTCCAGCCTCTAGGATCAGATATTTGGTTGACTTCCTCCCCTTATTTATTTTCCCTACCCCCCCCGGGTCCACAATGGTGAGTGCAGGAACATTGTTAACAGTCTTTGCCTACACCTCTTAGATCTTGGTCTAATCTACCTGATATAACTGACCATTGAGTAAATAGGTGTACAAAATGGGATACCTGATTACCTGGGATATATTTGACATTGGTTTTTCTCCAGACCTTGAAGATCTCTAACATCTTCTTCTCTTTTGTACCTAATATGTTGTTTTTCTCCTCGATTTCCAACATTCGTATAGTGTTGATAATGATTTCTTTGACCCACCTATCATCTTTCATGCGTTCAGGGACCTTTCTCTTGGTAGCCATATTTTCTCCCGAGTTGACGTGTTTTTTATGCACCTCCATGGACTAAGGGACTTCCTTAGAAGAGGATTGGACGTCCTCTGCATGCTCCAGAGCAGTATTTTTGGTTGCTAGGACAACAAATGGATTGGTCGAGCTAGGGACTATCGTGGATACCGGGGTCTGAGGAGTCGACTTCGGCCAATATTGGGGAGCCTCCTAGGACATCGTACGCACCTACATTGTATCTTTATGAGCACGAAAACGTCCCATTTGCTGAAACCCTTCTTCCTCACGTAAGTGAGCAACAAACTTGTCTTCCTCCATGATTGTCAAAGGGAAATCCCAAAATATATGCCCATATTCATGGAACCTCTGACACTTGAACGACACATGCTCATATTCGAGCGGTTGGATCCAAGTGGAGCCATGGTAGATTAGCTCGATGGAATCTAGTAGAGGTTGGGATATGTTCATGTGGACATAGATCCAGGCGAAGGTTTCTTGCCGAAGCTGTTTTTTTTTATCTCAAATATTTTAACGAATTGGCTAATGGAGTTACCTATGCACTCCAGGATGTCATGCTCCCAAAAATCATCCGACATTGAATACAAATGAACCCAAACCAGAGCTTCTTTAAAATCTTCCTTGTCAGGATTATAATAATAACATTCTTCTCAAAACTGGAGAAATAGTCATTCACTACCCATAAAGTATTGTCCTTTTTCGAAGATGTGTTTCTTGGCATCAAGATCCTCGAAGATGACAGTTGAAAACCCTTTTTCTTGGAGGCAGAGCTCAAATTTCCCACGAGGTGCCCATTTTGTTTGATCCAGACCAAGATATCTTGCTCCTTAAGCTAGATCCCCAAACATTTGCAGATTATGGCATGATCCTTCATGTATTGATGATATTTCTCTAGGTGGTTATTTGGGATGACGAACTTGGGATTGATTGCTACTTTGTGCAAACATTAGCTTCTCCCTTCTTTGGCTTGCCATTGCACCCCCATCATCGGGGACTCCTTAAAAGTGGCGGAGGCAACAATGTCATTGTTCTTGTGGCCCTGGGTGAACGAGGTGCAATTCAGAGCATCCTTGAAGGACCGTGACCCCTCACACCGAGGGGAGGGGTCCATTCATTTTCGACTCTGCCTTCGATCAACATAACATGACAAACCTGACAACATGCAAGCGATTCAGTCAAATCCAGATCCGTTAGGGAAGGGATTGAAGGCAGGCGACATAAACCCTAGTAGAGCACTCCTATCATGTTACATTACTAGATTATTATCGATAAAAAACTATGTATATATAAATTTTTATTGTAATTGGAATATGTATATTTATAGACAATGTACATTAATAAAAATGGATATACATTAATTATTTAACAACTCTTAGATATATTTTATGTTCCATTTAACAACCATAACACAAGGTTTGGCAATTTGAGTTAGGGAATTTTGACACCTCACACAACATAAAAAATAATCACTTTTAATTGTGGCTTGAACCATAATCACTTTTTAAAACCAAGAGTTTCGCTACACATTAAAAAAAATTGCACCCAAAACATCTATGGATCTGTAATATTCAAGATACAATACTTAAAATCATATTTTTTAATTATTCATCGACATTAAACAATTCAATATTTTGAAACACTGCACTTTAATACTCCATACAACATGCAATGAATCACTTTTTTTTATGGCTCGAATTGTGGTCACTTTAAACCAACAATTTGTCTACAAAAAAAGAAAAAAATCACATCCAAAACATCTATCGACCTGTAATATTCAAGCTACAACTCTAAAAAATTAGGGTGACTCCAATACTCTTATTATTTTTACCCATAGAAAACAAGAAACTTCAATTTGGTTGAGTATTAGAAAATATGGTAACTCTTTTAAAACCAAGAATTGTAACCTGTGAAACAAAGCATGCCTATAGAGGAAGGACTTCATGGAAAATGCAATTATGAGGAGTGAAATAGAGCATAAAATATTTCTTGTAGTGCTCATCGCTTATAGGTGTCAAGGGAATGAATCTAGTTAAAGATTCTAGTGGTGGTAGAGGAGTTTCATGGTACATATTGAGTGTTGTTTTCCTTTGATCTAGAGAAATCTGAAGGTAATCTAAGGGAGTTTCCTAGCCATAATTCTGAAGAAAAGGCATTGTCTATTTATTGTTATTCCTGCACACAACCAACACAACATTTAAGTGTTTCATCTTAGTAGAAATTAGAAGTAAGGATAACAAAATAGATAAGTAGAGTTAGATATTCAGTCCATAGTTACATCATTAAGCTAGTTACCATTATAAGTTATTACTAAATTTTGATATTATAAACAGAAGTGTACTGGTATATTTTTGGCGATGTGGATCTACTCCTCTTGGGGCAATTAACCCTAGCTCATTATGAATTATTGAAGTGTCACATCATTGTTGGATATCTTATTTGTTGTTGGGAATCCTTATGTTGTTAAAATGAATGGATGTGCGTGCACTACTATTGTTTAATCGTGTGATATATATATTTATTGAAACCCTAAGGTCTAAAAAAATTACCCTAGGAATTTTCCCTAAGGGATACTTCAAGCTAGTGGCCTTGTTTCTAATGCAATTATTTCCATGATATATACTCTTCTCATCCAAGTGACACATGGGGTAAAAGATGCTTGTCAAGGTTGTTTTGATATTCAAGACCTTCCCATGTGGTCATATCTTATAGTCTCACCCACATCCTACCTCTACTCAGCAAAGGACTCATGAAAAAAAAGGGCATATGGGGTGAATTTCACAACAACAAATGAAATTTCCTCAACACTAAAGAAATTATTCAAACAAAATAGGACTCCATTGGTTGAAGTCACCCATCTAGATTATTTGCATAAGCATCACCTTTAAATAGTGGGATGTCAATGCTTCCTTTAACCTTCAAAAAATTGTCTCACCAAACAACGCATTGACTCTAGGTTATGAATTTCCATGATTATTTATTGGAGGCACAATCCTCTCATCAACTCAATGAAATATTCATACATATCATCCATTTGTCTTAGAATTGTTTCTTTAACCAAGTTTTACATGTTTGTATGGAGGCACAACATGAATTTATTTCTCACATTGTGATGTTAGCCTAATGCATGATAGTGTTGTCTAAGAGGATGAAGACACTCCCCTTTATCCAAGTTTGAAGGCACTTCCCCTTGATCCAAGTATATTGAGCATAGTTAAAATGACATAACAGATTAATCCTTTTAATGTTGGACAACAACCAAAAACTTTGACACCAACTAATTTAACCAAAAACTCTGACACCAACTAATTTGAACACTTGGAGGATTTAGAGGACACATTATCAAATGTAAAAATCAATCAAGGTGTGCGTACATATATAGATGAGGAAATACTGAACAATTCAGACAAACCATAAAAGAAATGTAGTTAAAGAAAATACATTATATCTAAAAATTGAAAATATATTAAGAAAAACAAAAATAATTGTCGCATTATTTCAACAGGAAAAATTCAATTCATAAGCATGAAAAGACATAGATATAATGAATAGAAATATTACTCAATCCCTCAACCGCTAGCTCCATTAATTACACCATCCTATGATGGAAGATTATAATAAACAATTCGTCATTATCATCTTTGTAAAATGAATGACCTCACTACCTTGAATTATTTTGTCTTGCACATATTATCCCCATTTTTGTTGTGATGCCCAAGACTAGATTCTCTCTAGACTAGATTAAACTTCCATCTTAGGTTAATGAATGTATATACTCTCTTTGTTTCTTATGATTCTAATGTGAGTGGTTACATCTTTCATGTAAATAATGAGTATGCAAGATCTTCTATTAGTGCCAATGTTTCTCAATATTTTCCTAAACATCAGTTGATGTCTTCCTACATTCCATAAGGGCTTCCTTTAGCACTGGGGCCTATTAATTGGAAAATCATAATGATTATGGATGTTGTTCACCCAACCTTTCGAAACACAGGTCATATAGTCATAGTGATATAGTCATATAGTCATACAAGATTGGTCTGCAATTGCCTGCCATTCGATGGATCATGGCATGTATATGTTCGGTGAGATATAGTGTCATCATCAATGGGATCCCCTCTACTTTCTTCAATGCTGGACGTGGACTGAGACAGGGCTGTGCAATGTCTCCGCTCATCTTTCTTCTTGTTATGGAGGGTTTCAGTCGGCTGATTAATTGTGCTGCTCAGGAGGGACATTTTACAGGTATGCTGGTATCTCCACAGGTCAGGATCACCCACTCACTTTTTGTTGATGATTTACTGGTTTTTGGCTGCATCCTTCGCGAAGACTGGGTCTTCCTTCACTCCTTGTTGGACAGATTTGGCACGGCCATGGGCCTTGTCATCAATAAACACAAGTCCAAGCTGCTTTTTGATCATGGTGAGGAGGCATATATATTTCATATTGCTGAGATTATGGGAGTATGTGCTGCCAAAAATTCTGATGGCATCACCTACTTGGGGTTCCGTTTAAAGCCCTGCTCTTATCTGAACAAAGACTGGGAATGGTTAGTCGAAAAGTACAGGAATAAAATTGCGAAATGGACTAACCGTTGGCTCACTTTGGGAGGGAGATTCGTTCTCACTCAGGCTGTTCTTTCGCAGCTCACTGTTTATTGGGGGCACTTATTCCTCATTCCTGCACAGATTTGCAACAAGATTTATGCTATCATGTCCCATTTTCTATGGGCTGGTGTGGGAGATAAAAAAAAATATCACCTATGCAAGATGTCGGAGATCACCCTCCCAAAATATTTGGGTGGTTGGGGTCTTCTGGATCTGAAGACTTTCTCTATGGCCTTATTAGCCAAATCCTTATGGAGGGCCCTGGTGGGTTCCGGCATATGGTCGAATATCATGATGGACAAATATGTGGGCTCCAGATCTATGGAATTTTACATCCTTGGTCCTATGACTCCTCTAAAGGGTGCATCCAGATTTGGAGGAGTATATCTAAAAGCTTGGGGACTGTCAAGAATAACGTGAGGTGGAAACTTGGAGATGGGAGGAGGATACCTATCTCGTGCTCTTATATTCTGGGTGTATCTTCTGACCATGGCATTGAACCGGATTTATACCATAGGCTGTCCCATAGGGGGCATTTCTTCATCTCCGATCTCATCTCTCATTGGAATAACGATACTCCTGTATGGAAGACATTTGAGAGACTTGGCTTACAGGAGGAGGACAGGGATTCTTGGCAGAACATCATCAATGGTTTCCAGGGGGCTGGCTTCCTTTTTCATCCTTCAGGTGATAGGATCGTGTGGGGTGGGCTGCACAAGGGATCCAATATCAGTGTTAAGGGTTTGTATACTAACATGATTGCTGAAAGACCCACCTCCAATGTTATCCCAGGTTTCACAAAGGCGTGGAAGTGGAGAATTCCTCACAGAATCCTTCTTTTCAACTGGCTTCTTAGGAAAGGGAGGATCCTAACGTGGGAGAACCTTCAACATAGAGGTATGATCAGACCGGGGAGCTGTACCATTTGCAAACAACAGCTGGAAACTGTATCCCACTTATTTTTTGAATGTAAGACAATATTGGGCTTCTGGGGAATGATAGCTCAATGGGCTGGCTACCCATCTTGGAGGCCTCTGTCACAGGCCCATGCTTATGATTTTTGGGCTTCTAACGGTGTAGGGAACAAGGCTCTGCCTTTCTATGTCTGCTGGGAGATTTGGTGCTCCAGGAACAATCTGCTGTTCAATGGGGGGTTGTGGGACCCCTACAGGATGTACCAGCGGATTATGGAAAGGCTTCAAAGACACTCTGCTCTGGATGAGGTCGTAAAGGACCTCTCTATCAGGTATAGACCTCATGCGATCAATGTTCCGGCACTCTTCTTTGATGGGGCACAACAGGATGGGGTCTGTGGCTGCGGGGCCTGGCTTAAATTGCAGTGTGGGGATTGCTACCATATTTTCTGGAATGGCGGCCCGGGGACTAACAATAAAGCTGAGCTATTAGCCCTTTGGAGCGGACTCCTTGTGGCTCTACACCTTGAAATCCCTTGCATTGATATATATGGGGATTCCCAGATTATTGTTGATGGTATCTCGGGCAGGGCTATTCTCCGAAGCTCTCATCTTAGCGGCTGGATTGATCGTACTACCCACCTTCTCTCTCAATTTCAGAGGGCTTCTACCCACCACATTTACAGAGAGTTGAACAGCAGGGCGGATAAACTCTCTAAACTTGGGCTGGAACAGGATTTTGGCTCCATTACTGTCATAAAATACAGTGATAATAGTGCTGAGACAACCTTCTCTTTCCCATTATAGGCTCTCAGATTTTGGTGTCTTTTATTGGCCCTGGGATTTCTCTTCAAACGGGATGCTATGTTGGATTGGAGCTCTCCAACTGTTTCTGGTATTGTCTTGCTCATGCTGCCTGTTTGTTGACGCTCTCTCTTCTTGCACTTTTCCTATTTGCTACAGCGCTCAGGTAGCATTGCTTTTTACCTTTGGCTGGTTCCTATGCTTCAAACGATTTTATCACATGGCTTAGTATGATCTGCATCTACCATGCGACCTGTTTTATTTTCTCTGGTTTATGTTACATTGTTCTATGTATATTCCGCATGGCTACTTCGCCTGGTCGCTTGTCCCGTAGCTGGGACCGCTGTGCTGGTGTGATCTCTTATTGTGTCATATTTTTGTCTGATAGGGCACATATCTCTGGTTTTTTATACCATTTCCTGATTAGGACAACCCTTTCTCCTGTCGAGAATTGGTTTTTCTCCTCTTCACTTGCACATGTACAAGTTTGATGGACTGTTTTCCTTGGATTTAATATCAAAACAGTGATTTTTCTCTTGTTGAAAAAAAGATAATAGGATAATATGGATCATGCGTACAAATTGTTTGGTTAATAAATAAATGATAACAAGTGTCAACATGTCATGCATATGAATTGTTTGGTTAATAAATATATTTCTTTTTAAAATGGTGATAGCATGGAGTTGGGTTACACTTTTTGGCAAGAGAGGGCGTGTTTAAGTGGAAAAAAAGAGAGCTCTAACGAGCATTTTAAGCGCTCGGTTGAGCACTTCGAGCACTAAAACAATAGATCGATTGAGGGTTAGAAAAAAACCCTCAATCGAGCCTTTTTTTCTATTAATATCCTCGCCCGCAGTCTATGTGCGACATTTTGCATAGACCGCGGGAAGATTAATAGCTCGACTGAGTGTATATGAGCAACTCGACCTGGCGTATTGAAGATAAATTGAGAAATTGGATCATGGTGCAATCAAACCAACCTCACCAACAACCACGCCAACTTCCCAAAGGCTCAAGCGAAGGTAGGTATTCTATCACTTTTGTCTTTTTTTTTAATTAAATAAATTAATTTGAAAAAAAATACATGTACCATACAAAAGCTATGAAACCACAAAGAATCATCAAGGAAATCCTTCAAAACAACTTAAGAAACTACAAAACCAAACTAGAAAACCATAAAAAAAACCATTCAAAACAACTTAGAAAAAAAAAAAAAAACAACCTAGAAAATCACAAAAACTAACTTAGAAAACTGTGCAAAAAAAACAATCTATAATTTAATGCTTCGAAAACACCAAAAAACCTGTAACTTAGTTTAAATTAAAATTATTTCTTACTTGCAATAGTAACACACTTTTTTATTTACTATTTAATGCATATTTTTTTTTATTTTGAATGGTAACAACATTATTTCTTAATTATTTTAGGTTTTAAAGTTTTTTTGTGAAATAAAATTTCAAACATTTTTTTATTTTTTGTTATTTAAAATTCATTTTAAATTTCCAATATATTTGAAGAAAATATACCCCAACAAACTCCAAAAATGAAAATAAAGAAACTATAACCAATAAATAAGTAAATTGCTGAGCTTGAGATTGAGCTAATAAATATGGTCGTTCATGGTGGACCTCTATTTATCAAATAAGAAATTTCATTTCATTTTATTATCTTAAATTTAAATTACGATAGACTTCTATTTATTAAATAAGAATTTTTATTTTATTTTATTATTTAAAATTTAAATTAATTCATATTATAAATATATTTTTAATAATAAATTTAGAATAGTTTTTAAAATTAAATATTAATCTTTATAATTAAAAATCTAGAAAAGAAATTATATATATATATAACAAAACATTTAACTTAGTTATATATAATATTTAACTATATATAATTATAACATAACATAATATATATAACTATAACATAACATAGTTTTATAACTATTTAACTTAACACACACACACACACACACACATATATATATATATATGAAATAATTATAACATTAACCTAGTATGTTATAACATAACCATAACTATACAATTATAAATATAATTATATATATTTAGTTATTATAAAATTATAACATCTTATATATATATATATATATATATATCATTTAACATATAAATGTATATATAAGTTCAGGTTTCAACAATGCATTATTGATAAATACATTAAATCCATCACAAAAAGTATATTGGTCCACTGAATAAAAGCATTTTCACTCTTTTCTAATTTGTACCATATTGTTTCATTATGTAGTGTGTTGTACAAGAAACATTGTCTTCACGTGCTTGAACCTAGTACACGTCATGTGCAAGTTAAACATTAAGAACTTAAAGTCTATTGGAGTATTTTGTTGGCATGAAATTTTTATAGTTTTATAAATAAGTTTATTTCAATTTTTACACACACACACACACACATATATGGGCTATGTATAAAATGCAATATTTAGAAATGGGCAAAAGTTTGAAGGTAGATTTGATCACTTCTTTCGATTGTGTTTACATGGAACTCAATATTTTGGTTGATAAATTATCAAAAAATGGATTCAAAAGTTTAGGACTTCAAGCAAGGTTATTCTGCTTGAATTTAGAAATGGATTTTTTGTCAACATTCTTTCTAAGTTAACATTTTTTTCCTGGATTAGTTTATATGTATTATAAATAATAGTTTAGTCAACAATTTTTTATTAGATTAGTTTATATATATTATATGTAATATGCAGAGGCATCCCATATAAGAACACAAATTGTAGGTCTTTGTGGAGTGAGGTGATATATTATACGTGGTCAGATTGTGATAGATCACGTAGTTGACCCAAAGTTCAAGTTACACTCATAGATCTTGCCTCTAACACCCGTCAAAGTGTTAGAGGCAATGTTTCTACCTCTATTGATGATCATGCTACCTCTAGTGGACCTTATTCACCTATTTCAGGTACACCTACTGCATTTTTAAATCCTCTTTAAACTTTATGTGTTTATGTCTTGAATTGTCTTTAAATTTTAAATTGTCTTCAATTGATGTGTTTGAATTTAATGTATATGTTTTTTTTTCTAAGTAAAATTATCTATTAACAGGCAGGTAAAATTACATCAAGACCGTAGTCAGAAACCGCTGCCTTGGAGGCAGAAAATTCAGAAAAAACAGTGTGGTAAACTGTCGATGCCCACGCAGGGGTGCAGAACCATAGTTTTCTGAAGGATACTTTGACCCCAAAGATACAAAAGAGGGTCAGAAACACAGCAAAACTTCCATAACAGAAAAAACCCAGGGGTTTGAGAAACAGAGACAAAGAAGAGACCAGGCAACGAACCCATTTAATCTTCCGGTGGCTCCTCCTCGATCCTGCACCAGCCGGTGGCGTGCATGTCAGAAGCAGGTTCGTCATGAGTCGCCTGGGCTACATGATTAGCGGAAAGCATTTCCTCATCCAGAACCAGTTCAACAGGGCGAGGCGGAGGCGGTGCCTGGAAATTGCGTTCATCGAGATTGAAAGCCGAAAACTGAGTGTCCGGAGCAATAACAGTCGCCGCAGGAGCAGTTGGAAGCGAGACATCCCCAGGAACGCTATCTTCAAGGAAGACCACCGAAAGAATGGCAGTAATGCGAGGGCGGTTGAGACTGCTGTTGAAAGTGAACCGAGCCGTGCCAGTGGTTGGGGCAGAGGAAGCAGGAGGCCGGTGCGAGTGAGGACCCCAAAACAAACGATAGTCATGAGAGCGCCCCCAACCAGAACGAGTGCTGGGATAATGGCTCGAGCCTTCCCCAAAGGATGATGAGTCCGGAGAAGGACTGGAAGGGGCATGGGGAGGGTGGCTCCACGAGCTACCCCTTCTGCTCCTCATACGATGACGAATCCTGGGCATGCTGAGATGAAGCGGATTCCTGAAAACCTCCCAAACCACAGAGAAAACCCGCGCAAGGTAGCCCTGAAGAGAAAACAAATGGGGTCGCAACAGCTGCTCGACACTCCACCAGGCGCTTAACAAACCACCAACCTCTCTTCTCATTAAACGCATCAAGCACTGGTCGACTCTCTCCCTCCTGCAGACGCTGCAATCTTTGACATCAGAATGATAAAGAGTGGGTGCCGAGAGCAGGTGGTTAATAACATGTTGCGAGTGAATGCCACCCACAGCGCGCCAAACCGCAGCATGCTCCCAAGCCGTCCTTCCCAAGCGAAATCTATCAGAAAACGTAACTGCTATCATGGTGTGAATCCCGCTCAAGCATGCGGAGGAATGTCTCACGACAGCCGGAGTTAAGCAAGAACCAGAGTTTGCAGAGCGAACAACTTTGGAATGAGGGGAAGATAAATGGTGCTTTGCGTTGGGCATTAAGCCATTTAACACATCGTACCCGGAGGGCAGATGGCGGCAGAGAGTTGCAGCCCTCCAACCCATCACATTAATTCGGCATTGGAACACCCGCATCCGAGGAATTTAATGTATATGTTATTATGCTTCTAGTTTGTTAATTATATATGTTAAATTATGCTTATGATTTGCAAACCCTCAGCAGGTCGAAGTTGAGGATCACAATGCAACATCAATCCCTATGTAGGATGATGCTACAACTCATATCACATTGGAGGATGTTACATCCCAGCATACGTGGAACAAAAAAGAGTTGTGTAACATCCCGGTTAGTTCACCTACTAGATGTAGTTTGTCTTTGATGTTGGATAACATCAGTAGCTTGATCGAGATATACTAGAGGTCGGGCCCACAAAGCCACCTCCTACAGTGCATACAGAGGATTCAGAGGCATGAGGTTAGAGGCACAAATAATTGGGAGGCGGTGAAAGAGGCCACCAAGAACATTGTTGTTCATGGGGAGTTGTTTGACAACCCTCCATATCACCCTGCTAGACATAGAGGTTTGATTCCACTGAAATATTTTAGGAATGTTGATGAAACCCCTTTTGTGTATGATCGATTCATTGGAGCTTGGAGCTAGCTCCCCCACCATGACTAGGTTACATTTTATTTTGCCGAGAATTTATATGTAGAGTTCATGTTACATATGAGGTCAGATTACACTGATACCAGATCTCATTACTATGGACCCAACTTGGGACATACCTATGAGTGCGAGGGGGATCATAGGAACCCTAGGCATGTACCAACAACTTTTAGATTCTTGCCACTATTGTCTCGGGTTTTGGTATTACCAACATAGCTAGAGGATTTGTTGTAGCTTGGTGGTGAGACCGTGGAGACTATTACAACATGTGGATGTCATTGGACAATGTGTGTGTTGCATTGGATGGATATCTTAGGAGACTACCACCATTTCCTCATGACTTTCTAGTTCCCTTATATGATGATGTATTTCTCGTGAGTTTACCCATTGACCAAATTTTGACATATTTATGTATGTATCGTGAGACTTGGAGGGTGCACGACTCACGTGACACACACCAGGTACATATATATACACAACTTTTGACTCTTATTGTCAAATTATGCATACTTATTTATATTAATTTCTAGTTCATATTTGATTTCATTTATATTAATAAGTTCATGATAGGTTGAAAGCATGAAGATGGGTTACACTTTTGGGCCAAATGTGGCTATGAAATTTCAAGTTTTCCCTCTTTTATCGAATTGCAACACTCAAAATTCACATAAGAATTGTGAATTTTGATTCGGAGTAAAAATAAAATATGTGGAGAATTATATTGTTGTCCTAATGATATTTTTTTCAAAACAATTTAGTGTCATATAATCTCTCAATTTTTCATTAAATGAAATACATGTCCTTGAAAATGTTCGCAAAACTTAATATATATGTGTGTGCTCATGTAGCATAACTTAGTCTAAAATGTGTAATTTTAGAATATATATATATATATGAGAATGATATACACGGATAGAAATACATTTTTCGTATTAAAAATTTATTTTTTTATGTGGAATTATATTTTTTATTATTTTTTGAAGTTGGTGAAGTAATATTTTAATTGCATTTTGGAGACACATGTGTTCACATAAGATTTTTTCAACTCTTTAAATAATTGAAAATACAAGAGTACCCTTTTGAAGATGACTCATAGACAAAGATAGTAGTATTTGTTGAAATTTTTTCGTTGTGTATATTTTATGTTATTTATTTTTTATTCAACCCCTTTGAAGCTGTCCAAAAACATTTCAAGCGTTATGTTTAAAATAAATTAGATGAAAAATATCATATGAATTCAAAAGTGTTAAATTCATATTCTATTGGATAGAATATTCTTTCATGAATCCAACATGATCAACTCTACCACTTAAGAACAAATTCTACCCTAAATCCATTAGCGTACAAAGTGGGGTTGTAGAGAAATTTGTAGAATGGATGTTGATTTAAGGCTTCAGGAGCTCAATCAAGCACTTTAAACAGTTGATTGAGGGCTTATATTCAAAATCCAAATTGCTCAATCGAGAGTTAAAGTAACCCTCAATCGAGCAATATATCTAGTTAACCAGTAGCTCGATCGAACCATTAAAATGTCTAATATTCCAACATCTTACAAAATTTTATTAATGATATTAATGGTAAAAGAGCTGAAGGGCTCGATCGAGCCTTTGTTGTTAACAAATAAATTAGTGTCTAAATTCGATTGTAAAAAAAACAACAACAAACATTATTTCATAGAGAAATATTAGAGCATGGAAATTACACAAGGATTCACAAAAAAAACATGGGAAATTGAAGATTTGGATCGATAAAGGAAAGAAATTGCCATCCAAAAATTAAATATGAGAGAAGGCGAGAGAAAGGATGAGAAAAAAACGTCAAACATTGAGAGAACAAGAATTTGATGCAAATACAAGTAATTCAAATTCTATCACTTCTCATGTGATTAATCAATATTAAATTAATAATTAATAAATGCAAAAGAAATAAATTAGCATGCATGTATTGATGATATGCTAGAAATGTTTACAATGTTAATCTTCTTATATAGTGGAAATATAATGTCAATTAAATTCATTTAGTTATTTCTCAACATATGTAATCGTGAAATATATTGCAAAATATGGTTCAAAAGTAAAAAAAGGTTCTTTATTTAAACTTTGTCAAGAAGGTAAAAAAAAATTCAAGATTTATGTTTAAAATAAATTAGATGAGAAATATCATATGAATTCGAAAATGTAAAACTAATATGCCATTGGATAGAGGATTCCTTTATGAATCTAACATGATCAACTCCGCCACCTAAGAAATTTTTTTCCCCTAAGTCCGCAAGGGTACAAAATGGTGCTGTAGGAAATTTTGCAGAAGGGGTGTTTAAATTGTGGATTTTAATTTTTAGGACTTCGAAGGCTCGATCGAGCGATTAAAGCACTTGATCGAGTGTTTAAATTTCAAATTCAAATAGATCGATCAAGGGTTTTGTAAACCCTCGATCAAGCCATTTATGTGGTTAGTAGGGGCTCGATCGAGCCTCTATAAAAAAAATTGTGAATCCCATAATTTAGATTTTAGAATCAATAAAAATCTAAAATTTAAGTTTTTACCCGATTTTAAAATTCCAAATTTTATTATAATTCTTGTTATCATGTCATGTAGAAACCTTATTAAATTAAATATTAATATTAAAAATTATTATTGTTATTATTAAATTAAATTATGAAATATAATATTAATATAAAAAAATTAATATATTTTATTGTTAATATTAAATTTATTTATCTAGGATTAATATAATATTATTAAATTTAATATAATATAAAATTTGCTATATTATAATATAAACTAGCACAACCACATGAATAAATGTGGTTGGTATAAGTAGTAGGCGTCAGTAAATAAGTCATACACGCTGACTCAATATGTTAATTTTATTTAGCCTAATTTTTTTATAAATCTAAAATAATAAAATATATAATATTTTTAAAATCCTAAAGTAATCATAACCTAAAGCTACTTAAATAAATAAAATCTAAACAGTTTCAATTGGATGACATGAAACACTATATGTATCTCTAATGGAGATAGTTGGAACATTAATATTTCGAAAATTTTTAGATAATATTTCCATGGAAAATTATCATTTTACCTCTAGGTGAATGTACAACACACATTTGAAATCTTGCATTTTAAATATATGTATTATATGAAAAAATTAAATTTTATTTTATTTTAAAAATAAATATATATATATATATATATATATATATATATGTATATATATATATATATATATATATATATATATATATATATATATATATATATATTCATTGTCAAATTATTTTCAAATTTTTGAAATATAGAGAGAGAGTGAAAGAGAAGGATAAGAGAGAGAGGGGGGGCACAAATATGGAGAGAGGGAGAGGAGGAGAGAGTGGAGGAGAAATAGATGGAGATCAAGAGATGGAGTTGGAGGAAAAGATAGGGAAGGAAGAAGTTCAAGACATATAGAGAGAGAAAGGTGGAGAGAGAGTGAGTGAGTGACAAGGGAGAGATGGAGAGTGAGTGTGTATGTTTGGGGGTAAGATAGAAAGACAAATAAGGAGGGATGGATAGAAGGGGGAGAGAGAATAAGAGATGGAGGGAGATATTCAACAGAGTTGCAGGACAAAGCTTGATATAGAGAGATAAAGAGAGAGAGAGTGAGTGAGTGACAAGGGGAAGAGACATAGGGAGGTGGTAGAGAAAGGAAGAGAGGGAGGAATTGAGAGCGAGGGATGCAGAGAGATGGAGTTGGAGGGGGAGAGAGAGGGAGGTAAGAAGAAAGACATATATAGAGAGAAAGGTGGAGAGAGAGAGAGAGAGAGAGAGAGATGAGAGTCGAGGGAAGAAAGATCGAAGGGGAGACAAAGGGAGAGAAGGGGAAGAGGGAGAGGGAGAGATATAGATAGATATGGAGAAATAATGTGTATGTTTGTAGGGTTATATAGAGAGAGGAATAAGGAGAGACAGAGGGAGATAGAGATATAGATGGAAGGGGGAGAGAGGGAAGAAGAGAGATATAGAGGGAGGGAGGGAGAGATAGATAGATATGGCGAGAGAGAGTGTGTGTGTCTGGGGGGTGAGATAGAGAGACAAATAAGGAGAGATGGAGGGAGATATTGATATAGATGGAGGGGAGAGAGAAAGGGAAGAAAATCACTTACACTAAATGTATTGATTTCAGTGTACAAATGTTGATTACTAATCCTGTTTGATTTCTTGCATTAGATGCATTTATTTCTGTGTAGATGTTGATTTATAATTCTATTTCATTGCTTGCATTATATGTATTTATTTCATTAACGATGTTAATTTTTAGTCTTATTTGATTGAGCTTGCGTTATATGCATTGATTTCAGTGTTGTTGATGTTTCCTAATCCAATTTGATTGCTACCCCTAAATGCATTAATTTTAGTGTAGATGTTGATTTCTAATCCTATTTGATTTCTTGCAACATTATATGCATTGATTCCAGTGAAGATGTTGATTTCTGATTTGATGTAACTAGATGTATGGTGTACATTAATTTCAAGGTAATTAGTTTAACATTGTGCATTAATTTCAGTGTAAGCGTAAAAAAAATTATTGGTGACGTGCATTATGACTAAGCTTTTGTAGATAGCCTCAAACAAAATAAAATCAAATAAAACTTGTATTTGTGACTTTCTCCACATCTTTTAAAATTGAATATATCTTTTTTCAATCATATTTGAATTTTTAAAAATTGAATAAAACTTATTTAAAGCATAAGAAATTCACTGAAATACATGGATAACTTATTGAAGAAATCTCTAGATTTTCCACGGTGTTATAAAACAATTGTTTTATAACATTGTGGAAAATTCGGAGATTTATTCAATAAGCGATAACCACAGAAGCTTGAAAACCATTACTTGGATAACTACTTGTAAATTCAGGAAAGTTGATAACATTACATAAAATTATATAAATGTTTCCATATATTGTTTTTTTGACCTATATATTAAATTTCAGTACGATTGACTTATATCATGTTATGACTAAGCTCTTGTAGATAATCTCAAAAGAAATAATACTAAATAAAATGTATTTGTTGTTTACATGACATCTTTTAAAATTGAATAAAACTTATTTCAATCCTATTTGTGTTTTTAATTGAACTTTGAGATAAGAAATTGATCGAAATATTTAAAAAAATTGTCCATGCAATGGTATATGGGTGCGTCACAAAAAATTTCATATATATATATATATATATGACTTTATAATTCAAATAATTTATTTTTAAAATTGAATTGTAATAACATACACGTTGATTGAACTAAAATACACTTTCTATAAGCCAATATGAAGCATGATTGTAATTCTTTCCATGTTCAATATTAAATTGATACATGATATGTTTTAGTTCATTTAAGTACCAAAGTGACTTGCATCATAAGTTAAGATTGTACTTATTTTCTTAGTCTATGAAATTGAAAATCAAAATTCTTATATTTTACTAATAAAAGTTATAGTATATAGATTTTTTTTTAAATTAGCGAAATATTTTTAACAAATCCATAAACTTGAAAAATAAATGAGCATCTATAAGCAAGATTAATACAAATCCATAAACTGAAATAGTGAATACATGTATCAATAAACTATCCATATGAAAATATATACAAAGTACAAATATCACATGAGAATCCATAAACTGAAATTATAAGCATATATAAACTAAAACAATGTTCATGTACATCCATAAACTGCTCATGTATGAAAATATACAAAATTTGTATCACATGTGGGTTTTTCCGTATGAAATGAGGCTAAAAATATACAAACTATCCACTCTAAGTACCACTAGAAATCCTATGTGGGTTCTGTCGCGCAAAGTAAGTGTCCATAAGCTAGTTGATTAAAACTAATTAGATCATTATTTGTACAAAATAAACAATATGTAAATAAATGATTTTGAACCGCATTTTTAATTACATATACATGAATTTTATAACCTCAATTGAGTCCAAATGCAAGTTAGATAGGATGGGGGTCTGATGAATCTGGGTTTGGTGCCGCCCTTCCTGTGGCTCAATGATTAGGGTCTGCATCGATGTACCTGCATCATCAATGCCTCTAAACCCATCATCCCACTCATATCTCCGCATAACAACAACATCATCGACACTTTGCATATGGTACTGTGTACACAATGGCAAGAACAAATTACAATTACTCCACAAATTAATTAACATATATGTGTAACTTAAAAAAAAAATGTTAAGATGTTAAGAATAAAAAAGTTTACCTCAACTGTTGGTCCATGTGGTTGTACATGGTGACTCTTCTCCACATTAGAGTTATGAGGTGGAGGAGAATCCATGGAAACATGCTCTGGTCCTATTGGTCCATGTGGTTGTACATGGTGACTCTCCTCCACATTAGTGTTATGAGGTGGAGGAGAATTAATGGAAACATGCTCTGGTCAAAGATGGATTGGCTGATCAACTGCCCCCTCGGATGACCTCATAAGTTCAACCATGTAGCTTGGTTGTGTGTACATGTTATCATGAACTTATTAATATAAATGAAATCTAGTACAAAATAGAAATTAATATAAATAATTATGCATAATTTGACAATAAGAGTCAAAATTTTCGTATATATATGTACTTGGTCTCTGTCACGCAGGCTATGCACCCTCCAAGTGTCAAAAATGACATCATGATACATACATGCATATGTCAAAATTTGGTCAACTAGTAAAGTCGCAAGAAATTAATCATCATATAAAGGCACTGGCAGGTGATGAGGAAATGGTGGTGTTTTCTTAATCTCTCCATCCAATGCAACATGCGCACTGACCAATGACACCCACATGTTATCTGCAATAGTTTCCCTATTCTCAACACCGAGCTGCGACAACTCCTCTAGCTCTGTCAGTAATACCAAGATCTGAGACGGTAGTGGCAAGAATATTGGAGGTGGTGGTACATGCCCAGGGTCCCTACGATGCCCCTCGCGATCATAGTTACGTCCCATGCGCAGTCCATAATAATGAGATTTGATATTAGTGTAATCGGACTTAATATGTAACACAAAATCTCCATATAATTTCTTGGAAAAATAAATGGTGTCCTAGTCATGGTGGGGGAACTGGTCCCAAGCTCCAATGAATCTATCATACACAAAAGGGGTTCCATCAACATTCCTAAAATATTTTGGTGGAATCAGACCTCTATGTTTAGAGGGGCGATATAGAGGGATGTCAAACAACTCCACACGAACATCAATTTTCTTGGGGGCCTCTTTCACCAACTCCCAAGTATATGTGCCTCTAACCTCATGGAACCTAATCCTCTGTATGGAATGTAAGAGGGGATATATGGGCCCGACCTATAATATGTATCGATCAACCTATTGATGTTATCCAACATCAAATACAAACTACTACTAGTTGGAGAATTGGAAAGGATGTTATGTATCTCTTGTGTGATCCACGTATGACAAGTCGTAACATCCTCCAATGTGATATGAGTTGTAGCATCATCCCACAGAGGGATCGATACTAGACTATGATCCTGAGCTTTGGCCTATTGAGGGCTTGCAAATTATAAACATAACTTAACATATATAATTAATAAATTATAAGAATAATAACATATACATTAAATTCAAACACCAGTTGAAGACAATTTCAAGACATAAACACACAATGTTTAAAGAGGATTTAAAAATGTAGGAGGTGTACATGAAATAAGTGAAGAAGGTCCACTAGAGGTAGCATGATCATCAACAGAGACAGAAACACTGCCTCTGACACTTTGACTAGCATCGAAGGCAGGATCTATGAGTGGAACGTGCACTCCGGGTGGGCTATGTGATCTATCATGAGCCCGACCACATATAGCAGATCCTCTCGCACCACGGGCGTGAAATTAAATAGGAAAAAATGGCTCGATCAAGCATTAAAGCTCAATCAAGCCCTAAAGTTCGATTGGTGGTTTGTTTATAACCCTCGATCAAGCTAACTTTTTTAGTGCTCAAGGAGCTCGATTGAGCACTTAAAAAAGGCTCGATTTAGTGCTTAAATTTCTCTATCGAGCCATATTTGTTTCCACCTAAACGTGCCTTGTCTTGCCAAATGTGTAACACAACTCTATGCTATCACCCTAAAATAATATTTTTTTAAAAATAAATATGTTTTAGATATAAAAAGATTTATATCTATTTCAATTTAAATCTGAATAATATATCAAAGAAAAATATTATTTCCACATAAACGTGCCCTTACTTGCCAAAAAGTGTAACCCAACTCCATGCTATCACCCTTAAATATTTTTTTTAAAAAATAAATAGGTTTTAGATATAAATAAATTTATATTTATTTCAATTTAAATATAAATAATATATCAATTAAAAATATTATATATTAGAAACACAATAAATGATATATTCCATTTTCTTAATAATAAATATTTATATTTTTAAATATTTATAAATTTATTTTAAAGAATTATTTTTTCACATTTAATAAATACATGCTTTTATTCCATCCATATATAGAAAAATAATATTTAAATATTTAAATTTTATTCAAACATTTTATAACATATGAAACATGATATTTACCCCACACATATATATTTAATTTTTTTTATTTAATATTTAAAATTATTCAAGCATTTTGTTTACGATGTATTCAAAATACATTAAATAGGTATCATACACAAAGTATAAAACATAATTTTTATTTTAGTTATAATTTTTAGATTTGAACATACTAATTTAAGAGACCACATATCATATTTCTAAAATTTTAGCTAAGAAAAACATAAATTTTCTTTTCAAACTCTACAAGACCTTAAAATAATTATTCAAATTTCCCAATGATCATTTGGATTCATTGGTGGGTCTTGGGGTTTACAAAATTCCATGCTCTTGTGGATATTCTTATATTGTTAAAATTGGTAGATCTTTTAAAGCCCGACTAAAAAACACATAGCCAATAGATATCATTTTCAAAATCAGCCCTTGTTAAACACTCTTATAAATCCAAGCACCTCATATTCATTGAACAAGGTAAACCCTTTCCCTTCTTGTTTTCGTTCCACCTAGATCATCCATGAAGCCTTCGAAATTTGGATAATTTTAATCATGAACATGGCTACAAGTTAAGCCATTCTTGGAAGCCCCTCATTCAAATATCTAAGGAGTTTTATTTAAGTGTGACTTTTTGGAGTTTCTGGTGGATATATGGTTGGAATCCAGTGGAAAATTTTGTGGTGAAATATTGATTTTAATTTCTTAAACTAGTTTTTTGACTGCATATATGGATTCAACACCCTGAAAATCTTCTAGGGAACTTGGATTGTGCAAAATTCACCCATAAAACTTGTGATTTCAATGAATCCTCGTTAGATTCTAGACAAATTGAATTGGAAAATAAACCAGTTTTTTTTAAATGTCACATGGACTCGAATCCCTAATCTTTGACCACCTCCCCTCCCCCCTAATTAATTTCTCAAATTAATTTCCTCATTGGCTTCCCCTCCACCTCTTTCCAATATTTTATTTCATGTCATTTTTAAAAAGATCAAAGAAATTGAACTCCTTTGCTATGTAGATTGTGCCTACAAGGATTGCCATTATTATGGGACATGTATGTTATTATTACTTTCTTCTTACATTTAACCTCTTGCTACATTCTTTAGAAGACATATAGAAACTCAAATTTTGATTATATTTCATTGTCCATATATTTGGCTTGATTATTGTCTTCCACATTCCCTGATTTCTCCTATTGGTGTTCCTATGCACCTATCGGCGCAAATGCTAGTATATTATCTACAAGGAAGAAATGGAAGCAACTTGGCCAATGGCATTTATTATCCTTGATGTTAGGCAAGATTACGCATTTGGTAATGCGTTGAACACTCATTAGTTTGGTAAAATATATGAAATGTTTTCAAATTTAGCAAAGTCCAACTTTATATATATATATATATATATATATATATATATATATATATATATATATATATATATATATATATATTATATATATATATATGTATGTATGTATCATATATATATATATATATATATATATATATTACAAATTGTTTTATTGACATATATGTGAATGTAGATACGTTATTGGACAATACATCTAAACAGATAAATTTATTACTTTTACATGTCATGTAAAAAAATGATGTGGTCTAACTTATAGACGAAATAACATTTTTCAGCAGAATTCACCATAAATCCAACAATACAATTTCAAGATTATTTGTTATTTAAAATACATTTTTGAATGCATAAATGGATTCAACGCCTTGAAAAACCCTTGGGGCACTCGAATTATGCAGATTAAACCATTTAAACTTGAGTTTTTTAAAATTTCCGTTGGATGTTGATTAAAATTAACAAGAAAGACTATTGTGGAATGCCATTTCGTCTATAATTTAGACTATGCCTAAAAAAAATCTCTACAATTTTATCTCATTATTATATATATATATATATATATATAATGCATTTATGAAATATTTTTTTAATCATGACAATTTTTGACATCGTTATTTTATTTTTTTAAATTTTGGTAACTTTAATACTATTTTATAAATGTGAATTGTGAACATCAAGTATATTAAATATATTAAAAAATAAATGTAATAAGTATAGAAACCTTCGAACAAAATTTTATAATTTTTTTTTTTTTTTTTTTTAAATAAAAAAAATGTTTTTTTAACTATAATATTCTCATAATTATTTAATTTTGCAAAACAATCTAATAAGTTATAGAAAATATAATATATTTAAAAAAATCAACTATAGTTATTGAGAATGTCTATGGAATGTTAGATGATCCAAAAATAAATATTATCATAGGTTATAAAGTTTGAATAAAATAATTATTAATTTAAGATATTAAATTAATAATTATTCTAGAATATTTAATAAATATTTGAGATACTTAGAAATAGAATTTTGTTATTAAAAATAGGACTCTAGAATAGAGTCGTTTCCTAGGCTCTAAGTTAGGAATAAAGTTAATAGAATAGTTAGAAGGTCATTTAATGTAAGTGGACACTTGTTATTTAATAAGTGATCCATAATTAGTGGAAGTTAGGACATTGAGCTTATAAATAGCTCATTGCAAGAATGTTTTTGTTGTTCGGGTGTAAACTTTTGCATAATTCCAATGTAATTGTTTTTCTGATTAATAAAATTACGTGTGTGAGGACACTTCGGCCATTATTGTGGTATCAGAGCTACGGTAATGCTGCAGTGGATATGAGGAGGAGGATTCCAGCTCTACCAGTTCTTGGAAAACTCAACTCCATTGAATCGATCAGCAAATGATTGGTATGGAATCTGTCAAGTTTTTTTTGTAAAAGGAACATAAATTTTATTATTGATTTTAGATTTGTAAATTCTAAAATCATTTTTATTAAGAACAAATGCAAAATCTGTGTGAATTTTCTGTTTCAAATTTTTGAGGTGACTTTGTTTGTAAGAGTGGTGTTAAACTTCCGGAACCAGCGCCGATAGAGAGGACAAAATTCATTAGTGTAGAGATTCTACAGCTAAAAAGGAAAACACAGTGTAGGTTTAAATCAAAATTGGAATTATGTTGAAGTTGTTTGATTGTTATTTACATGAAGTTATTTAATTCACTCGTCCGTAGAAATTGATATCAATACAAAGATAGCATAATATTATTGGACTGGAGGCAACGAAGGCCACAGTTCATGTAAAATGATAGATTTCGAAGGTTTTTAATTTCATCACTAGATTCTGAATGAAATTCTACCGGACAAGTGGTCGATAGGTGAGAGGCTGTTTGAAAAAGCTGAGCTGATCTGAATTGATGGGTCTCTCTGTACTGAAGTCTATCTTGAAATTATCTTTATAATTTTGGCAATAATTGGTTATCTTTATAATTCTAGCAATAATTGGCTGCCTCGTCTTTCACTCAGTGCAACCCATATAGGTCATAGGGATGGAATATGATGGGCTAATTTTTTTTTAGAGGTGATGATGGGAAAATTGTTTGTTAGAGGTTGCTCTTCGTTCAAACTTAACGCAGAGAACTTCATGTTGCTATTCAGCATTGTTTGACGGTACCTATGGATCACTCTGCAATTTTTTTAAGAGAAGTCACAGATGAAAGGAGCGTTAAATGAATTGAAGCAATGTTTAAATGAATTGAAGCAACGTCAAATAAATTGAAGCTGTGTTGAAATATGCAGAAAGGACCATTTAAATGAATTGAAGCAGCGTTTAAATGAATTGAAGTAGCATTGAAATCTGCAGAAAGGAGTGTTAAATGAATTGAAGCCAGACCGGTTTTGTTTGCTTTACATTTGGTGCTATAGAAATTTCTCCAGGTGGCTTGAGAGTCGAGTACATCAACACAAAGATGTGCAACCGCTGTCACCAAGAGAGGTATGCATGTTGAATAGAAGTTTCGTGTAGTAGATAATAAGGACAATGCTTTGAGTCTCCTATGTTATTTTTGTATGAGAGATAAAGTATAATTTGTATATGTAATGTTATTGTAATATTTTTGGAGTAAAGTAAATTTTTTGTAATGGAGTGATAAGGTATATTTTTTATGTAATGTCAGATAAGGTTATTTGTAATATTTTTGGAGTAATAAGGTGATTTTTTTGTAATTTGTTTCTAGAGAGATAAGTGTGACTCAAAGTAATTTTACTTTGAGGGGGGGTAACTTTTTTTTTTTTGTAAAAGTCAAATTTTGAAAGTTACCTTGTAAATATTTGTGAAATTGACTAGAGCCAAGTGAAAATCTCAGTCATTTTTCTCCTGTTTCAACGACTATTCGAGGGTCAAGGCCAAGCCCCGATAGATCATTTTTTTTGCATCGTGTGTCGTTTTTTGTGTGGTGTGTGTCGTGGCATGACAAGTTGCTCAATTTTTTGTGCTTGATTCTTTTGGTACACTGCTTCAACACTCCAATGTCGAAATTAATTAATCTCTTCTCTGAAACTGATAAGCTAGAAGGAGTGAAATCCTATAAGACATGGCGACGTATAATTGAAAGCACTCTTATTTTTAATGAATTGTGGTATGGCATTTGTGATGGAAGCATTAAGCCAAATAAACCAACAAATCCAGATTCACTTGCAAAATGGGAAATAAAAGATGCCAAGGCATTAGCTCTTATAAAAGCTTCAGTTAGTAATGAAATGTACATACACATTGAGAATTCTTCAGATGCATGGGCTGCTTTACATACATTCAAAGATCTCTTTGATACACAACCTAAATCAAAGAAAGTTGATCTTCAATTAAAATTGCTTCAATAGAAATTAACTGAAGGTGGTGATTTCCTTCAATACATTTCACGAATTAAAAACATTAAGCAAGAAATCATCAATGTTGGTTTTCAAGCTATTGATGAAAGCTTCTTAACTACAATTTTAATTGCTCGATTGCTATCATCATATACTCATTTTTTGGAAACTTTGCAAGTCACTGGCAAGTTAGAGAAGATCAAATTTGATGAAATGAGTGACATGTTAGCACATCATGATAAAAATTTCAGGAAGAAGAATTAGATTAGGGAAGATGTCTTCCTCACCGAAGCCAATTCAAGTAACTCCTCAGCTGAAAATTCCAGAAATAAAGGAAGAGGTAATTTCAATCCAAATCAAGCAGCGCAAGGTCGTGGTCACAGTAAACACAGAGGAAACAACTCCAACAGAGGCTCCAATTCAGGCAGAAATAATTTTCAAGGTAGAGGCAATAATCAAAACAGAGGATATCATCAAGGCACATGACAAAGACCAGGAAGAGGACAAACTAAAAATAGAGGACAAAGTAGAGGACGAGGATAGTCTCAAGGAAGAGGAAAATCTCAGGGAAGAGGCACCGATTTGAGTCAAATTGTTTGCAGGCGATGTAACAGAGTTGGTCATTATGTAGCAGATTGTAGAACTTCTATTGAGAAAATTTCTAAGTTTCATCCAAACTCAGCACAGTTTTCAAATGATGAAGATGATCCTGATAGTTTCAAATATGTTTTCACAAACACAAAAGCAACAACTTTCTAGGTTTCAAGCTTTCTCCGCAGTGATTATGAAGATGCATGGATTCTTGATACCGACGCAACTCAACACATGACATTTCGACGTGAATTCTTCTGGAGTTTCAAATAATGTCATATGAATTCAATCTATCTTGCTGACAAAACCAAACATACTCCTTCAGGCAAAGGTGTAGTTAAAGTTTTTTTACCAGCCATCGGAGAAATAATGATTTCTAATGTATGGTATGTCCCAAAATTCAAGAAAAATTTGTTGTCCTTAGTCACAATTTGACAAGTAGGGCATATAGTGATTATGCAAGATGGCTGAGTTAAAATCATCTTATTCAAACAAAAAATGCAAACAGTAATGACAGGTTATGAAGATGGAAAACTGTTAAGGATGAAAGGGACAGTTATTCCAAGACATTCTGACTTTGCAGGCACAACAAGTATAGATATTTCACCAATCAGATTATGGCATGTCAAATATGGCCATCTCAACTTTGACAGTCTCTCTCAGTTACAAAAACAGGGCATGGTTAAAGGACTTCCAACCTTCAAAAGGGAAAATGCAAAGTGTGAATCTTGCATTTCTGGAAAGCAACATTGAGAGACTTTTCCCACCAGTTCCTGGCGAGGAGACATGAATTTGCAGTTGGTTCATAGTGATATTTGTGGACCATTCCCAACTTCACTTGGAAATTGCAGATATTTTTTTACTTTTTATTGATGATTTTAGCAGAATGACATGGGTCTATTTCTTGAAACAAAAGTCAGAAGCCTTTGAAAAGTTCAAAACTTTTCATAAGCTTATTGAGAATGAAGTAAAGGAGAAGATTGGCACTCTTCGAACTGAAAACGACAGAGAATTAACTTCAAATGAATTCAAAATTTATTGCATGGAAAATGGAATAAAACGACATCTTACCAATGTCTACACTCCGCAACAAAATGGGGTAGTAGAAAGAATGAATCGTTCATTGTGAGGAATGGCGCGATCTATTTTAGCTTTCAAAAAGTTAAGTCCTTCATATTGGGCTGAAGCAGTTCATAACACTGTCTATTAGAGAAACATATCTCCCATAGCTTCTTTAGACATAATCACACCTTATGAAGCATGGTTTGGATTCAAACCACGGGTTAAGCATCTTCGAGTTTTTAGATCTATCTGTTATGCCTTAGTCCCCAAAGAAAAACGAACTAAGCTTGATGCACGAAGCTTAAAGTGCACAATGATCAGGTATTCTAATGAGAAGAAAGGGTACCAAATTTTTTTGAAGGGGAAATTTATTGCAAGCAGAGATGTGATCTTTGATGAAAATGAGAGTAAGTCTGCTGAAGAAGTTGAAATTATTCTTCAAAAGTTAGACACAAAAACTGATAAAAGACATGGAAATTCACCAAGTTGGTATGAACTTGAATTTCCTTCATCTGATGATGATTCATCCAGTCCGTCTTCTTCATTAGTGCCATCCAGGTCTTCTAGCAGTTCATCCAACTCTCCTAGCAGCAACAGTTCTTTTGGCAATGACTCTTCGCCCCAAGAACATGTGGTTTCTCAAGCCCAAACCAGTGAACATCAATTGCTGAAATGGGCTATTCAAATCTTGAAAGATGTAAGGCTTAATCAAAAAAATAAAACAGGAACAAGGGGATCGAAACAAAATGAAGGCACTTTTGCTTTGATAGCAAATGATTTTACAGAACCTTCTTCTTATCAAGAGGCAGTAAAACATAAAGCATGGCAGCAAGAAATGGTTGATTAATATCAGGCAGTTCAAGACAACAACAGTTGGAAACTTGTTGATTGTCCTAAGCATGTTAAACCTATTGGATGCAAATGGGTTTATTGAATTAAGTACAAGCAAAATGGTGATATTGAAAAGTATAAAGAAAGACTTGTTGCTAAAGGTTTTGCACAACAGGAAGGGATAGATTATGAGGAAACATTTGCTCCTACAGCTAAATGGAACACCATCTGCCTCACACTCACCTTAGCAACTCAAAAAGGATGGAAAGTTCATCAAATGGATGTAAAAAGTGCTTTTCTCAACGGCGATTTACAGGAAGAAGTCTACATGACTCAACCACCAGGTTTTGATATTGAGGGACAAGAACATAAAGTCTGCAAACTGATAAAGGCTTTATATGGGTTAAAACAAGCTCCCTGAGCTTGGTATGCCAAAATGGATGAATACCTTTGCCAAGTTGGTTTTCATCGTAGTGAATCTGATGATACCTTGTATGTATGCCAACAAGGTAAAAATATGGTGATTTTGATTATGTATGTCGATGATTTGATCATCACAGGAAACAATGATGATCACATTGAATAGGTGAAAAGGAGTTACATGCAGGTTCTAAGATGATAGATTTGGGACTACTTCACTACTATCTTGGAGTTGAAGTATTCCAATGTCCACATCAGATCTTCATTTCTCAAAGTAAATTTGCACAGAAATTCTTTAGCGATTTGGAATGCAGGATTGCAAGCCTGTCCTTACCCCTATGGAACAAAACTTGAAACTTTCAAAATTTGAAGGGGGGGAAAAAGGTGGACAGCACTACTTACAGACAGCTGATTAGTAGCTTGAATTATTTGACAACCACTTGTCCTGATATATCTTATGCAGTCAGTATTATTTCACGTTTTATGCAGGAACCACTAGAAATTCACTGGAATGTAGCCAAAAGAGTTCTTCGATATATCCAAGGAACAAAAGATTTTGGTATTCTTTACAAAAAGACTAAAATTTTTGTATTTGGTGGATTTTTCAGATGTCGACTTTGCTGGCAATATTGATGACAGGGAATCAACCTCAGGTTACTTAATGAACATGGGGACAGCTGCAGTTTCCTAGAGTTGCAAGAAGCAAGCTACAATGGCCACTTCTTCAGCAAAAGCAGAGTACATTTCAACATGGGAAGCAACATGTGAGATTGTTTGGTTACGTCGCGTTTTACAGGACTTGGGAATTGCTCCAAAAGAAGCTACTTCGTTATTCATCGACAACCAGTCAGCAATAAAGCTTGCCAAGAATCCAATTTTTCATTCAAAGACAAAGTATGTGGACACCAAGTATCATCATATCAGATCTCTCATTGCAAAGTACGTCATCAAGCCAGTGTATTGTCCGTTAGAAGATCAAACCTCCGACATTTTCACGGAACCTCTTGGCAAAATAAAATTTACTAAGTTCAGGGATGAACTTGGTATCTATTGTAATGTATCTTTGGATCATAGGGGGGAATGTTAGATGATCCAAATATATTAATATAGATCATAGGTTATAAAGTTTAAATAAAATAATTATTAATTTAAGATATTAAATTAATAATTATTCTAGAATATTTAAATAATATTTGAGATACTTAGAAATAGAATTTTGTTATTAAAAATAGGACTTTATAACAGAGTCGTTTCTTAGGCTCTAAGTTAGGAATAAAGTTAGTAGAATAGTTAGAAGGTCACTTAATATAAGTGGACACTTGTTATTTAATAAGTGATCCATAATTAGTGGAAGTTATGACATTGAGCTTATAAATAGCTCATTGCAAGAGTGTTTTTGTTGTTTGGGTGTAAACTCTTGCAAAATTCCAATGTAATTTTTTTTCTGATTAATAAAATTACGTGTCTGAGGAAACTTCGGCCATTATTGTGGTATCAAAGCTATGGTAATGTTGCAGTGGATATGAGGAGGAGGATTCCAGCTCTACCAGTTCTTGGAAAACTCAATTCCATTGAATTGATCAACAAATGAATGGTATGGAATTTGTCAAGCTAAAAAAAAAATAGAAATTTTATTATTGATTTTAGATTTGTAAATTCTAAAATCATTTTTATTAAGAACAAATGAAAAATATGTGTGAATTTTCTGTTTCAAATTGTTGAGGTGACTTTTTTTGGAAGAGTGGTATTAAAATTACAGAACCAGTGCTGATAGAGAGAACATAATTCATTAGTGTAGCCAGTCTATAGCTAAAAAGGAAAACACAGTGCAGGTTTAAATCAAAATTGGAATTATGTTGAAGTTGTTTGATTTTTATTTACATGAAGTTATTTAATTCACTCGTCTATAGAAATCAATATCAATACAAATACATCATAATATTATTCGACTGGAGGCAACGGAGGCCACAGTTCATGTAAAATGATAGATTTCGAAGGTTTTTAATTTCGTCACCAGATTATAAATGAAATTGTACCAGACAAGTGGTCGATAGTTCAAAGTTCTGAGTTCAAATCAGACCCGCACCCATGAAGCTTCATTGGTTTTGTATCTACAATCTCGTATATGGATCGATGGAGAAAGAAACGGGATTGGCGCCCTTTGATCGACTAAAATGAAAGAAGCAACGTTTAAATGAATTGAAGCAGCATTAAATAAATTGAAGTTGCGTTGAAATATGCATAAAGGAGCGTTTAAATGTATTGAAGCAACGTTTAAATGAATTAAAGCAGCGTTACAATTGAAGTAGTGATTGAATTAAAGCAGTGTTCAATGTGCACCTTGCACACTCGGTTTTTGTTATTTTAACTTTCAAAGTATTGACGTTGAACCACTGCATGAATCTTGTGATAGAACCACGACTTTTCCGCTTGCCGTTGACGTGAGAAGCCACCTGAGATGAAAGCACAGAGAAAGTTGTAACCAGTTGCATTCGATTCTATAGATGGTCTTCATCGTTCAACAATTATTACATGGCCAGCTCATTATTATTTTAATGAAGAGTGGGGTAGACATGGTCGATTTATTTTTAGGACTGTGTTTTATATGACTATGTTTTGTTGGAACTTACATATAAGACTGTGTCTTATGCGAAAAAAAAATTGTGTTTTATGCGGAGTATCTATCCAGCGGGCCTGGAGCAACTATAGCATGGAGCGATTGCTAAAACCAAAGGTTTGCTTGCCAGCTTAACGCAGGTTTTGAGTTTCGGATCGAAAGAATTTTGGAGGTATATTTTTTATGTAATGTTATTGTAATATTTTTGGAAGTAAAGTAAATTTTTTTTTGTAATGGAGTGATAAGGTATATTTTTTATGTAAAGGTTATTTGTAATATTTTTGGAGTAATAAGGTGATTTTTTGTAATTTGTTTCTGGAGAGATAAGTGTGTCTCAAAGTAATTTTACTTTAAGGGGGGGTAACTTTCTTTTTACCAGATTTTGCAAGAGCATCATTGTAAAAGTCAAATTTTGAAAGTTACCTTGTAAATATTTGAGAAATTGACCAGAGCCAAGTGCAAAGCTCATTCATTTTTCTCCTGTTTCAACGAATATTCGAGGGTCAAGGCCAAGCCCCGATAGATCATTTTTTTTTGGGTCGTGTGTCGTTTTTTTTTGTGTGGCATGTTTTGTGGCGTGACGAGTTGCTCAATTTTTGTGCTTGATTCTTTTGGTGCATTGCTTCAACACTCCAATGTCGAAATTAATTAATATCTTCTTTGAAACTGATAAGCTAGAAGGAGTGAAATCCTATAAGACATGGCGATGTCTAATTGAAAGCACTATTATTTTTAATGAATTGTGGCATGGAATTTTTGATGGCAACATTAAGCCAAATAAACCAACAGATCCAGATTCACATGAAAAATGGGAAATAAAAGATTCCAAGGCATTAGCTCTTATAAAAGATTCAGTTAGTAATGAAATGTACATACACTTGAGAATTCTTCAGATGCATGGGCTGCTTTACATACATTCAAATATCTCTTTGATACAAAACCTGAATCAAAGAAGGTTGATCTTCAATTAAAATTGCTTCAACAGAAATTAACTGAAGGTGGTGATGTCCTTGAGTACATTTCATGACTTAAAAACACTAAGCAAGAAATCATCAATGATGGTTTTCAAGCTGTTGACGAAAGCTTCTTAAATACAATTTTAATTGCTGGATTGCCATCATCATATACTCATTTTTTGGAAACTTTGAAAGTCACTAGCAAGTTAGAGAAGATCAAATTTTATGAAATGAGTGACATGTTAGCACATAATGATAAAAAATTTCGGGAAGAAGAAGCAGATTGCGGAATATGTATTCCTCACCGAAGCCAGTTCAAGCAACTCCTCAGTTGACAGTTCCAGAAACAAAGGAAGAGGTAATTTCAATCCAAATCAAGCAGTGCAAGGTCGTGGTCACAGTCAACACAGAGGAAACAATTCCAACAGAGGCTCCAATTTAGGCAGAAACAATTTTCAAGGCAGAGGCAACAATCAAAACAGAAGATATCATCAAGGCACAGGACAGAGTCCAGGAAGAGGACAAACTCAAAACGGAGGACAAGCAGAGGTCGAGGACAGTCTCAGGGAAGAGGCACCGATTTGAGTCAAATTGTTTGCAGGCGATGTAACAGAGTTGGTCATTATGCAGCAGATTGTAGAACTTCTATTGAGAAATTTTCTAAGTTTCATCCAAACTCAGCGCAGTTTGCAAATGATGAAGATGATCCTGATAGTTCCAAATATGTCTTCACCAACACAGAAGCAACAGCTCTACAGGTTTCAAGCTTTCTCCACAGTGATTATGAAGATGCATGGATTCTTGATACAGGCACAACTCAACACATGACATTTCGACGTGACTTCTTTTGGAGTTTCAAAGAATGTCATCTGAATTCAATCTATCTTGCTGACAAAACCAAACATACTCCTTCAGGCAAAGGTGTAGTTAAAGTTTTTTTACCAGACATCGGAGAAAGAATGATTTCTAATGTATGGTATGTCCCAACATTCAAGCAAATTTTGTTGTCCTTAGTCACAATTCGACAAGCAGGGCATACAGTGATTATGGAAGATGGCTCAGTTAAAATTAACTCAGTCAAACAAAACATGCAAATAGTAATGACAGGTTATGAAGATGGAAAACTGTTCAGGATGAAAGGGACAGTTATTCCAAGATATTCTGACTTTGCAGGGGCAACAAGTACAGATATTTCACCTATCAGATTATGGCATGTCAGATATGGCCATGTCAACTTTGACAGTCTCTCTTAGTTACAAAAACAGGGCATGGTTAAAGGACTTTCAACCTTCAAAAGGGAAAATGCAAAGTGTGAATCTTGCATTTTTGGAAAACAACATCGAGAGACTTTTCCCACCAGTTCTTGGCGAGCAGACAGGCATTTGCAGTTGGTTCACAAACCCTTCCCAACTTCACTTGGAAGTTGCAGATATTTTTTAATTTTTATTGACGATTTTAGCAGGATGACATGGGTATATTTCTTGAAGCAAAAGTCAGAAGCATTTGAAAAGTTCAAAACTTTTCATAAGCTTATTGAAAATGAAGTAAAGGAGAAGATTGGCACTCTTCGAATTGACAACGGCGGAGAATTCACTTCAAATGAATTCAAAAAGTATTGCGTGGATAATGGCATAAAACGACATCTTACCAATGTCTACACTCCGCAGCAAAATGTAGTAGAAAGAATGAATCGTACCTTGTTAGGAATGGCGCAATCTATGTTAACTTTCAAAAAGTTAAGTCCTTCATATTGGGCTGAAGCAGTTCATACCGCTGTCTACTTGAGAAACAGATCTCCCACTGCCTCTTTAGACGGAATCACACCTTATGAAGCATGGTTTGGATTCAAACCTCGCGTTAAGCATCTCAGAGTTTTCGGGTCAGTCTGTTATGCCTTAGTTCCAAAGGAAAAACGAACTAAGCTTGATGCACGAAGCTTGAAGTGCACAATGATCTGGTATTCTGATGAGAAGAAAGGGTATCGACTTTTGTCGAATGGGAAATTTATTGTAAGCAGAGATGTGATCTTTGATGAAAATGAAAGTAAGAGTGCTGAAGAAGTTGAAAGTATTCTTCAAAAGTTAGAAACAAAAACTGATAAAAGACATGGAAATTTACAAAGTCAACCAAATTCACCAAGTTGGTATGAACTTGAATTTCCTTCATTTGACGATGATTCATCCAGTCCGTCTTCTTCATCAGCGCCATCCAGGTCTTCTAGTAGTTCATCCAACTCTCCTAGTAGCAGCAGTTCTTCTGATAATGACTCTCCGCCCCCAGAACCTGCAGTTGATCAATGGACATCAGTTTACATCAACCCTCTTTTTAATGATGGTGATTTTTCACAAGCTCAAACCAGTGAACATCAATTGCCGAAATGGGCGGTTCAACTTTTGAAAGATGTAAGGCCTAATGAACAAAATAAAACATGAACAAGGGGATCAAAACAAAATGAAGGCAATTTTGCTTTGATAGCAAATGATTTTACTGAACCTTCTTCTTATCAAGAGGCAGTAAAACATAATGCATGGCAATAGGTAATGGTTGATGAATATCAGGCAGTTCAAGACAACAACACTTGGCAACTTGTTGATTTTCCTCCGCATGTTAAACCTATTGGATGCAAATGGGTTTATCGAATTAAGTACAAGAAAAATGGTGATATTGACAAGTATAAAGCAAGACTTGTTGCTAAAGGTTTTGCGCAGCAGGAAGGGATAGATTATGAGGAAACGTTTGCTCCTATAGCTAAATGGAACACCATCCACCTCACACTTGCCTTGGCAGCTCAACAAGGATGGAAAGTTCATCAAATGGATGTCAAAAGTGCTTTTCTCAACGACGATTTACAGGAAGAAGTCTACATGACTCAACCACCAGGTTTTGAAATTGAGGGACAAGAACATAAAGTCTGCAAACTGATAAAGGCTTTATATGGGTTAAAACAAGCTCCCCAAGCTTGGTATGTCAAAATGGATGAATACCTTTGCCAAGTTGGTTTTCATCGCAGTGAATCTGATGATACCTTGTATGTACGCCAATAAGGTAAAAATCTGGTGATTTTGATTATGTATGTCGATGATTTGATCATCACAGGCAACAATGATGATCACATTGAACAGGTGAAAAAGAAGTTACATGCAAGTTTTAAGATGACAGATTTGGGACTACTTCACTACTATCTTGGAGTTGAAGTATTCCAACGTCCACATTAGATCTTCATTTCCCAGAGTAAATATGCAGCAGAAATTCTTCAGCGATTTGGAATGCAGGATTGTAAGCCTGTCCTTACCCCTATGGAACAAAACTTGAAACTTTCAAAATTTGAAGGGGGGGAAAAGGTGGACAACACTAATTACAGAAATTTGATTGGCAGCTTGATTTATTTGACAACCACTCGTCCTGATCTATCTTATGCAGTCAGTATTCTTTCACGTTTTATGCAGGAACCACTAGACAACCACTGGAATGCAGACAAAAGAGTTCTTTGATATATCCAAGGAACAAAAGATTTTGGTCTTCTTTACAAAAAGACTAAATATTTTGTACTTGGTGGATTTTCAGATGCCGATTTTGCTGACAGTATTGATGACAGGGCATCAACCTCAGGTTACTTAATGAACATGGGATCAGCTGCAGTTTCCTGGAGTTGCAAGAAGCAAGCTACAGTGGACACTTCTTTAGCAGAAGCTGAGTACATTTCGGCATGGGAAGCAGCATGTGATATTGTTTAGTTACGTTGAGTTTTATAGGACTTGGGAGTTCCTCCAACAGAAGCTACTTCGTTATTCATCGACAATCAGTCAGCAATAAAGCTTACCAAGAATCCAATTTTTCATTCCAAGACAAAGCATGTGGACACCAAGTATCATCATATCAGATCTCTTATTGCAAAGGACGTCATCAAGCCAGTGTATTGTCCTTCATAAGATCAGACCTTCGACATTTTCACGAAACCTCTTGGCAGAATAAAATTTACTAAGTTCAGGGATGAACTTGGTATCTGTTGTAATGTATCTTTGGATCATAGGGGGGAATGTTAGATGATCCAAAAATAAATATTATCATAGGTTATAAAGTTTGAATAAAATAATTATTAATTTAAGATATTAAATTAATAATTATTCTAGAATATTTAATAAATATTTGAGATACTTAGAAATAGAATTTTGTTATTAAAATTAGGACTCCAGAATAGAGTCGTTTCATAGGCTCTAAGTTAGGAATAAATTTAGTAGAATAGTTAGAAGGTAATTTAATGTAAGTGGACACTTGTTATTTAATAAGTGATCCATAATTAGTGGAAGTTAGGACATTGAGCTTGTAAATAGCTCATTGCAAGAGTGTTTTTGTTATTCGGGTGTAAACTCTTGCATAATTCCAATGTAATTGTTTTTCTGATTAATAAAATTACGTGTCTGAGGACACTTCGGCCATTATGGAAATCAAATTTTATAGTTATAGCTATGCGAGGGACTCATAAGTCATTATTATTGTAGTTGGGATAATGCCAAATTACAATTAACAAAATACCTCAATTTACTAATCAATAAAACTTAAAATAATTGGATTCTAAACCTTAATACTAACTTAAATTTAGCATTTTTACTTTAATTTAGTTATATTTAAAGTAAGTGGCAGGTACTAGCTACTATGAAACACTTGTTGATAATATATGATCAATATATTTGACTTTTTTTTTCAATTTTAATGAAAGTTTTATACTTGGAGTTTTTTTTTTTAATTAGTTTTATATTTAATTAATTTATTTTTATTTTTAAATATCAATTGCAAATTAATCTTTTTTTTATGTTATTTATTAATATTAATTTCTAAATATTTTATGATTTATTTTTTTATTGATTTATTTTTTTATTATATTTAAATTATACCATTTTAACAATTAATTTTTTAAAAATAAATTATAATTAAAATTTTTATACAATAAACATTTTTTTAACCATAATGACCCAATGACTAAGAAAGAGTGAGATATATCTTATAACGACCACAAGTAGAGTGAAACTCCTTAAGCCTAATCAATACATCCTATATTGACCACTGGTAGAGTGAAACTCTTTGAGCCTAATCGAGCCTAATCAATACATCTCATATTAACCATTGGTAGAGAAACTCGTTGAACCTAATCAATACAGACTAAAACATACCTTCAAAAACTTGAACCTAAAATAACAAACCAGAAATCCAAAATCTAAAACTAAAAAACAATAACTACAATAAACATTTTTAATAACATATAAGTACCACAACTGAGAAAGATAGCTATGCACATTATGTACTTCCTTGTCACATGTCCCAAACCATCTCAAGCCCGGAAAAAAGGCAGTATTTCATCACGAAATTAAAGGCATATAGCAAGAAAACAAAAACCCACAACACATTGTGAAGCGAGGGAGAGCGCTCAAGCAACAGATTAAAATACATCCAATATTCCTTTCAGAATAATTTTGTTGTCTGTTGTTCTCTCCCCAACTGTAAAATCCAGGTTTTTCAATGTTTAAATTAAATTTTTCTTCATGCAGTCAAATTAATCCAACCTACATTAAAACAACACCAAATTTAAATATGGTTGTGTATACAGTATTGTGAAATAAATTTTAAATTGTGTAAGATTTAAATTTACGTTACAGTTTAAATTTAATTAAATATAACATTTTTTTGCACATCGATTTCGATTAAAAGCGCATTCGCTGAACATGTCAAATTTGTTTTTCAAATATAATTGGTGAAACTGGTCGATTTATTAACCAAAGGATCTGTGAACATGCTGCTGACATTAAACATAGAAGATCCCGCTCCTCCGCCCTAGCTGAGCATGCAAAAAATACTAACCATCATATCTACATAAAAAAGGCTAAGGTCATAGCGAGGATTGACCATTTCCATCATCGTAAGTTAAGAGAGGCCTTAGAAATTGAAAAAAGACCCATTAATCTCAATAGAGATGACAGCTGTAATATCAACAAGTGTTAGATCCTTGCCCTTTGTTCTTTTCTTTTTTTTTGCAAATCAGCTGATATATTAGATCACAAAAATGTTACATATGGTTACAAAAAGGGGCCTGCCAGTTTCAGAGGGAAAGAGAAAATGTAGGCCTGCCAAGCAAAAGACCACTTATATAAGCCCTGTAGCTGATCGCTGTTCAGACAGGCGACATACTGCGTATCAGCTAACCCAAACTTAACCAGAGTCAAACCGAATTTAAAACAGAAAACGACCAACCACACAGGGTTGGCAGATAGTGAGAGAGAAACTAGTGTCAAAGAAGGCCATTTAAAGGCCCGCTGAAGCTTACAGAAATCCGACATAGAAAATGAGAATACATAGGATAATCAGGAACCAACAACAAGGGACCACCCACCAGGAATCCTATTGGTAAATTTTGGCGATGCTTGGGGTACCAGCAGCGCTTGGACCAACTTCATCATCTCCCTTGGGAACACTGTGTGGCCTATGGCGTCTGATGATGGTTGATTTGGAATCGTCTTTAGGGATTTCAATAGAGACATTTAGCATGTGGCGCATGTACAAATCGAAGAGCCAAATCAACCCTCCCAGGCGCTTAGAATGCATTTTAATCTCTTCCGTGAGGGAGTTGATGGAAATATCCAGCTTGTCCAGCCGCGCTGAATTCTTTGCAAAGGCGAGGGAGTTCGCCTGGTAGGCCTCCTTGAAAGCAACACCTTGCCTTCTCATGCCTTTGGTAAGCATCGCTTTCATCTGCCAAGCCACATACTCAGTCCTCAGGAATTGGGTGGCCCTGGTAGTTGGGGTGCCCGGGTGCGTGATCCAATTGACCTCCTCGCTGATGTCTTTACTGTCCATCCCTTCACTGGATTTTTCCACCTCCACTTGGAGCTCTTCGATAATATGTTTACCTTTTTTGGAGATAGAAGCCTCATAATCCTCCCGAGCTCTCTTTAACTCTCTAGCAGCTTTGGAGTGTAAGAAGGTGAAATCTTTCCCGAACGACTCTATATTAATAGTGAAATATGCGGTGCGAGGGGCCGCAATTTGAACTGAAACTTCTGTCTTTTCCATGCTTCTAACAGCCTGGATTCCTAGCAGGTGACTACCAACCTTCCTATTATTATTGTTGATAGCGTTCGAACTGCCACGCTTATTACTTAAGAGAAGAGGCCACGCGTACTCCAGATCATAAAGGGAATGTTTTCCTCTATCCTTGTTATAGATCTTCCACCTTTTCCGATGCGAGCCATAGGACAGCCGCCAACGATGCCACCACCAGGAATTAAGGATTATGGAATAAACATTTAGAACAAACCACATTATTTATTGATGATCGGTACCATGTAAGCCGTCCTCCTCCCCTGACACGCCTGTGAGGTCTTGCCTTGAGATTTGAAGGAATTTATCTCGAAGATTGGCACATGTGACGCTCTGCCAACAGGTGTCAATGTCATCAATTGGGTGGTCGACCGCGTAGTTGGCTAGACTATCAGCCATTGCATTTGCACTACGCCTAATTTCCTGAAGAACGACTCCATTGAGAGTAGAGAGATGTTTGGTGATGAGCGCGGTGACCATGGTGAGGCACCAATGCTTAGTAACTTTCTCAGAAAGCGTACCATTTTGCATTTTCCTTGTTGCATTAATGGCTAGGAGTGAGTCCCCTTCCACAATAGCTTCCCCACTACCCAGGTGGATTAGGATTTGCAGGCCCCGCTCCAGAGCTACAAATTCTGCCTCATTGTTAGTGGCTTCCCCAAGAGAATTGCTATAGATATGAAGAATTTCCCCTTTATCATTGCGTATGACACCTCCAAAGCTGGCCAGGCCGGGGCTACCCCGAGAGGCTCCATCAAATTTTAGTTTGTGGAACCCCAAGATAGGAAGTTGCAAGGGCAGCAGAGATGGAGCGGGTAGAGGTCTTTGCATAGGAGAATTGAGGCCAGTTGCATCACTCATGCCAAACAACTGTAGAATTTGCTTGTCATTAGTGGAAACCCTATTTGCCTATACTAATTTACTATTAGTAAGAGTTGTTTCTCGCATGTTTTGCATAATGTTTGTTTTAATGTTATCTAACTTCCTGAATTCCTTCTGAAAAATTCTTCTATTTCTTTCTTTCCATGTGGACCAGACTATAAAACTGGGGCTTAGTCTCCATAGGATGTTTACAGTGTCATAGTTAAAATATTTGGTTCGCCAATTGGCTATGTTGTCTTGAATGGACTCTCTGTTCCTGTCTGTTTGTCTGAAAATATCCTCCATCCATACCCATAAATTATTGGTCCATTCACAATGGTTGAGGAGATGGTTCATAGATTCCTCTTCTTTTTCATAGAGGGGACAACGGGATGGACCAATGAAGCCTTTTTTGCACAGGTTCTCCCAAGTTAGGATCTTACGATGCATTAGGAGCCATAAGAAAGTCTTTATCTTCAGCCATATTATGGTATCCCAAACATTATTGTGCCAAGGAACTTTCTCTTCCAGATCCATGTGTTCTAAGTAAAGTCTGGCTTCCTTCAGGCTGAAAGTGCCTCCACCCAGTTTTCCCCACCTGAGTTGATCCTCATCCTGAGAGTAACAGATATTCCTCTTATCCAGACAAGAGTTCAAGGATAATAGAAGGTTTCCCATCCCCTCTGTCTGTGGGGGAGTATTAAGGTGCCAATGTCTCAATTTCTGGTTCGCATTACTGTCCGTCCAGTATTGGTTCACCCTGAATTTTCCTTGATCCTGATACCTACGCTGCAGGGGAAGATAATCAGGACTCTCAAGCTTGGGAATTTGTTACCAAGCATCTTCCCAGAAGAGAGTTGTGCTGCCATTACGGATTTCCCAAAAGCAATGATTTTGTATGATCTTCTGATTAGCCTGAGCCAAGTTCCAAATGGGGGATCTGGCTGGAGAGTCGATCATTCTAGTGAGATCATGAGGGCGTCAGTTATCCGCATACTTGGATTTCCAAAGCTTAGCCCAGGGTGTCTGTGGATCCTTGACCCACCTGCTCCAGAGCTTGGCCCCACAGGATTTGTTCACGGTGTCTGGGTCTTAGAGCCTAGACCCCCCATGATCTTGGGTTTACAGAGTTTTTCCCATGCCACTAGCGCCCATTTCTGTTTGTCAGCTTTTCCAAACCAAAGGAAGGTTCTTTGAATGTTTCTGATTTTTTGGAGAACACCTTTGGGAGCCGGAAGGATGAAGAGCATATACTGAGGAATAGCTTGTAGAACAACCTTAGTCATGATAAGCCGACCAGCGAAGTTAATGACCCTACTAGTCCAGTAATTGCTCCGCTCTTCAAGGTTGGATATCAGCTTCTCCCAGTGGAGATTTTGCTAGGGTTTATCAGTGAAAGGGATCCCGAGATACTTAGAGGGAAGGCTCTGCCTTCTGAACCCAAGGATAGCCGTGAGATTTTTCTGAATCGCTAGGTGAGTATTGAAAAAGAAGATGGAGGATTTATCCAAATTAAGGTCCATACTTGTCGCTTAATTGAAGAGATCCATATGGCTTTGAATCCTTGGGCTTCCCGAACCGTTGGAGTTCCATGAAGCATGGTATCGTCCAAAAATTGTTGATGAGTAGTGGCTGGGCAGTGTGGCAGGTGTTAGAGGCCCTTGATATTGTTTCTTTCCTTTGCAGTTTTAATGATGCGACTCAGGCCTTCCATCAAAATGAAAAAAAGAAAAGGGGAGATGGGATCCCCTTGGCGAATGCCTCTAGAGGGGGCAAAGGGGAAGGTGGGAGCACCATTGACCAAAATAGAAAAGCTGGGGGATTTGAATATGGCTAGACTCCATTGGATCCAACGTTGTGCAAACCCGAAGGCTTCCAGAATGGCCTCCAGATACTTCCAACTGACCTTGTCATAGGCTTTCAAGAGATCCAACTGAATGATCATACCTGCTTTTTTCTGGGATTGAAGAGTATGAACCATTTCTTGTGCTAGCAAGACACTATCCATGATCTGTCTGCCTTCCACATAGCCAGATTGCTCCTCTGAGATAATTAAGGGGAGAATTGGCTTCAGTCTATTGACCATTACTTTAGAGATGATCTTATAGAGAACATTGCACAGAGAAATCAGCTGAAATTTCGAAGGGGTGCAAGCTGCTTCCTCTTTGGGAATAAGGGCGATGAAGGTGGAATTGAGGGATTTAAGGATGGAGGAAGATTTTCGGGAATCTTCCACCACCTCCCACACTTCCAGCCGCACAATTTCCCAGCATGCTTTGAAAAAATCAATAGTAAAGCCATCGCGCCCTGTTGCCTTTCCATTAGGAATTTCCTTCACTGCTTCTTCCACCTCCTCCATGGTGACAAGGCAATCTAAGGATTTATTCTGGTTCTTAGTAATAAGCCTTGGGATGGAAGTCATGAATTCCCTGATAGCCTCTTCCTTGTCAATGTCTAGTTCAATTTCTATATGGCTAAAGTGGTCAGTGAGGATGGAGGAAATATCCTGATGAGAGTGGAAGGGAGTACCTTGCTCATCCTTCAATCGGGTGATTTTGTTGGTGCACCTGTAGTCTATAGCCGAACGATGGAAGCACTTGGTGTTTTTTCCCCCCTCTTTGAGCCATTGTATGCGGGAATTTTGCCTCCATAATATTTCCTCCTGCTGACATCTATCATTCCATTTTTGCATGAGGATCCGCTTAGTGCTAATAGAATCCTGGGTGATGTTCCCTTTGAGCCAGTTTGTATGGATCTGTGCCATCTGTTCCTCTAAGGCCTATTTTTCTTTGAAAATATTCCCGAAGACCTCTTGGTTCCAGGATCGAAGCCAAGCTTTGAGGTGCTTTAATATGGCTTGCAACCAGCACATTTTGGTACCTCTAGTTTCCAGTGGCTTGTGCCACCAATATTTGATTTTAGAAATGAAATCTGGATGGCCCAACCAAAATTTCTCAAACCTTAAAGGTCTATTTTCCAGAGTTTCGAGGATGGCTGTGTCTAGGGTGATGGGCCAATGATCAGAGCCGCCACATGGAATAATGTCCGATTCCACAGTGACCCCCTCAAGGAGGATGGATTTAGCTATAAGAAAACGGTCAAGTCTGGAGGCGATCTGCCTTTCACCTCCTCTTTTTTTATTCCAAGTGTATAGACCATTTTTGGGGAGGATATCAACAAGATTTGCTACTTTGATGAAGTTATTGAATGCCTCTGCATCTTTGTTCAAAGTTCTTATCCCTCCTTTATTTTCTGCCAACGAGGTAATCAAGTTAAAATCTCCTCCATAGATGGCTTTAGCAGTGGAATGTCTAAGTTTCATCCTGGAGAGGTGATCTAGCATCAACAGTTTATCCTCTAGTCTTTGGGGGCTGTAGATATTAGTACACAGGTATGTGTTGGATTCCCCTATGATTTGCATTTCCAGGGAGATATATGATTTGGAAGCCTCTACACTTATGAGATGGAGGGATTGGGGATTCCAGAAGGTGGCCAGGCCCCCTTCCATACCATTCCCTTCCACTTCAGTGTATTCCATTCTTTTTCCTAAATTTCTGCTGATTCATTTCATTTTCTGGCTAGAGCACTTGGTTTCTTGTAAAAAAATCATGTCAAGATTTTCATTTTTGACTTTATTCCTCAGAATTATTTGTTTTCTTTGGCTGTTTAGCCCTCTTGCATTCCATGAAAGGATCTTCATAATTAACAATATTTAAGAGGAGAACGTGAAAGCCTCAAGGGCTTTCATCTTACCTGAGTTGAGGAGTATCTGACCTAGCTCGTGGAGTGCTTCGTTGTTTGTTCGCCAACCTCTCTTTTTCTGGTGTCTGACATTGTGGTTTTTTTGGTGTAAACCTTGGGCCTTGATGCCCAGACCCTTTGTGGCGCCAAAGCCTCTTTTCTACCCTTTTAGTTCTACATCTTGCCTTGTTAAAAAGAGAAAGTTGACTCTGTATATTTCCTCCTCTGGGATATGTTCCACTCCTTTTTGCTTCCATTGTTCTACTATGGTATTGAGATCCATGCCTTCCCTCTCTAGTATGTCACTAAGTTCCATATCCTCTGTTCCTATTTCATTGGCGGTCATATTCGCATCTCCTTCTAAGTCTTTTTCCAACTCAGAACCTTGTAGGATTTCCCTTAATGGATCAAGATTGGGATCTTTGGCTGCTTGTGAGGGAACATCCTGGGTTTCCTGCGTTAGGTTTGGTACTTGAGGATTTTCGGTTAAAGTTGATCTTGACCCAAGAACCTCAAAGGCATTGATAGTGCCTTTAATGGAGGTGCCTGTTTTTGTGTTGGTTTCTCCTATTGGCCCATTGTCTCCCATTCGGACAGGAAAAACCTTCCTGAACCTTGCCTGTGTTGTCCTTGGCCTTCTCAGTTGACTTATTCATTGGGAATTCCCTAAATAGGTGTCCATGTTCGTGGCATTTCCGACACTGGAAGGGGATTTGCTCATAATCTATGGCTTGAAAGAAGACTTCATCTCTAAATTCTAGCCATAGACCTTCTTGTAATACACCTGAAACATCCATTTATACACATATTCTTGCACAAGAGGTGTACCTTTTTTGCAGGGTGGCCTCCAAGGCTTGGATGAAGGTTCCCAGTTTGTTGCTTATTTTTTCCAACGCTGCAGGTCTCCAGTAATAAATGGGGAGAGAGAATAGGCGAATCCAAATAGGTACATGCATGAATGTTTCCTGTTTTGGTGCGAATTTTGGTTTCCAGGGTCTCATGTAGAGGCCTGCTGAGGCATAGAAATACAGTCTGCCATAAAAAATGTGATCCCTGTCTTCCAGGTTCGCAAAGACAATAGTGAAGAACCCTTTGGCCCCCAGGTGTAACCTGACATCTCCTTTAGGCTTCCATTGTTGCTTGATCCAGAGACAGAGGGCTTTTTCCATAGGCCAAAAGCCCATGAACTTACAGATCACCGCATGTATTGACATATGGTCTCGATAAGCTTGCATTTCAGGGTCGGTGATAACAACCAAAAAATTTCCATTGTTTTGGGCTTGCAGCGCCCCAGGTCCTCCTGTTTCTTAGCTGCTTTGGCAGATCCCTCCAGATCTGGGTCGTACTAGGGCAGGGCCTCGATATCCACAGTTTCTTTGTTTTTTCCTTCTGCTCCCTGTGGTTCTTGCTCGGGGTTGGGGTTCCCGTTGTCTTTTCCCTCCAGAATCCTGATGCAATTTGTCCGTTTTTAATATTGGGTTTCCTTGGTTTGCCCACCAACCTTTTTTTTCTTGCTTAGCTCATCTTTTCCTACATTTTCAGATCCAGAGATATGCACCCCTTCCAATGGGGCCTTTCCCTTATCCATCATTTCTTGTTTGTATGAAGGGGCCCCATTGGTCCCCGCGAGCCTCATCTGTTGGGCCAGGGCAAGCCCATGCCTTCAAAGTTCTGCGAACAGGGCACTGCCCTCCGCCAGAGTTTGTGATAGTCTTCAGATTGCAGATCGAAACCCTAGCTTCCCCTTCCCTTTGTTCTTAATAGTCTTGTGTTCTCCGTTTTTTTTTTTTTGCAGGCCTCATGGGAAAGAAAAATAAAAATAAAAATAATAAAATATAAATTAAAAATAAAAATAAATAAATGTAAAAATATAATAAAATAAAATAAGTAATCAAATAAAGATTTAAATAATAAAAATTATAATAATACATACATTTATAAAGAAATAAGTAAAATACAAAATAAAATAAATAAATAAATAAATAAATAAATAAATAAATATATATATATATATATATATATTTATTTATTTATTTATTTATTTATTTATTTATATATATATATAAAATAATTAATTAAAACTAGTTGTTATTATTCAATTTTAATTTTGAAAGTCAAACTAGTCGTTATCTTAACAGTTAGTTTGACCATTTCTATATCTATTTAAACCCAACGTCTGGATCCGATCTCTCACCTAATCCTGATGATGAACCACGCTTATTGGTTCGAAACGTGTCGACATTGTTCATTTGAATGTGATTATTACCAAAACAAATTCTAAAAATTGAATTTTCTTAAATTTACTGGATCAATAAAACTTAAAATTGCTTAACAAGTTGAATTTAAAGTTTACTTCGAACATTAAATTCCATTACCATTACCACATAGATCACACAAATTTAAATTGGCTTTATGTTTAGCCCTTCCATGAATTTGATGGAGATTCTAAAAAAAATTCTAAAATTCAACTCTTGGGCAATTTTCTAAAATATTAACATAAATATAATTAAATATAAATATACTTTTTTTATATTTATACACCTTGAATTCGACTAAATTTGCATGGGTTAAATATTTCAATTTAGTATTGAATGTATATTACACATTAAATTTAATTTAATTTAGACAATCTATAATATATAAATTTAATGTTAGTTTTATTGGTTGAATTTAAATTTCATTTAACCATTAAATTTTCCTACCACGAAATTTAAGTTAGTTTTATTCTAAAACATTTATTACTAGCAATTGCCCCAAAAGGTGCACAAAGAAACTGATAGGATTTTTAAATTAAAAAAATTGTGCTTTAAATTCTATAATCAATAAATAAAAAAATAATCAATTAATTATTATATAATAAAATTTATTTTTATAAATATACTTGAGATATTTATATTTATAATTGTGATGAATTATAAGATAAATTGTAAGATAATTTTTTAGAAAAATAGTTCGTGTTTACAAAAATATATTTTTTTTCACAAAATTTTATGTTACAATAAATATCTGCATAAAATTACATAATTAACAATACATAGAATACATAAAATAAAGTAATTTTTGTATAAACATGAAAATTACTTAATAAATTATGTTACATTAATTAAAGATGGCATTCTTAATATATCAAATAAACTTGATGAAACTATTAATATTTTTCATATTAATAAATAATTCATTGTGTTAGCAGGAAACTAAGAAAAAGGATATACAGAGAGATATAATATATAGCTTCAATGTAGATAAGGTTGCTGCTGAATTTACTCTAACCCGACACGACAAGAAATGTATTGATCTTGCATCATGGAATTAACAATGTGTTGGTTGTACGCTGTAAAAATAGTTGGTTGTGCGATCGTGCGCCATGAAACTCACTCGCAAAGTCTTTAAGCCACCTTCTGAAAATTAAGCAAGTGGAAATGACAACTGTATTGGCGTAGTAAAGTACTTGCATTGGAAACTCTCATCTTTACACCTTGAGCTATAAATTTATAACCCTATGAGTCCAATACTCCCAAATAATCAAATTCGTTTTCAACTCAGGTACGTGTCTAACATCAAACAATTTTCTAATTGTACCATGATACATTTCAATTCTAACATTTCCCAACCCAATAGTTTGATAAGATACATTATTACCCATAAAAATAGATCTGTCATTCATAACTAGATATGAAGTGAACCCATTTTTGTGTGGACTCATGTGATGAGAATCACCATAACCTAAGAACGAATCTTCAAAATGTTGAGAAACATTGCAATTAGACTAAGATTCATCTATCATACCTGATTTAGTAGGAAAAACTTCATTAATCATATCTGACTGGACTTGATTTGCTTCCTTCTTTGGGTTTTCACTAGAATCTTTTCTTTTCCAATAATCCTTCTTGAGATGCCCTATTTTATTGCAGTACCAACATTTGGCTCTACACTTCCACTGCACTTCTTGCCTCTAAAATTTTATCTAGAATATTTTCTTGATTTTTCTCCTCTCTCCCTAGATCGACGTATGGATACCATAGCTCCTAGCATGGAAGTTTCAATGCTACACTTCCTTTTTACTTCTTCAGATAATGGAGATCCTACAACAAAATGAATTTCTAGAGATTTGGTTGTGATCAAATTGATATAAGTCACAAAGTGATCCCACAACTCAGGGAATAAGCATAACAATGTAATGGTTTTATCTTCTTTTTCAAATTTGACCTCCATATCAGTCAAATGGAAAACAAGCGTATTAAATACATTTATATGTTCTACAATTTTAGTTCCCTCCTTTATCTGAAGGCCATACATGTGTCTCTTCAAATAAATTATGTTGGTTAAAGATATATTCATACCCAAAATTTCAAATTTACCCCACAAACCTGTTACTGAGTTTTCTTTAACAATGTTGAAGAGAACATCAACTGCTAGACACAACCTTATGGTACTGAGAGATCAAGTATCAAAGTCATCCCATTCCAAATCTTTCATGCCAATAAGTTTCTTTTTAACCCCGTCTAATGCTTTGTGCAACCATTGTTGCACCAACAAATATCGTGCCTTCAATTTTCACAATGCAAAATCGTTTTTACCAGTGAACTTCTCCACCTCAAACTCGACATTAGTCATTTTGGCCATTTTCTTCCTACACTGGCTATTTCAAATTTCTTTTAACCTTTAAAAAAGTGATTGGTTTATTTCAAGGTTCCTTCACCTAGGGGTTTCCTCCCTTTTAAAATTTTTGTTTTCAACTAGGGTTTTTCCTCCCTTTCAAAATTTATGCTTTCAACTAGTTTTTTATTTATTTATTTTACCTCCCTGTTTGAATTTTAACTTAATTTTTTTGAAATTTCTTCCAAAAAAATTCACATCATTCTTTAGAAAACCTATTTTAATATTCTTGTTCATATAAAAAAATTCTTTAGAAACCCTTTTTCAATCTTCTTCAATCATTAATTTCATAATTAAAACCAAAGAAAAAATTTACATAGACCTAACGGTTCGATTTTCGCATGAACCTGACTGGTTCTGCTTCTCTTGTCTGTTTTTTTTTACTTGTCATATGACAACATTATTTTAGTTGGTTTGGACATGACTTTTTTTCCACAAACTGAACTTTGCTGGATCTGGAAATGTTGGAGGTCTCCATCTTGGACTCGTAAAATGCGACAGACTGGCTCACACTATTGCTACGATCTCATCGTTAACATTGGTGTTCCCTATCAGGGACAAGACAAACACTCACAGTTCACAGGAACAAATCCCTATCTTTGCTTCCTTCTTGTTTGCATTTGCCTCGAATTTTAAAAATGATGACAACTGCTTTCGTGAGTAAAAATTGTTACGCTCCCTCATCCGCTGCTGAATTTCAGGATTACTCCATTTATTTCTGGAAACAGCTGGAGTAAATATCTGGAAAATAACTAAAGTGATTTCCTTAATTTTTGGAAACTAACTGCAGTAATTTCCTTAAATTATGGAAATCAACTGCAGTTCATTAATTTCTTGTTGGGAGCTTCTGAAGCGGTCCATTACTCCCACTGCAGTTCTCTCCCATGATCAGTGGAGCATTTGACACATAGCCAAAAAAAGCTTGATGGAAGCTAGGCTATAAAATTTCTGTTTGGTCCCCAAGCTCACTAATTCAATCCTTAAGTTTTTCACCATCAACTAGAATTAGCAGAGCTTGGAAGCCCTTTCAGATTTCAGATTGAAAAGCCCTCTATCTCTAGACTGCACATCGAAAATTTACTTTTCAAATTTTCTGCTTGTGTGAAGTGTGATGGGCTTGTGTATACCGGAGTGTAGAATATACGCTGTGTGTATAATTGTCATTCAATTATCATAGCAAAATATTGCTGTCTGCTTGCCTCTCACGAGTTGCATTCAATGTCTTAAGGCTCCTATTTCCACGACAGCCTTGGTTTCTAGACTGCAACAGAACATATATCAGAGTTAATTTTGTGCCATATGTGGGAGCTAGAAGGAAGCTATTTCCAGAGGCTAGTATAATTCTGTGCTTGAGGATTCGAATCTGCGTTAAACATTGAACAATTTTTCTGTGCCTAAGAATTCGAATCTGCATTAAACATTGAACAATTTTTGAAGCACGGAGTATTGACCAAAATAAGTTTGGGAAACTTGGCAAGTGAATTCTTGATTGTGTGGGTTTTACATTATCTTTCTGCTGGAAGCTTAGCCACCAATGGCTGGAGGTATGTAATTTTACTGGACATTATAGTTTTATTTTCCGCACATATAATTTTTTACTGGGCATTTAAGGATTGTTTTTAGTTGCATTAAAAACATTAAAGAACCTTTATTAAGATTTTATTAAAGCTTACATCTCAGTAAAATTGCTTAAAAGTTTTTACATTTTATATGTTTTTACTAAGCATAAATTTGTTTATGCATGAATTTTGTTTTACTTTGCATAAAAGAGTTAACATTCTAACTCTACAATTAAAGAATTCTGCATTAAGGAATTTTATCGAGTTATAAAAATTCTAACATTTGGTATCAGAGCTTCTTTATATCTCTGCCTTGGTGATATATAAATATAATTGGATAAATGTCCTATTTTTAAATATTTTCTAAATTAAAGCATATATTTAGAAATATGTCTAATTTTTGTTTAATTTTTATGCTTATAATATTTAGTTTAATTATATGAAATGTGGTAAATAAACTCGTATTTAGTTTGCATGCATTAATTATTAAGTTTTAATTAAGACATGTTATTATGAATGAGTATACGAGACTTATGGTTAAATGTATGCATGAATATTGTAGTTTTATTCATGCAAATTTATTAGTTAATTTTTTATTTTATGAAAATCATGTCTAGTGATTCATATAATTTTAATTGATTAAAGAATAGCCACAACATTTCAAATCAAATAAAATCATATATTATGATTGATTAGGATCACATAAATAATAGACATTAATTGTAATTAATTATATTAATTATAATAAATTTTATCCCACAGGAATTTTTATTATATTTAAGTAATTAATTAGGATAAAATATTCATAACTTACCCACAGGAGTTATGAATTAATAAGTTTTATCATAAAGTTCAAAAAGTTAATTGAATATGCTTGAATTAAAAATTTAGTCCACAGACAATTTTATGTCATTAGATTCAATTTTAAAGCATGATTTACATTGGTAAAGCATGAAATTTTATTTATGCCTCAATTTTAACATAAGCATGTGTTTTTAATATTATGCAGTTGTACAACCTGCAAATTTCTCTGAAATTCATACTGATATCCCTGAACTTAAGGGAGATAACTATAAAGTCTGGAAGGAGAGAGTTCTCCTTCATTTTGGGTGGATGGACATAGATTATGCTATTAGGAAATATGAACCACCAACACTCACTAATACCAGCACTGCAGCAGACATCGCGCTTTATGAACGCTGGGAACGATCTAATCGTTTAAGCGTGATGTTCATTAAGACTAAAATTTCAGCTGGTATCCGTGGTTCTGTTGAACAGCATGACAAAGTCCGAGACTTGCTGAAAGCCATTGATGATCAATTCGTCACTTCAGACAAGGCACTTGCAAGCACCCTAATCATGAAGTTCTCATCCCTGAGGCTCACTAGTGTAAAAGGTGTGCGCGAGCACATCATGCAAATGAGGGACACTACGACTCAATTGAAGAAACTCGAGGTTGAAATATCAGAATCTTTCCTGGTGCACTACATCCTGAACACCCTTCCACACCAATACGGACCTTTCAAAATCTCATACAACACACATAAGGATAAATGGTCAATTAATGAACTCATGACCATGTGTGTTCAAGAGGAAGAGAGACTAGTGATGGAAATGGGAGAAAGTGCAATGCTGGCAACGCGAGGAAAGGGAAAATCTCAAGCCAATCGGAAAGGGAAAGGTAAAATACCTCCCCAAGCCGATATCAAGAAGGATTCCAAGTGTTTCTTTTGTAAAAAGAAGGGACACATGAAGAAGGAATGCGCCAAATTTCAGAAATGGCTTGCAGACAAAGGTAATCCAATCTCGTTTGTTTGTTATGAATCTAATATGGTTAATGTCAATATTAACACCTGGTGGATTGATTCTAGATCAACAATTCACATTTCAAATTCCTTGCAGGGTTTGCAAAACCTAAGGAAGCCAATGGGAAGTGAGAAAAGCATCTTATCAGGAAACAAGATGGGCTCGCATGTGGAGGCTATAGGTAGTGGCTTTGTTTTAGAATTAGAAAAGACCTTTTATGTACCAAGTTTTTCTAGAAACTTGATTTCAGTTTCAAGGCTTGTACCTTTTGGATATTCCTTTAACTTTTCAGAAACATCCTTCAGTTTATTTTATAAATCTGATTGTGTTGGGAATGGTATTTTGTCTAATGGTCTTTACTGCATTAATTTACAAAACAATGTCACTTATGATTCAATGCATGTTCACCACCGGTATTAAAAGATGTGTTGTTGATGAAAATTCCTCTAAATTATGGCACCGGAGACTAGGTCATATCTCCATAGAAAGAATTAAAAGATTGGTAAATGAAGGGGTACTTAATACTCGGGATTTTGCTAATTTTGAGACTTTTGTGGATTGCATAAAGGGAAAGTAGACCAACAAGTCAAAGAAAGGTGCCAATAGGAGTTCGGACATATTAGAAATCATACATACTGATATATGTAGTCCCGGGACATGGACTCACATGGTTAGAGATACTTCATCTCCTTTATAGATGATTACTCACGATATATGTATCTCTACATGCTTCATAAAAAAGAGCGAAGCATTAGATGCCTTTAAGATCTTTAAGGCTAAAGTAGAGAATCAATGCGGCAAGCAAAATTAAGATCGTGAGATCGGATGAAGGTGGAGAATATTATGGTAGATACACAGAAGATGGACAAGCACACTGGGCCATTCGCTAAATTTCTTCAAGAGCATGGGATTGTTGCCCAATACACCATGCATGGTTCACCCGACCAGAATGGTGTAGCAGAAAGAAGAAATCGAACATTATTGGACATGGTGTGGAGTATGCTTAGCAGCTCCAATCTTCCTAAATTCTTGTGGACTAAAGCACTTAAGACGACAGTGTATATATTAAACCTAGTTCCAACCAAGGTTGTTCCTAAAACACCATTTGAATTATGGAAAGGTTGGAAACCGAGTTTGCGACATATGCGCATTTGGGGATGTCCGTCTGAAGTGAGAATATATAATCCACAAGAGAAGAAGCTAGACCCAAGGACCATTACTCGGGTATTTCATTAGATATGCTTGAAAGGTCTAAAAGGTTATAGATTTTATTGTCCATCTAACGAGCACTAGGATTGTGGAGTCAAGAAATGCAAAGTTTCTTGAAAATGACCCGATCGAGTGGGGAGCGATCAAGCCGGGAACATAGTTTCGAGAAGGATCATTCGGGAATCTCAACCTTCCACCTCAAGTGAAAGATTGGTTATTGTTCATAGCACCCCTCAAGTACAAAGCCGGTGTTGAACAACCAATTGTTGAAGTTCCACAAGTCGTCGACGACATTCCGAGTAGATCGGATAGTTCAAGAATTGCCAAGAATTTTTGAACAACGAGTTGAACCACATACTTCTCGAGAAAATGGTGGGACAACATTAAGAAGATCTACAAGACCAAAGAGATCAGACAATTCTTGATGATTATGTTGTATATCCGCAAGAATCTAACTACGACATTGGAGTCGAAAATGATCCTCAATTTTTTTTCACAAGCCATGAGATGCAAAGAATCGGGAGTTATGGTATGATGCCATGAAGGAAGAGATGGATTCTATGAAGAGTAATGAATTATGGGATCTTGTTGAGTTTCCTAATGGTGCAAAAGCCATTGGATGTAAATGGGTCTTTAAGACAAAGAAAGACTCATTGGGCAACATTGAGAGATACAAGGCTAGACTTGTTGCAAAGGGATTCACTCGGAAAGAAGGAATTGATTACAAGGAGACTTTCTCTCCCTGTATCTAAGAAAGATTCCTTGCACATTATTATGGCATTAGTAGCCCATTTTGACTTGGAGTTGCATCAAATGGATGTGAAAACGACATTTCTCAATGGAGACCTAGAGGAGGAGGTTTACATGAAACAACCTAAAGGAATCTCCTCTAGTGATGGTGAGCATTTGGTTTGCAAGCTCAAGAAGTCATTATACGGATTAAAACAAGCATCCCGCCAATGGTATTTAAAATTTCATAATGTAATTTCTTCCTTTGGTTTTGTAGAAAACATAATGGATGAATGTATATACCTTAAATTCAAGTGGGAGTAAAATATGTTTTCTTGTTTTATATGTGGATGACATTTAACTAGCAACCAATGATAAGGGTTTGCTACATGAGGTGAAATAATTCCTCTCTAAAAAATTTTCGATATGAAGGATATGGGTGAGGCATCTTATGTCATTAGCATTAAGATCCATAGAGACATATTTCGAGGCATCTTGGGTCTGTCTCGAGAAACCTATATTAATAAAATTTTAGAGAGATTTCGGATGAAGGATTGTTCACCAAGTGTTGCTCCCATTGTGAAGGGTGATAGGTTCGGTTTGAATCAATGCCCGAAAAAACGACTTTGAAAGGGGAAAAAAATGAAGAACATTCCATATGCTTCTACTGCTCGGAAGCCTAATGTATGCTCGTGTCCGCACAAGACCCGACATTGCATTTGTTGTGGGAATGTTGGGACGATGTCAGAGTAATCCAGGTTTAGACCAATGGAGAGTTGCAAAAGAAAGTAATGAGGTACCTTTAGGGAACCAAAAACTACATGCTTATGTATAGACGGACGGACAATTTGGAAGTGATTGGCAACTCGGATTCTCTGATCATTTGAATGTGTTGATTCACACAAATCAACATCGGGATACATTTTTATGATGGCCGGTGGAGCCGTATCATGGAGGAGTGCCAAGCAGACCTTGATTGCCACTTCTACTATGGAAGCCGAGTTCATCTCTGTTTTGAGGCTACTTTAGATGGTGTATGGCTTAAGAATTTCATTTTTTGGGCTTAGAAATTATGGATTCTATCTCTAAGCCATTGAGAATATATTGCGACAATTTAGCGGCTATTTTTTATGGCTAAGAACAACAAAAGTGGGAGTCGAAATAAACACATCGACATTAAATATTTAGCTATAAGGAAACGTGTTAAAGAAAAGAAAGTGGTCATTGAGCACATTAGCACCGAGTTGATAATCGGCTGATCCTTTGACTAAGGGCATGCCACCATTTAAATTCAAGGATCATGTAATGAATATGGGACTTGGTTCCATTATGTAGATTTCTCATTGTATGAACAATGTTATTTTAAAGAAATTCTTAATTATTGTGATGTTTTTCTCATATTTATGTGCACCTTAATTTTATTTGAAGAGAATTCATTTGTGTAGGACCAAGAATAAACATGGGGTTTATTCATTAAGAAATTGTTGCCACATAAATTTTAATAAGAATAAATACATAGTAATACATGGAAGATAATACTCGTCATTAGAGGAATTATCGCCATGATTCATGTATCTATTGCTTAATACAGATTATCAATGGGTTTTAAGATGAGACATTAAGTTTGGAAGTATGGACCAAGTGGGAGAATGTTACGCTCTCTCTCTCAACTAGAGTTATTTACGGAAACAAGCTGGAGTAAAATTACGGAAACCAAGCTGCAGTGATTTCCTTAATTTATGGAAACTAACTTGCAGCAATTTCCTTAAATTATGGAAATCAACTACAGTTCGTTAATTTCTTGTTGGGAGCTTCGAAGTGGTCCATTACTCCCCACTGCAATTCTCTACCATGATCGGTGGAGCATTAGACACATAGCCAACGAAGCTTGATGGAAGCTAAGCTATAAAATTTTATGTTTGGTCCCTAAGCTCACTAATTCAATCCTTTTAGTTTTACACCATCAAGCTATGAATGAGCAGAGCTTGGAAGACTTTTCGCATTTTCTTCATTTGGGTGTTCTTCAGATTTCTTTTGATACCATTAGTAATAGTAGCAATGGAGGTTAATGGGGTATGGTGTGCAAGAAAGTTGTGAGCTTTACACTAACCTATGACTCTAGCACTTATTTATAGACGAGTGTATAGGAATTAATTCCACATTCCCAAGTCAAATCTCGTGATCTCTTGAAAGTTTAAAGTAATTTTCTATAGTTATATCGAGTGTATAGGAATTAATTCCACATTCCCAAGTCAAATCCTGTGATCTCTTGAAAGTTTAAAGTAATTTTCTATAGTTATATCGATACATCTATCTATTCATCCACTCGCGAAGCTCTTTTCTTCACTCACGTTCACTGCCAATTAACCGATACAAAATCCGAGCCGATTCTTTCGGGTAAAGATGTTGAAGGGTCCGTTGATCTTGAAATGGTTAAACAGTGAGATTTGTGAAAGACATCCACGGGATTCGTCCGCGCTTTTATTAGAGATCTTAACCTCCATTTCTATTCAGATTGAATTTGAGTTCGTGGTCTACGTACAAAATTCATTGTGAGTGTGAATAAAACCAATAGTTTTATTTTCCGCACATATAGTTTTTTTACTTGGGCATTTAAGAATTGTTTTTTAGTTGCTCACATTAAAAACATTTAAGAATTTTAAAGCTTTTATTTTTAGATTCTTTTTAAGTTTTTTAGAATTTGATATTTAGCTTCAGCTTACATCACTTGGGCCTTACAGTTTTTTTCCGCATTAAAGAATTTTTTTTATTTAGTTATTATTAACACAGGAGTCCAGGCTATGTAAACTTACCTCATTCTTCAGTCTTTTTAATGCAGAAGCGGAATCTTCAGCTTTGATTATCAGAAACAGCTTTCCTACCTCTGGTTGCATCCTTAATATTTTCTCTATCAGCACTGCAATATTGTATAAAACACATAAGGTCCACCATACAACTCCCCAACTCCTAGTAAAATTTAAGAAGAACTAATAACCTAATGAAGCTGTTGTCTCTTACCTTTTGCAACAAAACCAGTGACACCTGTGATGAGAAAGTTCTTTTCCTTCATAAAATCTACAATTCCAAGACCCCTCAATGGAGCTATGCTGGGAGAGATGCTTGTTGTAGAAATGCTCTCCATTATTACACTGCTACTTGTTGCCTCCACTAATCCACTTGATCTTCTTTGAGCTGAGAACAAATTAGTGCCTTCAGAAGTGCAGGAAGTTGTTGATTTCTTGCATACCCTGATATGCTTTCTTGGGGCCTCTTGGTACAAAGTTGGATAAAGGCCGAGAGAAGGGACTGGTCTTCTTGATTGGGAGGATCAACTCCGATTTCTTATCCAAATAATTTGCAGATGAAAACCCCAGAGAATTCTTTAGATGCAGAGCTACTTGTGATGTGGCCATGACAGCGTCGGGGATTTTTGCAGACACTGGAAGCTGTTTGGGAACTGCGACAGAATATATGCAAGGGAACTGCATTTAAGTCGAGGGAATGCTGGTTCACATATATTAAAAAGCCGATTAATGCATTTACCGAACTCCATGCAGTTGTCAATGGCCTAATATTTTGTCAGACTTTATACAAGCCGAATTGAATACTCTACAACTACCACTAAAAGACCTTTAACGTATCCAAGAAAGTCATATAGCATTTCCAATTTTCTCTAATCTAATTGTTTTACTTTCTGGGTTTTATTGACATACTTTTTTGTAAAAAAATAAATTACAGATTTTAGATTTTTTGTGATTTTTATTATAAAAGAAAAGTTTTTTATTAGGATTTGGTTATTTTTTAGAATTAACTAGTGTGAAATATTTTTAAGACAAAGCTGAAAAAAATCTATTAATTTTAAAGAATAAATAACATAATTAAGACGAAGCTGAAAAAAATCTATTAATTTTAAAAAATAAATAGCATAATTAAGACTTTTAAAATTAGCCATTAGAAATTAATTATTAAATTAATTTTAATAAAGTTTTAGTTTTAAACTAGTTATTTAGAATTAGTCGTTATTTATTTTAATTATATATATTTATAATATTTAAATTATAAGAATATCATAAGAATAAATTAAATAAAATTAATAATATTACAAAGTGGGCTTGATTGCTGGAAAAAACTTCACGATTCAGCGGGTTTTAATCAAGGGAGTTCGGGGATGGGTGACCTCCCGGAAAGTATTGGCTACAGAGTGCAAGCCCCTAAAAGTGATGATTGAACATATGTGACTCATTTCACTAGTTTCAATCCCACTTCTTCACCCCTACGAGCATCAGCCGATGCAATGAGTGCTAAGTGGACTATTCAAAAATCATTCATTTCACTAGATTCAATCTCACTTCAAAAAGTATTCATTTCACTAGATTCAATCCCACTTCTTCACCCTTGTGAGCATCATTCATTTCACTAGATTCAATCCCACTTCATCATTCATTTCACTAGATTGAATCTCACTTCTTCACCTTGTGAGCATCGGCCAATGTGCAAGCATCGAAAGTGATGATTGACCCTATGTGACTCATTTCACTAGTTTCAATCCCACTTCTTCACCCCTGTGAGCATTAGCCGATGCAATGAGTGCTAAGTGGACTATTCAAAAATCATTCATTTCACTAGATTCAATCCCACTTCTTCACCGGTGTGAGAATCATTCATTTCCCTAGATTCAATCTCACTCTTCACCCCTGTGAGCATCACTGGATGGAATGAGTGCTAATCTAAATGGACTATTCAAAAATCATGAGAAATTGGTTAGTTAAGACTATCTCTCATGGAAATGGTCATAGATAAATGGCAATCCATGCAATGAGTGCTAAGCTAAGAGGACTATTCAAAAAATCATGAGAAATTGGTCGATTAAGACTACCTTGTTGAGATTGCAACAAGATGATGAGCTTATTGAAAAAGACTCACCTTCACTAAGTGGGCCCGCGAGCTATTTTTTGGCGTAAGTCTATTTTTAGAATATGTCTATTTTTTAGACATGTCGATCATATTCTATGAATTGCAAGATACTATTTGTGGATGGTTGGTCAAGTTGGAAAAAATAGATGGACTTCTATTTTTAGACATATTAGGGCGGAATCTATTTTTAGATTGTCAGTCTAAAAATAGATATGTTGAATATTATTAGCTCTTAATAATATTTGGACTATAAACATTATCTTATTCTCTTGGAGCACTTCGAGTTAAGTGCACGAGATGTGGCACAGAGAGCTGACGGAAGGAATTACAATATTCCCTAAGGGTTAAGTGGAGCTATTGCATGGAGACTTCAATTAGAACTCATGTGACAGAGTTTGGTGGAGTTATTGAGGTAGTTGGTGGAGTTGTGTTCAATTTAGCTGAGTTAAACATAGTTGAGCTAGTTGTATCTATTCTAACCGATTGATACACTAGTGAGAGTGGTGTGAATTAATTATTAATTAATTCACTAATTATTAACTCATTAATCAACTAAAGAATACATCGATTAACTACGGTGCGAGGGATAGTTTCGGTGGAGACCGGTGAAGAGGTAGATGAAAGAGCGAGTGTGACTATCGGTTGTGACTATAGTGTTGCATGATTTGCAACACACGGTGGTTGGAGATTCCAATGAGGATTGCGTGAGCAAGGCTGGACCATTTCGAGTTCATTCAGAGCCATTCTTTCAGTAGTGATTGCGCGATGAGAGCGAGGCTAGCAGGTGGCGGATATTGGAGCATGAGATTTGCTAGATCAGACTTTGATTAGTGTGTAGCAATTGGAGATTGTACTGAGAGCTTGTGAGGAGCTTTGTATGATGATTGTTACATGATCTCTATGACATATACTATACGAGATAGTTGGGGGGTTTTCAGCTTTAAGCTTTCCCATAAAAATACTGTGTTCATATGTGTGAATGTTTATGGTTTTAATGTGTGCATGCAATTGATTTTATTTCCGCAATTAATGATCAATGGTAGAAGAGATTCCGTATTGTGCATGAAGTAAAATAGTGTGTGATCAAGAGAATCTCGGATGTATAACATATCGATTATATAAATTTCTACATACCTCTCATGGAAATGGTCATAGATAAATGACGTGACTAACTCTCATGGAAATGGTGATAGATAAATGACTAATGACTTACTTAACAAAGTTGAATCTCAAAAAATAATATCTAATATTACAAAGGTTGAAATTTTCTTTGGAAAGTATTAGAATAATAAGTTGTGCTAAGTGGACTATTCAAAAAATCATTCATTTCTCTAGTTTCAATCCCACTTCTTCACCCAAGTGTGAACATTCACTCAATGGAATGAGTGTTATGCTAAGTAGACTATTTAAAAATCATGAGAAATTGGTCAATTACTACTATCCGTTATAGAAATGGTCATAGATGAATGACTTACTTAAAGCACTTGAATCCCAAAAATAATATCTATATTACAAAAGTTGAACTTTTCTATAAAAAAATATTAGAATAATAAATTTAATATTTTTTATTAATATTAAAATTAATTAATTAATTATATTAAAAATTTCATTAAAATTATAAAATTATGAATTATGAATTCTATACTATTCAAGTATAATTCTTTTAAACATCGAAGTCATTTATACATTAGAAAACAACTTTTTTAAACACTCAAAAAATGGGCAATCTTACTTCAAAAAAACACCTAAAATCATTATACAACAACACCTTGGCCTTGGCCTTCAAAATTTTGGTTTGAAAGTTTACCCGCAATAAAGTTTCTAGGGATAAGATTTTCGGGTATGGTGTTTTTCTACGGAAGGATTTGCAATAAAGTTTCCGAGAGATAAAATTTTCGGGTATGGTGTTTTTCTATAGAAGGATTTTCACCATTGCAGGGGGCCAACCATTATACCGCTAAACTAAATAACCATTAATACAAATACGATGTAAGGTGTCGATGACGTGCATATAGAAGATGCGTCTCACTATGGATATCGGTAACAACTAACACACGATGTGAACCGAATCGTCTCCCGGGGCCCACCATGACATGCACGCGGGAAGACCAAAAGATATACCGAGCCTAGATCCATCTTAACTCCGGATCTATCAAGTGCCGAGAGGATCAAATCTCTCGAGGTGAAAACCTCTTTTTTTGAGTGCAAAAACTTGAGGAAAGGTTTTCACCTCGAGAGATTTGATCCCTCTCGGCGCTTGATAGATCGGGAGTTAAGATGGATCTAGGCCGGTTTCATTCAGTGTGCGACCAAGGAAAATTTATTGATAATATGAGGAACATATGCTTAATTTTATCAATAATATGTAAATACATCTAATATTAACATAACCATTTTAATATGTTAAATATGTCTCGATTCATTGAGTCATTTTAGTTTTAAATTTGATTAGTTACCTCAGTTTGTTGAGATGATAAATATTGTAAAATAACTTTAATGATGAAATAAAATTTTGAACGCAAAGTGACAATGTAATAATATTGAATGATAGAAACCGTGAATAATAAGAATGTAGTCAATTACGAAGTCTTCATTGTGATAGATTTCAAACTATTTTCTTCTACTACTCTTATCTTCACCCATGTTAGTTTTGTCATATTTTCATATTGATTATTTGAAAAGGATAGTTGGAATCGTAAACCATTTAGATATTTAGCTCGAGCTATTGTAGTAAACATCATACCTTGTCTCTCTTGCTCTCCAATATTAATAGGTTGAATTACTATAATGCAAAAATCAATGTACATTGTCAATAATTTTTTGTGCTTACATTGAAATCATTGCACACACACTATTAATCCAATGACTTTAAAATTAATGTACCATCATATATCAAATTAGAAATCAACATATACACCGAAATCAATGTAACTAATGCTAGAAATCAAATAATAATAGAAAACAATATCTACACTAAAATCAATGCATCTAATGCAAGTAATGAAATATGATTAGAAATCAACATCTACACTCAAATAAATGAGTCTAGTGCAAGTAGGAAAATAGGATTTAAAGCCAACATCTACACCGAAATAAATGCATCTCGTGCATGCAATCAAATAGGATTAGAAATCACCATCTACACTGAAATAAATGCATTTAGTGCAAGGAATCAAATAGGATTATCAATCATCTACATTTAAATCAATGCATTAAATGCAAGCAATCAAATATAATTATAAATTAACATCTACATTGAAATTAATGCATCTAGTGCAAGCAATCAAATAAGATCAGAAATCACCATCTACACTGAAATCAAGGCTTTAGTGAAAGCAATCAAATAGGATTAGAAATCACCATCTACATTGAAATCAATCCATTCGAGTGCAAGCAATCAAATAAGATTAAAAATAATCTACATTGAAATCAATTCATCTAGTGAAAGAAATCAAATATAACCAAAAATCAAAATCTACATTAAAATTAATGCATCTAGTGAAATCAATCAAATAGGATTAGAAATCATCATCTACACTGAAATTAATGCATTTAGTGCAAGCAATCAAATAGGATTAGAAATCATCTACATTAAAATCAATCCATCTAGTGTAAGTAATCAAATATCATTAGAAATCAACATCTACACCAAAATCAATTCATCTAGTGCAAGAAATCAAATAGGATTAGAAATCACCATCTACATTGAAATCAATGAATCTACTGCAAGAAACCTTCTTCCCTATCTCCCCCCATATATATCTATATATCCATCCATATTTCCTTCTTTTTTCTCTTTATCTCACCCCACCATACACACACTCTCTCTCACTCCATATCTATCAATTTCCTTATCCCTCACTCCTCTCCATCTATCTTTTTTTTTCTCTTCACCTTACATCTATATCTATATCTCACTCTATCTCTCTATATCAACTCCAAAACATAAACTCTCTTTCTCCAATCTATCTATCTATCTATCACTCCCTCCTCCTCCTCCTCCTCCTCTCTCTCTCTCTCTCTCTCTCTCTCTCTCTCTCTCTCGCTTCTATCTCTCTTCCTTCCTAATACCCTTTCTCCCTCCCTCTCCATCTTCTTTATCACTCTCTCTCTCTCTCTCCACCTTTCACCCTCTATGTCTTTATTCTTACCTCCCCCCCTCTCCCTCTCCATCTTCATATCTCTTTCCCTACCGCTCTTCACCCTCTCTCTTCCTTTCTCCCCCCCCCCTCTCTCTCTCTATCTTCACCTTCCAACTTTGTTACCATATGCCTCTCTCTCTCTCCCTCTCTCCCCCCCCCCTTCTCTCCATATCTCCTTATCTGTCTCTTTATCTCACCCCAAAACATACACACTCCCTCTTCATCTCTCCTTTGTCACTCCCCCTCTCTCTCCACTACTCACTCTCTGTGTATTTATTTTTTCCCTCCCTCTCTCCTCATCCAGCTCGCATCTCTCAATCCCTCCCTCTCTCCCCTTCCAAATCCATATTTCTATCCCTCCCTTTCTCCTCCCCCTCTCTCCTCCTCTCTTTCAAGTCCACTCTCCTTTCCTTCCTCTCTCTCCGTTTCTCTCCTACCTCCCTTTCTCTTCCCCCGTCTCTCTCTCTCTCTCTCTCCATATCTCAATCCCTCCCTCTCTCCCCCCTCCAACTCCATATTTCTATCCCTCCCTCTCTCCTCCCCCTCTCTCCTCCTCTCTTTCAAGTCCCCTCTCTTTTCCTTCCTCTCTCTCCCTTTATCTCCTACCTCCCTTTATCTTCCCCCCTCTCTACCTCTCTCTCTCTCTCTCCGATAATCCTCTCTTCCCCCTATCACTCTCTTCCTCTCTCTCATCATTCCTCTCTCGCCTCCTTCTATTTGACCCCCCCCAACTATCTTTCTTTCTCTCTCTCTCTCGTCCTCCAATCCTCTCTCTTCCCCCATCACTTTATCTCACTCTCCAACTATCTTCCTATTTCTATCCGTTTATCCTTCTCTCCCCCCTTGTCTCCATCACACCTCCTTTCTCCTTCTCCCCCCCCTTGTCTCCATCACTCCCTATGTATCTTTATCCCACCCATAAGCATACACACTCTTTGTCCATCTCTCCCTTGTCACTCCCTCTCTATGTATTTCTTCTTCCTTTCCTCGCTCCGCCTCCGGCTCCATCTCTCTATCCCTCCTTCTCTCCCCCCTCCTCTCATCCTTTCTCTCTCTCCCTTGCTCTCCTACCTCCCTCTCCCTTCCCCCTTCTTTCTCTCTCTCTCTCACTCTTTACCCTCCAATCCTCTTTCCTTCTCCCTCCCTCTCTCCTTATCTCTCTCCCATCTCCATCTTTATGTCTTCCTCTCCCTCTCTTACCCTTCTCTAACTCTCTCACTCTTCTCACTCTCTCTCTCTTCGTTCCTCTTCTCCCTTCTCCTTCAATTTATCTCCATATCTCCCTTGTCACTCCCCCCTATTTCTCCACCTCTATCATATATCATGATATATTAATATATATTACAATATAATAAATTTAATATTGTTATTAATCTAAACATATAAAATTTAATAATATTAATATTTTAATATTAATGTTAGGGTTAATAATGTTTTTTTTGGCATGGTATTAATAATAATTTGGTCCATGGTATTTGACCCTTATACTTCATATATAATTAGATCTTGATTTCTAATCGTATTTGATATATTTTTTATTTATTTACCTTACCTCTTTATACCTCTTTTATATTTACTTATTTGCCATACCTATTTTATAAATTTATTATTTGGCTCATGGTATTTTTCCCATGGTATTATTAATAATTTGTCCCATGTTATTTGGCCCACGGTATTAATAATAATTTGTCCCAGAGACTTCACTAAATAAAACTCGTTTTTTGAGTTTTTGTAAATATAAAGTGGCTTATTGAGTAAATATAAAAAATCGGTTTTATTTATTTACCATACCTCTAGTTTATTTATATTTTTATTTATTTACCATACCTATGGTTTATTTATATTTTTACGTATTTACCATATATTATTTATTTGCCATATCTCTTTTTTGAGTGTTAGTAAACTCTTCATATTTTCGTTTAAATTTATTTTTAATAAATTTTTAATTGTTCATTTATATGTTTATGTAAGTTATTGTTCAAGCCGACATTTTTTTTGGCTTCGACATACTTACACATAGGGGTCATACTTGGATCGTAGAATGCGCCTCTCCTCTCGGCGCAATCATCGACTGACTTTTTCCAATAAATTTTCTCGTAAATGAAGCCCACGGTCCATCTTCCCCGAGTATTTACTTTTCGTTATGGATGCCATGTTCTAATTATTAGAAGTTGCGTCATTTTTTTTTGAAATACCATTTTTCATATTTTTTAAAGATGAGATTGTGTTATTTAAATTTTTTATAAATAGATTTAATTTAAAAATATCTTTGAAAGCCATGTTACAATTGTGTTAGAATTATTAAAGTTAAGATTTTGAAAAAATTTAGTAGAAATTTTTGAAAATTTGAATTACAATAATGAAATTTTAAGATTTTAGATATCTCAAAAAATTTTTTTTGATGATATTAAATCCATTTCCACCCAAAAAAAAATTCAAACACTCTCATAATTAAATTTCTTGAAAATAAAATTACTCACATATAAACTTAACTTAATTGTTGACTCAATAAACAAAGGCATTAGTTTATGTAAAATTAACTAATAAATGTAAAAGTAACTCATAAAAATAATGATTCCAAACCATTCTAAAAAAGCACATCCCAAAAATCTCCAAAACTGATAACTAATAGATGGTCCTTGAGTCAGTTCAACGACCCATTTAAAATTTCCACCTCGATGTTCATTACGTGTCCAATTTCTCTTTTCCTTTTTGGGATTTGCATTAATAACTGTCAGTCACCCCATCGACCAAAAATGGAAGTTCGAGCAATCAACATCATTGGAGTGGTTTAATGTCCATTTCGTTGAATGTGACCAATCAAAATGTGTCAAAGGTCTAGAACCTATTTAAATTTAAAATGACAATTTAAGAAACGATCATATAAATAATGATCATAGTACAATGACGTTTTATCAAAATTATCCCTATTTTTTTTATCAAGCAATTGAGATAATGTTGTCCATCGATGTTACAAATTTGTTGGGAGATTAGTTTTTTTTTTTGAAATTTTGTCCAAAAAAATTAATAAATGAGAAAATTGAAGTGTTTGAATCTTTATTATTATTATTATGGTGGAAATGGATTCAACACTATCAAAAACCTAAGAGTATTCAAAATCTAGATTTTCAAAAACTTCTTTCATATTTTGTTATAATTTTATCACAATTATCATTATTTTTTTATTTTTTTTAGGAATTTTGTCAAAAAAAATTCAAGAAATGAGAAAGTTGGAGTGTTTGAATCATTTTTTTTTATGGTGGAAATGGATTCAACACCATCAAAAACCCAACAAAATCTAGATTTTCAAAAACTTCCTCCATATTTTCTTATAATCTTACCACAATTATCATTATTTTTTTTATTTTTTTAGGAATCTTGTCAAAAAATTTAATAAATGAGAAAGTTGGAGTGTTTGAATCAAATTTTTTTTATGGTGGAAATGGATTCAACACCATCAAAAAACCCAAGAGTACCCAAAATCTAGATTTCCAAAAACTTTCTCCATATTTTGTTATAATCTTACTAGAATTATCACTATTTTTTGAGCTAATTAGTGGGCTCTTTAGACTACTCTTATTTTTTTATCCAAAAAAAATGAGATAATATGACATATAATTAACCATTTCATATTTTTACTACAATTTTTTAAAAAAAGTAGAATTTATAAATTCTAATTTTTTAAAAAGAGGAAATGTTCTAAATTAAGAATCACAAATTAAGTGATGAATTTTGAAATGTATTTACTCGCGGGAACACTCATTGGAAGAGTAAAATAGTTTTTTTTGTTCACAAATTAAATCAAACATTCTCCATAGTGGTTTAATTTGTTGTTTTTCCATGTTTATTTAATCCGTACCCAACCCAACTTCACATTCACACATGTCTTATGAGCCAAGTGGTGATTGAGCTTAATCATTCCTCATGTCTTCATTATTACAAGGTTGAAAGCTTCATTAAACACCAAGAAGAAGGCTACATCATTCTAAAAGGGAGAACAACTTTTGTAAATAGTGATCAACTGAGCCTCATTTCTATAATAGCAATTACTTCTTATGATACATGTCGGTCAATTTAATTTCTTAAATTCCGAAATTACATTATCAACCATGAATTTGTAAACTTAGAGATGCTACACTTTGTGTGTGCGAGTTCAAAGCATCAATAAGATTTCCGCAAAAATGGAAACAAAACCAAGTATCACACAAACCAATGCTTCAAGGGACTTATTTACTAGATGTATAGTTAAAGAAATGAATCTTGATCCCAATCTTCGATGAATCCTTAGCTCACAACAATAGTTATCCAAGGAAGGGCATTCATGTGAAAAAATAAATCTAGGAGATGTGCGTTAATCGGGGTGTCAACACATAACCACATCAATAGTTTCACAATCACTTAACATAGCTTCCATGCAACAATGAAGAGTTGCAATGTATATCTTTTCCATTTAGCAAGCAATGTCACTTCTACCAAACAATGATTTGAATGCGTGCAAGGAAAAGGAAAAGCAATGAGCTATGGTGGTCAACTGGGGTGTCGACACAGAGCCCCTTCTTTGTAGGTTACAATCTTTCACGATGATTTAACACTATGTTAATGTAAACATAAGAGTTTCAATATGTATCCCCCACCCTTTAGTGGTCAATCTTGCTTCGCAAAAAAAACAACAATTGTAAGAAATGAAACAATGGGTAAAAAAAAGAGAAACAAGTAATTATGCATTCAATGACCAAACCATAATCTAATTGCAAATTCAAAAGGAAATATCTACAATCTAATTGCAAATGAGAAAACTCCAATTGCATACTACATTACGAGAGATGAAATGAATATATCGGCATGGGGTCGAGTTGGTGATCCCTCCCAAATGATGTCATGTTGCTTACTCCTTTGCTTGATTCGGTTCCTTTGCTAATTGATAGCTCTGTTTGAGACATAGTTTGAAAATGTTCACAATATAACAACACCTCTTAGAAGAACTATGTGTAGTTCCAAAATCATGCACTTTATGGGGAAAACACTCTCTAGTCACCTAATTGGGGATGTTCTTCACAAAACCCATGTTGGAGAGTTTCTAAATTTGTCTTTATTGCTTCGAAATCGTGTTTGAAATTTTTTTACTAGATTCTACCTCGCGCAAGTTGACTGAAATGTTGATCATGAGCTCAAGGATTATGGGATTAGCTTGGGTACAAAGTAGACAATATAAATCCATTTCAACAACACTAGAAAAAAAACTAATGCTCCATAATTTCTCCTAGAGTTGTGTAGATATGCAACCTTGGAGGTCGGTTATAGGAATTGTGTTGGAGATACGAGAACCGAACTAAACATAATAGTCATTAGTAAAGCTAATAATAATCCTCTCTAATTCATTAAAAAATAAAATAAATAAATGATAATAAAACTACTCGATGATTATCCGAATTGGATCATTATAGTTATTGTCATCCATATCGATGCATTTGGAGTGGAAAACTTGGAGGGATCAACTCATGGGATTGTTTTTACTAGTGGGACCTAATTTGGCTAAACGAGATCTAAAACCTTCGAGAGTGTTTTGAGGCATCAAATGACATTTTTTTAGGATAAAATTTATCGCTTTAGTGTCACATCATTTCTTTATATGCTACACAAAAATATATTTCCAACGGTGTAAGAAGTGTATCAATCAAAGTTTGTATGTAAAATTTATCCCACTCGAAGTTGACCTTCTTGTTTTCACACCTATAGTTCGGGAGGATGCCGCATCGGCCCCCCATTATGGAAAAGGAGCTAGCTACATGTTTGTGATGTGAAATACTCTAGAAGAGTCTATAATGTAACTCTATTTGAGAGTTGATGCGATCAAAATTAACCGCTATTAGGCTATGGGGTTGTGTTATAATGGGGCCACTAGGAGGTAGAGGCATTCCATTCATTCGAGAGCATTTTGTTCCATATTTGAGAAAAGATAGACAAGAGAGATAGGAGGTAGAGCACACAAATAGGATTTGTGCATTGTAGCAACCCATGGGTCACATGCATTACTTCTTTGTACTTGCAACCATATTTACGGGACGAGAGAAAAAGAGTGACACGACCTCACCTTCCAGTTCGGGATTTCTCTCGAACGGGTTTCCCAAAGCATATCTTGTGCCTTATGTGTGTGTGTGAACTTATTCTGTCATTCTCAATTTTTTTCGAATAATTTCCATTCACATGCATTCACTAATTATTGTAAATTTGTAGATCTTAAAGTTTAATAAAATTGTAAAAGTGTAGAAATTCATAATTTTAAAACATTATTATCATATCCGTTGTGATGAGCTTGTCCATTGGAATATCCATGACAATTTTTTTATCATTTGGTATCATAGCGAGTTTCTTTTGGTATTTTTTTGGATATTGCAAGGATCTAAATCAGCGAGTCAGAAAATCATAAAACCCTAATCATGGGCGACAAATACGTAAATGAACCTTGTGACCGTGTAGAGGTGAGGGTAACACGGTTGGAACAATAAGTTTCAAATATCAACCGCAATGTAAACCTCTTCATGGTGACCTTCAATAGCAAGTTGGGGATATTTGGAGAAGACGGGGGTTCGAATGCAAAGGAAAAAATTAGAGAAGGGATCAAAATATCGGGGAGAACCGAGAGAACCAGATTGAAGAAAGGACCCAAAAAAAAATCAACCCGATTCGAGTGATGTGAACCAATCACAGTCCCTATTTAAAATGGAAACAAAAGTTGATATAAAGTCATACCATGGAAATATCGACACTATGAAGTTGAACCACTATTTGCAGAAAAGCTGGGAAATTTATTTTAGTGTCCATCATATTGAGGAAGGGAAAAAAGTGCTTATTTGTGCGATTGAAATTAGAGGGCCATGCACCGACTTGGTGGGAGAGCCACATGGAAACCACGAGTTTGGAGGGAAAACCTCCGGTGACTAAGTGGGAGGATTTCAAAACCCTCATTAAGTTATAGTTTTATATCATTAGGTACATGGAGGACCAATGGATCTAGTGGAATTACTTTAGGAAAAATTTGAGCCAAAGCATGCGGGAGTACACCACTTAATTCAAAAAGATCGATATAATATTGGGTATCTCTCCAAATAAATCAGATGTACTCCTCAATTATTTGGGGGAGTCCGCACCACCATATGTGTGAACAAGTGATGTTATTCAATCCCAAATTAGTGGATGAGGCTTGTGTACAAGCACAATAGGCTGGAAAACATAGGCCTAAAGAGAGCGTAATCAAGTGGATCGAAAGCGGAAGGAGAAAAAAAGATGCTTTCTAAGGAGGGGAAGAAGAAGAAAAAAAGCGGCGAGATATAAAAAATACGATAGCCACAACGCACCGGTGTAAGTATCCTTGCAACATCGATGGAAATACAAAGGGAAAATGTTGGAAGTTGCATCAAGAGCTAAACCCAAAGAACAAGAAGAAAGATAAACAAAGAAGAAGAATCTCATGGCCACCGATTCGAATAACCGAGTCGAAAGAAAGTTGAATGTGGACAAGAAGGCCATATGTACGTTTGTGTAGAAGGTTAATTTGAATAGCCTTCGAGCAATAGGAAGTGAAAGAAATGACCAAACTCTTTCATATAAAGATACAGGGTGATGCTCTATTTGAATCGAGATCGAGAATCTCATTGCGGTAAAGATGGTCAACAAGTTGGGGGCTGGAAGTTTGTGATCATCCAAACCCATATCCATTGGGATGGGTAAATAGGGGATGCAGAGTTGAAGGTAACAAAACACTTTGTAAAATTAGATTTTATATCAATGTTGATTTTATTGATGAAGTAGATCTAGATGTGGTTCCCCTTTATGTATGTGGAGACATTTTTTGGATTCCATACATGTAAATGCATGATGAAATATTCATGAGGAGAGATAACCAGTATTGACTCGTCAAGGATGGAAGATCATTCATAATCAACGCACACAAAGGAAAGTAAAAAAATTTCATTGGTAAGTGCCAACCAAGCTAAGAAATTTATCAATTCCAAAAACAAGTATGTTTTATTTTTTTTCGGGACAAATCGAGTCTATAGAGGAGCCAATAAGAGGCAAGGCGTCCCTAGAGGGGTGTACTAAGAAGAAAAAACAACAATTGGAGGAGTTTTTATAGGCGAGATAGAGATGTGTTCCAAGATCCTAAAGGGTTACCACCTAAGAGAGAAGTGGAGCATGAGATCCAGCTATTTTCTACACTCCCCCATTGCCAAATATTGGGTTTTATAGGCCGTTTTTATAGAAGCAAGTGAGGTAAAGAAACAATTGCAACAAATGCTAGAAAAGGGTGTCATCTGACTTAGTATATCACCATATGGGTCACCCATCATCATTGTGTTGAAGAAGGATCATACTTGGTGTATGTGTATATATTACGGAGCATTGAACTAAATCACACTCAAGAATAGATACCCCTGCCTAGGATAGATGGTTTGTTGGATCAGTTGCAACAACAAAAACGAGTTCACCAAGTTGGACTTGAAGTCCGGATATCACCAAGTTCGAGTCAAAGAAGAAGATACCTAGAAAACTTCCTTCAAAACCAGGGCAAGGTTTGTATGAGTGGTTAGTCATACCATTTTTCATATGTAATGAAACTAGCTACATTTATGAGATTAATGAATGATGCATTGCACCATTTTATAGATTTATTTGTTATTGTCTATTTGGATGATATACTGGTATATAATGATAACTAGGATGAGCATATGTCACATTTGACGCATGCGCTCGGAAACATTCAAGAAGCAAAAGCTTCCAACAAATCTCAAGAAGTGTGAGTTTGCGCAGTAGTACTTGGTGTATATGGTGTATGTGATAGGTGGAGGAGAGTTGAAGATAGATCCTTCTAAGATGGAGGCCATCATGAAATGGTTGGTGCCTACTAATGTTTACGAGGTCACGAGTTTCATTGGGACAACATAGTACACGAGGAAATTTATAGCATCAATTTTTAGTGATAGCAACATTGCCCCATGCTATAACAACAAGTGGAAATACTTTCTATTGGGGAAATGGTCATCAAAGGGCTTTCAAAGAGCTGAATAACAAGAGCATCCAAGAACAAGTTTTGAAATTACCGAACTTGCAGCGTCCCTTTGAAGTGGCGACATATGCAAGTGGGTATGTTATGGGAGTGTGTTTTGATGCGGGGAGGAAGGCTTGTATGCTACCATTCATAAGTATTTCATGGGGTAGTTCTTAACTACCCTACCTACGACAAGGAGATGGACACAAAATTGAAGTGATCTATAACATTCCATCCATACACAAATGGGCAAACGAAGTAGTCAATGAGACTTTGATGCAGACTTCTCAAGGGATACAACCGGAAGAATTTGAAGACCTCGGGTGAAAAGATGGTATATATACAACATTCTTACAACATAACAATCCACATTTATACAGGGAAAGTCCCCATTTGGGACTTGTTTTGGATATTTTCCACCTTCGCCTTTGTATATTTCATATGGGAAGCAAGGAGGAGTGAAGGAAGATCTTACAGAGATGCTTTTAGGGCTGATAAATTTATAGAGAATATCGAGGGTAGATTCATCTACAATTACAAGACACAGTGTAGAAGTTGTGGAAGAGGTATAAGTCCATGCATAATAAACACATAATAGAGAAATCATTCAAGGTGGGAGACATGGTATGGCTATATTTGAATAAGGATAGGCTCGTAGGGGCACGGTAAGAAAATAAAGGCTCTAAGGCATGGCCCCTTTGATATACTTGGAAAAGGTGGGTAATAATGCCTGTCAACTTATTCTACCACCATATATGAGAATTTACTTAGTTGTGAATGTAGAGAATTTGAAACTCTATGACCCTTTTCGTTTCGGGGAATTATCACCCTAGAGGTTCGTTGGGTTACAACCTCCACGGAGGAGGGGGCATGCTACTTAACGAGACTCACACAACCATGCACGTTCGGAAAAAAAACTAAATAGAGTAGAATGAGAAAGTTACCCCGTTGGTCCTACGGTTGAAGAAGATCCCGCGAGGTTCAAACCCCCAAAGCAATCGTCCTTCCTTCTTAACCCGAAAGACAAGAAGAAACAAACACAAAGGGACTGGTTGTACAGACATATATCTACTCTAAATGTTAGTGAGATTCATATAAAACATTAAATAAATCATAATGAATGCTTGTATAACAAATATTCTCATACATATAAGCATACACTAACACGTTCATTTCGGGAACAACATGGTACTTCCGTATTATAAATAGCATGTACAAAAAGTAACGAGTGGAGAGATCACACGATCCTTCCACGGCCTTCGACGCAGACCGTCGTCCGGATCCATCTAGCCCTTGCCTCGCTAAGACTCCTTCCAAAGCCGGTGCATACGAGATGACATATAGGGAGATGAGCATCTCAAGGAAACAAGGGTTTCCTATAATGAAATGGGAAAGTGCGGGGAGGCACGAGGAATCGGACTTGGATAGGGAATACCAACAGAGTATAATATCAATAATTCTCTCTCTCCCTTAGGCCATACACATGAGGGGGTTTTTATACTCCCTCCAAGTAGTTTCAACGGGTTGGAAACAAGTTGGCCACGTCGTCGGGGTGGTTGAACTACCCGAGTAACCATCAACCCTAACCCGAAAATAGGGAATAATTATATATTTTTTTAATCATTTTAATGGCATACGCGAAAAGTCTAGATGAACTCGCGTATACACGCGGAAAATCACGGGCATAGTCGCGTATGGGGATTTTTACACTGTTTTTTAGTGAATTTGTCCAAGTCTCAGTAGGAATGGGTGCCCAAAACCATCAAAGCAATCATGAATCATGTGAAGGTGAGAAATGATGCTATAACACCTTCCATGCTAGACCAATAAGAGGAACAAGTCCTACCTTTTGTGGAGGATTTTGCACCATATGCTCGGGAAGAGTTGAAATAAGATACAATTTTGTAGAAGAGTTCAAAATCTACAAGACATGGCTAACATGACATTTGGAAGAATGGATTGAAAGGAAAACTTCGTGCAAAGCTAAATGGTACATTAGAGAGAAGGTGGAGGAAACTTTTCCTCACCTCATTCGATAGAATATTTTGGGGGCAAAAAATCCTCCCAAAATGGGGAGGTGTGATCCAAATTGGATCATTATATTTTTTTTCCATCTATCTCATTCCATTTAGAGTAGAAAAAAGTGGAGGAATCATCTCACAAAACCGTTTTTTACCGGTGGGACACAGTTTGGTGAAACAAGGTATGAAACCTTATGGGAGTGTTTCGAGGCATCAAACACATTTATGGGGGTAAAACTTTGCCTCTTTAGTGTCACAAAATTCCATGCTATTCTACACATAAATATATGTCCAACGACACAAGAAGTGTGTCAATTAGAGTTTGTATGTAAAATTTATGCCACTCGAAGAGATTATATTGTAACTATAGTTAAGCGTTGATGCGATCAAAATTAACCATTAGTACGCTATAGGGTTGAGTTATAACTAGGCCATTAGGAGGAAAAGTCATTCCATTATTTCGAGAGTGTTTTGTTCCATAATTGAGCAAAGATAGCCACACGATATAGGAGGTAGAGCACACGAGAGTATTTTTTGCATTGTAGCGGCCCATGGGCCACATGCATTACTTCTTTGTACACTGCAACTATATTTCCAAACAAAGAAAGAAAGCGACACAACCTCACCTTCCAACTGGGGTTTCTCCCAAAAGATCTTCCCGGATCATATATTGTGTCTTATGTGTGTGTGTGTGTGAGCTTATTTTTTTCGTTCTCTACTTTTCTTCATAATTTCCATTCACATGCATGCACTAATTACAATTAAATTTTCATATTTTAAAGTTTAATAAAATCGTAATATTATAGAAATTCAAAAATTTTAATACATTATTATCAAATATGTTGGGATCAATTGTCCAGTGGAATATCCATGGCGAGTTTACGGATCATTGTGATATATTCATGAAGAAATATAGTAAGAATGGTAATTAATGGGTTAAAGGATGAGGTAAAATTATCAAAAAAAATATGTTTTAAATGGTTAAAGAGGTTAAAAAAATCATATCTTGACATCTTCCCCCACTATTATAATTTTGCATGTCCTCATGCAAATAATGTAGAGTCGACATTAGAAAGAATTGGTACATAAAGGGCTCTAATGTAGGAATGGAAAATAGAGGGTGAATGTGAAGCCAACATAGGACTTGTGAATATGATGGGTTTAATTATATGGATCAAGCTCTCGTTACTTCCCACATTTTTCTTAAAAGTTAATCAACATCATTTTTTTTACCACTAGGAATATCCCCTATCATGAGTTTGATGTATCTTGTTGAGTATTTCTCACTTTGCATACTTGTGGCAATAGTAGCTCCTCTATTGGTACATTCATCTCCATTCTACCACTAGACCTTTTATCAAGTGAAAGTAGTGTATGGTGCACATCATAGTCCATACCATCATAGTTAGAAATTAAAATAAACGGATAACAACGATTCTTGAAAGGATCTTCCCAAAGATCCCACTCTATTGTAGTTCCATTAGACAAGAACATAGGAAACAAGGTTTTATCTAACTCCTAGGAAGGTGAGATTTTTAAGGTAATCTCATACACATTATTTGACAACCCATAGGAAGATAGAATATGCTCTAGTTCATCCATTGTAAGAGTTTGTAATCCTTCTTCAAATCACTTCCAACTTTGAAACAAAGTTGAAATAGTGTGAGATGCAACCTATGGATTAATTTTATCTAGCTCCAACGAATTCATAACCAAAACTATATTTTGCATGGAAATTAATAAACATGTAATTGGCCAATCATATTAACTAGATATAATATCTAATGTTATGACTTTTCCACCTCCACTTTAGGCTCGATATGAGTCCCTTTGGCCTTGTCTTGGAGATAATTTCATACTTAATGATGCTCACAACTACGGCATATGAAAAATATTCTCTCGCCATAATGTACAATTTGATGATATTTTATGAAATTACTAAAATTTCCTCGAGCCTTGTTAAACAAGAAAATTAAAATTTGTGACCTATAGATGATAAAATCACACTCATGATTGTTATAAATTTCAACGTGTTGCTACCATCACTATTTCTAGATATGCTCCATCTTGAATGCTAAAAAATAGTGTATCACTTCTAATCTACCAAAAAGGGTATCCAATGAAACAAATAAGATTAAGATATTTTTTCCATAACATATTAGAACGATATAAATATCCTTGAAACCATTTCTCCTTAACATGAATACTAGGAAAATTTAATGTTTGAAGTGTCTCTTTTGTTTCATATTCTAGTTTCCCCCTCAGAACACAACATAAAGAAATTCGATCACAAGTTGAAACTATAATCATTCTCCCAACATATATTAATGCATTCACTTGGATAGATAAAATCAAATTCCACAACTCTGATATAAGAACATTGCATTATGAGACATGACCACACCCCATTGATTCCTAGTAGTTTTCATCGATGTGATATAAAAATCCCTCCTTCCACCTTTTATTGATCAATTTTTAAAGGGAAATAATCAATTACTATAATATTGTTGAGTATAGGGCATTCCCTTCGACATTTAAGTCCATTTGTAGCAACAATAATTACATTGATATAGTAATTATTTTTCGTTATTTCATAATCCAATCCTTGTTTAGGAAGACAATGTAAAGATTGCAAACTTGAGAAGTGAATATTGTGTTAGAAACTAGGAAAATACTAAGAGGGAGGGTGACTTTGTATTTTAACAATTTTAGAAAGTACTTGCTCAAAGTAAATTACTCAGCTACACAGTAATAAATAGCATTATACCAATCTATTAGTGTATGGATACAAGTAATTAACGTGGAAACCCAACTAGGAAAAACCACAATTTCTCTTTGATTATGATACAAAAGAAAGCTTCAACTTCAAATTACATACATTTGTGTTGGCTACATATTACAAAATGCTCCAACCTCCCTTGTCTTTTACAAGGACCAAATTGTTGATTTTTATAGGAACCAACCTGAAGGAAACATCAACTCTTTATTATGAAAGTACCTACCTACACAACCTTTCAGATCATTCTTTCATAAAATTTCAAAATTGTATTTGAGGCTTATTTTTCATAAGATATCAGCTCATTTATTTCTCCTTCTCAGATTTACTCTTCAGCTCAACACACACATCTACATCTATGTTCATGTATTTTCTCTTCAATGTTGCTGCTACTTCTATCCTTAGTTGATTTTCTATTTTAAATTTAACTTGCAATTAGCCTTTAGATCTATTTTAGATTAGTTGTTGTCCTCACTGTTTCTTCCACCATTCTTACTTAACTCATGATTCAACCATTTTTATTCTCTATCTGCATGCGAATAACACATTTTACATAAACATTACATGTTAAAAACATAAATCTAACTTATTCAACTTGTTTTCCATATTTGGTGTTTGGATTATAGATGTTCTTTTTCTAATTTTGGTGCTCAAATGCCAAATTTTATTAAGCACCTTTGTTGTTGGTAGCAACTTTGCGTTGAAAAACCACAAGTTGTAAGCAATGTTTAGCCCTACAGTGCCTAACCTATTCATGTTAGGTCCCTATATTACTAGTGTAGTCCCTTATTGTTGTTAGTGTAGCCCCATTATTGTTATTGTTGTACCCTTGTAACCCCCCATATTTTTTATTATTGTGCCCTTACATTATTATTGTTAGGTCGGCTAGGATTATATTGTGACCCCATGGACTCCTATATATAGAAATGAGGTTTTGTTGTTTGTATCATCCAAGAATTGTCATTTATGTAATGTAAAGGAGGTTTCCCCCTCGAAGTGGCTGATTTCTAAGGAGTTGATCTCTCTTTTTTTCTATTTTTTAGAGTTGGTTTCATAACATTTGGTATCGAGCTTTGGATTCTAGGGTTTCGCTACTCCAAACAGGTCATCGTGGCATTATCAATATAGATTTTTTTCTACGAAGGTTCATAAACTTAAAGTTTTACCACGTGAAGCTCAAATCCTTAGGAACTTTGTGTAACAATTTCAGATCTTGGTTTGCAATAGTTTCGGAGATATTATCTATGGAAGTTAGTGTTTTTTCAAGCTCCTGAACTTCATGTCAAAGAGGTGACCATGGGAAAATCATCATAACTCTCTCTCTCTAAGAATTGGATTGGAATTCTGTAAAATGTGGCCAAAATTAAATGGACGTTAGTTTCCTTTGTATCAATTTCAGAGTTGAAGGAGGAAACAATGATGCGTGGCACACCATACAAGTTCGCTCTACTTAACCAGTCCATAATTAGGTCATTGTGAGAGTTTGGGCGTAACTTTGTCTCGAAGAATCCAAATAAGGTCAGACTTGTGGCATTAGAAAGAAGACTCAGAGGGCTGCTATAGGACTGAAGATAAATTCTTGGGGATCCAAAATTATAGAGATACATCAGTTTCAATATCGAACTCCTCAAAAGCAAGAAAAAGGTGTGTATTTTTTTTCTTCAAATTGCATAAGTATTGTTTGAAAAAATTAGTTTGAAGTGATTCCAAGGGCATATTCAAGCATATATATTAGTATTGTGTTCCAAAATTTCCCCCTAAGAATAATTCAACACCCATTAAGCCCTCGGAAGGCTCTACTATGACTCATGAAGAGGAACAAGTTCAACATGATATATCAAAATTACAAGAGCAAGTGCATCAAATTTCTCTCTTGCAAAGAGAAACAAAAAATGAAATGGAAGTTTTGAAGAAAGGCGTGGAAGCTAATAAGGATGGTTTGAAGAAATTTGTGGAAGCTAATATGGATAGTTTAAAGAAAGGCGTGGAAGATAATATGGATGGCTTGAATAATGGCATGGAAGCTAAGATGGATGACATGGAAGCTAACATGGAAGACATGAAGAATGATCTAAAAGCAGACATGGAAGGTTTGAAGGAAGGTTTGACAAAGTTGATATAAGTAATGATTCCTAATGGCGAAAAGGTAGTACAAGAAATTCATGATGATAAAAAAATAAATGTTAATCGCGATTTCATAAACTCTAAATATAAACAAAAAGTTTATATTTGTCCTCCTTTACAATTTTATTCTTGTAACAAGAAAATGAAAACACAAAGGAGTATTCCTATTAGCTTGGGCTAATTAGGAATATTACATTCCTCCCCTCCAAAATGTTGCTTGTCCTCAAGCAGCGATAAAGTGAGTGCTGCAACTCACCTCCTCCCAAGGCATGGAGTTTGAAATGTGTTTGGGAACTAACATTCCCATGTAAAACCTCCACCCCCCAAGCTATCATCCATACAAGATGAGTCACCCCGCCCAACATGGCAACTCATGAAAGATCTCTTCCACCTTAGGCTCCTGCAAAGAAGGTGGGTTGAATAGTCGAACATGATAGGAAAAATTTCCTACTCCATGTTGTCTTCCTCTCCACTCATAGCAAGTGTAGAGTACATGCGATCTTGGGGTTGCAAATAGGTTGCCCTCCGATGGCAAGAAGAAGAATAGATCTTCAAAGATCCTATCTCCCATGTCATGAATCATGCTTGGCCCAAACCATCCCATCCAAAAGGAATGGCACCTCATCACCATTTGGCATCCAAAATCAGAAAAATGCTGATGGTTCCATGATACCAATGGTCTATCCAAAGGATACAACGCGAGTTTTCCCAAGCTGTCGCTTGAGAATGTCATGTGGCATGTTGTCCTCCAACAAGGTAATAGTCATGGGCATGAGTGCTCATCTACTATGTGGTAGTAAGTAGCAATATATATCAGTGTACATGATCAAAATAACAAGACAATGTGCCATACATTCCTTTTAAAACATCATGATGAGTATGGAGAGATTTTAGCCCATACTCTCTCAATAATAGCCATAGAAACAAGGACTCTTCGTCGCCTCCTTGCATTGTCAAAATGCGAGATCATGGAGAAATAATACATTGATGGACATGTGAGTTGTATCATCAACAAAGTACAAACCCGACTCCATCATACATCATGGGGAAGTTATCCTCCTTCCCAAAACAATGTACAAACATGAAATATATCTCGAGACATAAATACATGTGAGCACATGAGACATATCTCAAACAAAGGTAAATACATGGACATAATATTTGACATATGATGTCCAAACTCTCTTCTTAACAACCACAACGACCCATGCCTCCTTCTTATGCATCCTATCATTGAGACTCAATGCATGAGATAGAGAAATAGAGATTTTTGGGTAGTGACCAAACTCACCCAAAAACAACCCGGTGCGACCATGCCTCTTCTTTGCTACGTATCATAGATCTGCAAGGGGTTTGGAAACATCTTGCTCCATACTGCCATCCACTCATCCCAATGTGGGTGATGGATCTCATTCTGCAAACGCTTGGTATCCTCCCATGGTAGGACACCCTGCTCCTCCATCCTTTGAATAACCTTCTACTTCATGAAATGTTGAAGTGCACCTCCAATGGGATCTCCTGATGAGACCTCCTCCTCATGCATGGCCTTCCAAAACAAAAGAGGCCTTGGATCTGCTGCAAGTAGAAGTCTCTCTTTGAGCTGTGGCATGCTCATTGAGAGAGTGTCATCTAGAGAGGAGAAAGAGTTTCTCATCTCAAGATGTCTACCCTTTGACATCTCTTCCTCCATGGCTTCCGAATGAAGCGGCATCCGAATGTTCCCATGAGGAATGGGTCCTTATCTCTTCACTGCTTTGCTTTTGGACGAGTGTAGTTCAACCTCTGCTTTGCTCTAGATTAGCGGTGAAGTGATGATCCCGGGTCATACAACAACATATTTCTACAATCTTACGAAATATCTACTGCAATAATAGAAAGTGGAAATGCAATCATACCTTGCTTGGACTTCGGGGAACACCTTGCATGGCTACAAGAGGTCTTTCTTTCACTGTATTGGCTCCCTCAGCTGCCGATGTTGAAGGGTCGCTCCTCCATGGTTGTGATAACGCCGATATAAATCTCCTCGAGAGATGGTGAGGGGGTCCTCCCTCTCGATTGTTCTTCATAAAATATCTTGATCACTCTCTTAGTGAAATCTACAAGAGTAGATCCTCTTGCATGACTTATGTGGCTGAACCACCAAGTGCTTGCTTTTCCCTTCATGTGCGACATCGCAATCTCTCTCGATTCTCTTTCTACCACTGGGATGCGAGTGGGAAGAATGCTGCAAGTATTCTTGTCCAAGTCCTTGCTGAAGATGATCCATCAAAAGTAGACAATATAAACCTATTTCCCTTCATTCTTCTTGTGCTGCCAAGGTCTCCTTTCTTCCTCTAGTTGAATGAGCTGTGGGAAGGCTAGAGTCTCCTTGAAGGCTCTAGGTTGAGTCTTGTACTCAACAAGGTATTCATTGAGAACCCGATGTTCCAAGTGTCTTCCATGCTTCTGATCTTCTTCTTCATGAGAATAAGAAGTGCATGGTCCTTCCTCTTCTTCTTGAAACCTTCGTAGGTCTCACTAAAGCTTTCTTCTTCTCGAAACTATCTAGGATTTTTCCTTGCACCTTTCTACTTTCTTTACTGTTCAACCTCCTTGCGAGGCTCTTCTTAGATTTGAAAAATGATGAAAGTAATCTCATCCTCTCCATCATTTTGTTCTCTTATACTTCTCTTTATTCTTACGATAGTTGGATCTCACAAGGTCGAGCCGGAGATCATGCTTTGATACCACCGTAATATCCCTAAAATAAGGGATTTCTACAAAAATAAGAATATATTAAGATATTCTAGAGTTGGAGATGTATCCATATATCTCATAACAGGTGTTAAATTAGATTTCCTTCAATAAAATGTTTAGCAGCAAGCATTATGATTCATTTTCTCAACCCGAAAGTGGGGAAAAGCAATTATTTCGACCCTAAAAAACATTAATTTCAGAGATGTGGATAAAAAATAAGGGCAAAGGATGGTGGGATCCCTTAGCTTAGGTCATCGAGAGACTTACATGCCAAATTTGAGCTGAAAAAAAATGACTCTAGCTATGTTAAACGAGATCTCCCACTCCCAATATGGCTTAAAAAATGCCCAATCCCGTGACTTGACTCATAGAAATTAACTAAAGCTTATGCATCATGATTTTCTAAAGGTTTTGAATAAAAAATAGCTTGAGTATCAGATATGGAGTTTATTACATGAAAGCATGAATAAAAAATGGAGGTTCGACTCCTTTACACATCAAAGAGGATATCCCGCAAGGGTTTCATGAGATACACTGTATAAAAGTGCGGATCTCGTAGATCTAGATTTGAAAAATGAAATATACTACAGTAGTAGCTTATAACTTAGTTCTAGAGCAAGATAATACATAAACAATTAGATCTACAACGAGATCCATATGTAAAAATGTCTTTATTATACATCCCCCTGCGGTTTTCATCATTACATGAAGGAACAAGAGTAGATATGAGTTTTTACTTGTGGGAGATCCGAGAATGATTTAGAAAATCTGAAGTGAACATAACAGTAAATATATCAAATATGAAATAGACATGGATTATATGGCTAATCCATGGATCACCACGATGAAGGAAGGATCCATCCACTAGAGATCTCTTCTCCAATTGAATGCTAGAATGCCCACGAAACTACGCAGCTCGGGAATAACGAAGTCCAAGAGGATAAAATGTGTTGTAATCTTGAAGTGTAGATTTTCACTGATGCCAAGCTCAAGATCTGAAGCCCAAACTACTAATACACTCTTCCGGGAGGGTAAAAAAACACAATCAGCGAGAAGAGGCACTAGTATAATCTAGATGCGAGTAGATCTAGTCTCCACTTGCTGCATGACTCACCGAAACAAGTAAACCCCAACAAAATTTACGATGTATAAGGGAGATGGAGCTTGGCCAAATTCCTGATAGTGGAAGAGTAGTACAATGCCCTCCAAGAGCTACTCAATGGAAGGAGAGACAATCCCTAAATAGGAAATCCTCACAATTATCGCACTAAACAGACCCAAGAGAATGAGATATGTCTAAACGAGAAAATGAACTACGAAAAATATCATATCATGAACAACCTTCTCTTGAGCCTTCCCCTTCCTTTTATAAGATGAGAGCTTGAGAAACCCTAAACCACCTTCAAGACTCTAGCTCCTTTCACATTGGAACCCTCCAACTAGATGCGAGTTGTTTATCTAGGTACATTGCATTTGGATAGCACTGTAGATTTGGTCCTGTTGACCCAATCAATTGTCACAATCCCTTTTCACACATAAGGGAGTTTTATTAAAGCAGCCCAGATTTAGCCTTGTTCACATGGGCATTGATTTATTTTGCTATTTAAGGAGTTTAATTTGTCCTCCTTTACAATCTTATTCTTGTAACAAGAAAATGAAAACAAAAAGGAGTATTCCTATTAGCTTGGGCTAATTAGGAATATTACACCAATCTAAAACACTTACTTTAAAAAATCCAAGAAAAAAATGTCTTATAAAAATGAAACGAAGCTCAAAATATTTCCTTCCAAGTCCTACAAAAAAATTTCATTTAAAAATTTAGACAAAAAAATCATTTTTAAAAAATCATTATAAAAGACTTACTTCAACCCAAAACACGTACTCTAAAAAAAATGTCACTTCAAAAAAATGCCTCCAAAAAAATGTCCATTGAAAATTAATTCCAACTTCTTAAAAAAATGCCACTTTAAAAAAATACTTCAAAAAAATATCACTTTAAAAAAATACTTCCAAAAAAAGTCCAAAAAATGTCCTTTCGAAATTAAGCCCAAATCCATACCTTCAAAAACAATGAAAACTAAGCTCAAATCCATACTTTCGGAACACATGAAGCCCAAAAAAAATCCAAAAAAATGTATCACATACCTGCAAGAAATATCCTTTGAATGTACCTCCAAGAAAAGTCCTTAAACCCAAAACAATCTTTTGCAAAAACGTTCTTTGAATGTATCTCCAAGAAAGTCCTTAAACCCAAAACAATTCTTTGCAAAATCAGACCAAGACCTTTGTAAAATCAGACCAAATGTATGAAAATATGCTAAAATAATGAATGATTTTGCGCCAATTTATATTGCCATGAAATGTTTTTTTGGAGGGGTTCTGTTGTATTTTCTCGCCGACGGAAAATTGGGTGAAGTTCAGCCGAACTTTTATGTCGTTAGACTTGATGGGCCGTCGAGCGCAAAAAAACAATTCGGCCAAACTTTTTTAAGAGTTCGTCGAACTAACGCGTCGATCAACTATGCAAGCCCAAGCTTTGAATATGTATACGCAACTTTGGACTAATTAAACTCCATGAAACATTACTGAATTAACTGTCGGAACCAAGACAAGCATTTTCAAAATTGAATCTACCTTTAGGAAATATAACTTTTATGGAATTTCATAAATATTTACTAATTTTAATTAATTTTGTAATAAAATGGGTACAAACAATTCTCGAAGGTCATTATGATTCGGTGAAATCATAATTTTGTATCTTCCAAAATACATCGTAAAAAAAAATTGTAAAAATTATGGTGCATTACATTGGTCCGTTGTCTCTAATGGGTAGTTTTTAGATTTTAGTTTATAACTTATATGTTAAGAAATTTCTTGCGTCGTGAAACATATTCAAAATATGCAATTTTTTTCATATTGGACCAGTTCAAAAAATTCTAGTAATTATGATATGCATCCGTTGGCTTTGTAAATATGACGAAACTAAAGTAGACTCTGTCTAGATTGTTGTAACACATTTTGTTTCTCAAAAACACAAATTTTCAAAGAATACAACATTGCGTATTAACATAACTTCTTATGAATCCTTTGATTGCTAAGAAACACACACTCAAATAATCGCTAAGTTGACATATCAAATGTGTATACAAAAAATTCCAAAAAATAAGTAATAGAAAGATAATAAAATTTCTACAATTTTATTTTTTATCGCAAAAAAGAAATTCCAAACGAGAAAATTTGTTTTAGCTTGCGAGAAAGTTGAAGAATAGATTTATTTCTCAAAAAAAGGGAAAAACGTGTAACCTAACTTCACATTTTCACCATACTTTCGATGGATCCTGCTATGTAAAAAATTATAAATACATGAATAAATGCAATTGCAATCATGTTTTTTCATGTATTTTTCATTTTTCATGTAGCAAGGTCCATCAAAAGTATGCACCATGGGTAATAATTGGATGAGGAATTAAATTTTGCATCCAACAAGTACTCCCACTCGAAATTTGAGTAAAAAAACTTTGGGAGATAAGTTGAAAATACGTGTTGAAAAAAGTAGTTTTTTTCTTTTTTCCCTCTAAAATTTGATAATGTCATCAAATCTTATCTAATTATTTCCACTATTATTTTATATTTCCCTAGGATGCCCATTTTATACCTCAAAATTCCCCTAATTCCCATCTCGCGGAGTTGTGTTGGAGTGAACGTTGCTATAGATTTGGCTGAGTGAGTCACTCGGGCCATGATAGTTTCTTTTACGGGACTTCGTCGCCGCATCGAGTATCGGGACCACATATTTTGGTGTTGCACTAGCTACAATTGGGTCACTACACTGAATGAGCCCAATTTATGTATCGGGGTATGGTTAGGTAGCTAGTCGAGGCATAGATCGGTGCGGCGAGGACATTTTTTTATGCAAGCTTCATATGTTGTATTATGTATGAGAAGGTCACGATGCTACGACCCTTTGTTCCTATTCCTTTGGGCCCTCGGAGGGATCCTCGGATGCATCGATGGACACCTGTGATGCCCCATGCTGGTCGAGGTGAGGCGGTGTAGATGCGGGATGAGACGATGGAGCCGTGGTTAGAGTCAAACCCACGGTTGTTTCTTGAGATTTTGTATGCGGGGGTCGACTTCGGGGGGGTCCAAACATGGGTCTCCCTCTTGATTATGCATGGGGACCGAGCAGGTATGATATTTTATGTTTTCATCATTTAGAGTTTCATTTTTTTGTGTATCCATATATATGTCATTGATGGTGACACTAATATTATTTTTTGCTTTTCTTTGTAGAAGTGGGGAAGACAGGGCATGCACTTTCCTTCTTGGGTAGGCCATGAGCCTAGGGAAGAGGGGTACACTTGGTATGGGTCGGGCCCAACTAGTTGAACGGATCGGTGTAGGTGGTCCCTCGGGGGGAGGGTATCAATGTTGTAGTTGCTCGGTGGAGATGTTGCACTTTTGGCACGTGCGGAGGCTAGAGCCATGCGTGGCGGCGAGTTGAGGTGCTTTTGGTAGCTGCGAGACTCTATCGTTGGAAAAAAGAGGCTCGCGCAATGGATGGTGAGGTTCGGTTATTAGTTGTTGAAGCTCGAGTGATAGATGCTACAACTCATGCTAAGGCTACGGATGCTCATTCTCGGGACTTCGAGGATTCATGGAGTCGACTAGAGAGGTTGACTTGGGGTTTTCCGACTAAGGGTTTTGATGACACGGTCGACATTTTCCTAGAGAAAATGATGGCCCAAATCGAGAGGGTGCATCTCACAAATTTGCGTTGAGTAGCACTTGTTGTGGCAAAGTTTCGCTTCTTTGGTACTTGGTGCCGGTGCTCATATGGGTTAAGAGGACCCACCGACCAGGGGCTCATCCCTATAATTTTTTGTATGTAGGATCGGGGAAAGCACCCATTATGAGGATGCTTCCATATGTTGGTGATATGTATTTTTTTGACATAATTGATATCAAGCGAGCTTGTTTTGTTGTATAATAGGACACATATTTTTTTATGTATATGTTAGGGTTCCTTTGTTTCCCAAGGTTGAGAAAGGAAACCAAAGAATTAACCACGGACCAAACTTTTGACTTTGTATCTAGCCCTAAAAAATCGGAGAGGGCTCTCTCAAAATCAACCTCACAACCAATGAAAAGTGACAAGAGATTATTAGATTTTTTAGGATAGTTATCATCTCGATAGGGTTTTTGATTTAGGTTTTGTTGGATAAGAAGCACTAGGTTTAGGAACTAGGTGAAGTGTTACAAAGGATCAAGCTGCAATCATATATTTAGGAAAGATAAATGTAACTAGTGACATAATTTGAGTTTGTCATTATAGTGTGGTGAGAAGAAAATCATATAGAAGGAAATAAGTGAGCATAATGAATTCACTTTTTCACGGGATGAAAACACTTATGTGACAATCTCAAACAAAACGAGCATTTAGACAATGTATTATGTTTACAAACTTAGAATATTAACACAAGAAGAAATGTAGATGCTTGCATAGAAACATGTGATAGTAAAATGTATAAGAAATACTGAGGAAAACAAGTGTCACCAACCACAAAACACGAATCGCATAAAAATAGCTACAACTGCATGTATATTACTTCTACTAAAATCAAGTACACCACTTCTAAAATGTGTGAAATTCAAGTATCCAACCTTCTCTTTGACTTTTTTTTTGAATACGAGATAGAGCACAAAAAAATATTCCAACTCTAAGGGGTCAAATCCTAATGCATAGCAACTAATTAATGAACCTAATGACTCATTCCAAAATCCCGGGGAAGTTAGAAACAACTTTCCCCTTTTTTAGCTAACTAATTGAGCTTATATTTCAAGTCATTAATCACAAAATTATTTAAAAAATGATAATTATTAATAGGCTTATTAATCATCGGATAACTCATGATTCATCTATTGTGTCGACCAAGTTTTACCTTTTACCTCCACGTGTAGTGAAAAAACCTTCAAACGCAGAAACACAACGGATGTTTTTTAAGCAGAAACATAGCAATTTTGGCTTCATTTTTAGATGACTTAGAAGAGGTTCTAATTTATTACGAAGGTTTTTGAAGAAATATTGGGATTTGAAATATACCACAGGGTCCTTGAGTCATCCAAAATCATGATTTTGGCCCCCTCAAAACGGATTTTAGAAACAAGTGTCCGGAAAAGCATAGCGAATTTTCGAAAAGGTGGCGAGAAAGGTGTAAAAGAGTAATTGTTTGATCATTTTCTTCAAAATTATAAATTTACAAAGAATTCAAAAGTAATTTTCTAACATCCTTATGTCATTATCTATCCAACCATGCTTGAATTTTTTGGATTTGGACCCTACTGAGAAAAAGCGCGACAACTAGTTGTTGTGTTTCTATCATGCGAACCTAATTTGTTGAGTGAAAAACTTGAGGATAGATGTTTCAGAATTGGAGATTGATCCTTCAAGGCATGATGAGATCTGTAATAGATGGATTCAGTTGATCAAAATGGAGGTATCATTAACGCCTACTTTTCGCATTATTAAATTTTTTGTATATTTTTGAGATGTAAGATGGATCTAGGTTGGTTTCAGTTGTGTGCTACCAAGGAAAATATATCAAAGATATGATTAATTTTATCAGTAATATGTAAATATATCAAATATGCTGAATATTTCTGATATTAACTTGGTCATTTTAATTTTAAATTTTCTTAGTTACCTCAGTTTGTTGAGATGATAATTATTGTTAATAACTATAATGATGAAAAATGATGAAATATTTTTTTAAAATGCAAAGTGACAATAATAGTGTTGAAAGATAGAAAATGTGAATAATAAGAACGTACTCATGTTACAATCAATCTCAAACTATTTTCTTCTACTATTCTTATTTCGTCCTTTGTTAGTTTTGTTATTTTTTCATATCGATTATATGAAAAAGAAAATTTAAATTGTAAACCATTTAAATCTTTAGCTCGATCTGTTGTAGTAAACATGATACCTTGTCTCTCTTGCTCTCCAATATTAATAGCTTAAATTACTATAACACAAAAATCAATCTACATTGTTAATAACTTTTTGTGCTTACATTAAAATCAATGCATATTGTTAATCCAATCACTTTAATATTAATGTACCGTCATATATCCAATTACATCAAATCATAAATCAACATATACATTGAAATCAATGCATTTAATGCAAGCAATCAAATAAGATTAGAAAATAACTTCTACATTGAAATCAATGCACCTAATGTAATCAATCAAATAAGATTAGAAACCAACATCTACACTGAAATCAATGCATTTACTCAAAGCAATCAAATAGGATTAGAAATCGCCATCTACACTAAAATCAATGCATTTAGCGCAAACAATCAAATAGTATTAGGAACAATCTACATTGAAATCAATGCATCTAGTGCAAGCAATCAGATATAATTATAAATGGACGTCTAAATTGAAATCAACACATCCAGTGCAAGCAATCAAATAGTATTAGGAATCATCACCTACACTGAAATCAATGCATCTAGTGCAAGTAATCATATATCATTAGAAATAAACATCTACACTAAAATTGATGCAACTAGTGCAAATAATCAAATAGGGTTATAAATCACCATCTCCACTTAAATCAATCCATCTAGTGCAAGAAATATTCTTCCCTCTCTCCACCCTCCATCCATATCTATATCCCCATCCATCTCTTTTTTTTTGTCTCTATCTCACCCCCCTAAACACACACGCTCTTGCACTCCATATATATCATTCTCTTTGTTGATCACCCTCTCTCCCCATCTCTCTCTTCTTCCCTCTCTTCCCCTTCTCTCCCTCTCCCCTGCTAATATCTTTCTTTCCTCCTTTTCTCCTCTCTCTGTATTCCTTATCACTCACTCTCTCTCTCTCTCTAGAAACCAACATCTACACTGAAATCAATGCATTTACTCAAAGAAATCAAATAGGATTAGAAATCGCCACCTACACTGAAATCAATACATTTAGTGCAAACAATAAAATAGGATTAGAAATCATCTACATAGAAATCAATTCATATAGTGCAAGTAATCAAATATAATTATAAATCTACATCTAAATTGAAATCAACACATTCAATTAAAGCAATCAAATTGTATTATAAATCACCAACTACACTGAAATCAATGCATCTAGTGCAAGTAATCAAATATCATTAGAAATAAATATCTACACTAAAATCAATGCATCTAGTGCAAATAATCAATTAGGATTAGAAATCACCATCTCCACTTATATCAATCCATCTAGTGCGAGAAATATTCCTTCCCTCTTCCACCTCCATCCATCTAACTCTGGATCTATCATGCACCGAGAGGGATCAAATCTCTCGAGGTGCAAACCTATTTTTTGAGTGCAAAACTTGAGGAAAGGTTTGCACCTCGAGAGATTTGATCCCTCTCGGCGCATGATAGATCCAGAGTTAGATGGATCTAGGCTGGTTCCAGTCGGAGGCATCAACGTCAAATTTTTCAGATTATTAAAATTTTTGTATATTTTTGAGATGTAAGATGGATCTAGGCTGGTTTCAGTCGTGTGCTGCCAAGGAAAATCTATCAAAGATATGATTAATTTTATTAGTAATATGTAAATATATCAAATATTAATATAATCATTTTAAATATGCTAAATATTTTTGAGATTAACTTGGTCATTTTAATTTTAATTTTTCTTAGTTACCTCAGTTCGTTGAGATGATAATTATTTTTAATAACTATAATGATGAAAAATGATGAAATATTTTTTTTAAATGCAAAGTGACAATAATAGTGTTGAAAGATAGAAAATGTGAATAATAAGAACATACTCATGTTACAATCAATCTCAAACTATTTTCTTCTACTATTCTTATTTCCTCCCTTGTTAGTTTTGTTATCTTTTCATATCGATTATATGAAAAAGAAAATTTAAATTGTAAACCATTTAAATCTTTAGCTCGATCTATTGTAGTAAACATGATACCTTGTCTCTCTTGCTCTCCAATATTAATAGCTTAAATTACTATAACACAAAAATCAATCTACATTGTTAATAACCTTTTGTGCTTACACTAAAATCAATGCATATTGTTAATCCAATCACTTTAATATTAATGTACCGTCATATATCCAATTACATCAAATCATAAATCAACATATACATTGAAATCAATGCATTTAATGCAAGCAATCAAATAAGATTAGAAAATAACTTTTACATTGAAATCAATGCACCTAATGCAATCAATCAAATAAGATTAGAAACCAACATCTACACTGAAATCAATGCATTTAATCAAAGCAATCAAATAGGATTAGAAATCGCCATCTACATTGAAATCAATGCATTTAGCGCAAACAATCAAATAGTATTAGGAATAATCTACATTGAAATCAATGCATCTAGTGCAAGCAATCAAATATAATTATAAATTGACGTCTAAATTGAAATCAACACATCCAATGCAAGCAATCAAATAGTATTAGGAATCATCACCTACACTGAAATCAATGCATCTAGTGCAAGTAATCATATATCATTAGAAATAAATATCTACACTAAAATCGATGCATTTAGTGCAAATAATCAAATAGGATTATAAATCACCATCTCCACTTAAATCAATCCATCTAGTGCAAGAAATATTCTTCCCTCTCTCCACCCTCCATCCATATCTATATCCCCATCCATCTTTTTTTTTTGTCTCTATCTCACCCCCCTAACCACACACGCTGTCACACTCCATATATATCATTCTCTTTGTCAATCACACTCTCTCCCCATCTCTCTCTTCTTCCCTCTCTTCCCCTTCTCTCCCTCTCCCCTGCTAATATCTCTCTTTCCTCCTTTTTTCCTCTCTCTCTCTCTCTCCATCTTTCTTATCACTCACTCTCTCTCTCTAGGAACCAACATCTACATAGAAATCAATGCATTTACTCAAAGAAATCAAATAGGATTAGAAATGACCATCTACACTGAAATCAATGCATTTAGTGCAAACAATCAAATAGGATTAGAAATCATCTACATTGAAATTAAGTCATCTAGTGCAAGTAATCAAATATACTTATAAATCGACATCTAAATTGAATCAACACATTTATGCAAGCAATCAAATTGTATTAGAAATCACCATCTACACCGAAACTGTTACCTAGTGCAAGTAATCAAACATCATTATAAATAAATATCTACACTAAACTATTACCATCCAGTGCAAATAATCAAATAGATTAGAAATCACCATCTCCACTTATATCAATCCATTAGTGTGAGAATATTCTCCTCTCCACACCCTAGATCCATCTAACTCGGATCTATCATGCGTCGAGAGGGATAAAATCTCTCGAGGTGCAAACCTATTTTTTGAGTGCAAAACTTCAGAAAGGTTTGCACCTAGAGATTTGATCCTCTCGCCGCATGATGAGATCTGAGTTAGATGGATCTAGTCGGTTCCAACAAGAGGCATCAACGCTCATTTTTCTTCCAATAGGGCCTTGTGTATTTTTTGACAAGATGGATCTAGGTCAAGCTCATCACCAGCTTGTACAGTAATCTATCAAACATATGATTAATTTTATCAGTAATATGTAAATATATCAAATATTAATATAATCATTTTAAATATGCTAAATATTTCTGAGATTAACTTGGTCATTTTAATTTTAAATTTTCTTAGTTACCTCAGTTCGTTGAGATGATAATTATTGTTAATAACTATAATGATGAAAAATGATGAAATATTTTTTTTAAAATGCAAAGTGACAATAATAGTGTTGAAAGATAGAAAATGTGAATAATAAGAACGCACTCATGTTACAATCAATCTCAAACTATTTTCTTCTACTATTCTTATTTCCTCCCTTGTTAGTTTTGTTATCTTTTCATATCGATTATATGAAAAAGAAAATTTAAATCAAAAACCATTTAAATATTTAGCTCGATCTGTTGTAGTAAACATGATACCTTGTCTCTCTTGATCTCCAATATTAATAGCTTAAATTACTATAACACAAAAATCAATCTACATTGTTAATAACTTTTTGTGCTTACACTAAAATCAATGCATATTGTTAATCCAATCACTTTAATATTAATGTACCACAATATCCAGCTATATATCAAACCTACAATCAATATGATACATTGAAATCAAGCAATAAATGCAGCAATCAAATAAGATTGAGAAATAACTCTACATTAAAACAATGGCACCCAATGCAATCAATCAAATAAGATTAGAAACCAACATTTACACTGAAATCAATGCATTTACTCAAAGCAATCAAATAGGATTAGAAATCGCCATCTACACTGAAATCAATGCATTTAGCACAAACAATTAAATAGTATTAGGAATAATCTACATTGAAATCAATGCATCTAGTGCAGGAAATCAAATATAATTATAAATCAATGTCTAAATTGAAATCAACACATCCTGTGCAAGCAATAAAATAGTATTAAGAATCATCACCTACACTGAAATCAATGCATCTAGTACAAGTAATCATATATCATTAGAAATAAATATCTACACTAAAATCGATGCATCTAGTGCAAATAATCAAATAGGATTATAAAACACCATCTCCACTTAAATCAATCCATCTAGTGCAAGAAATGTTCTTCCCTCTTTCCACCCTCCATCCATATCTATATCCCCATCCATCTCTTTTTTTTTGTCTCTATCTCACACCCTTAAATACACACGCTCTCGCACTCAATATATATCATTCTCTTTGTCGATCACCCTCTCTCCCCATCTCTCTCGTTCTTCCCTCTCTTCCGCTTCTCTCCCTCTCCCTCGCTAATATCTCTCGTTCCTCCTTTTGTCCGCTCTCTCTCTCTCCATCTTCCTTATCACTCACTCTCTCTCTCTCTCTAGGAACCAACATCTACATTGAAATCAATGCATTTAATCAAAGAAATCAAATAGGATTAGAAATCACCATCTACACTAAAATCAATGCATTTAGTGCAAACAATCAAATAGGGTTAAAAATCATCTACATTGAAATTAAGTCATCTAGTGCAAGTAATCAAATATAATTATAAATCGACATCTAAATTGAAATCAACACATTCAGTGCAAGCAATCAAATTGTATTAGAAATCACCACCTACGCTGAAATCAATGCATCTAGTGAAAGTAATCAAATATCATTAGAAATAAATATCTACACTAAAATCGATGCATCTAGTGCAAATAATCAAATAGGATTAGAAATCACCATCTCCACTTATATCAATCCATATAGTGCGAGAAATATTCCTCCCCTCCACTTTCTCCATCTGCCCAACTCTGGATCTATCATGCACCGAGAGGGATCAAATATCTCGAGGTGCAAACCTATTTTTTGAGTGCAAAACTTCAGGAAAGGTTTGCACCTCGAGAGATTTGATCCCTCTCGGCGCATGATAGATCCAGAGTTAGATGGATCTAGGTTGGTTCCAGTCTGAGGCATCAACGTCACATTTTTAAGATTATTAAAATTTTTGTATATTTTTTAGATGTAAGATGGATCTAGGCTGGTTTCAGTCGTGTGCTACAGAGGAAAATCTATCAAAGATATGATTAATTTTATTAGTAATATGTAAATATATCAAATTTTAATATAATCATTTTAAATATGCTAAATATTTCTGAGATTAACTTGGTCATTTTAATTTTAATTTTTCTTAGTTACCTCAGTTCGTTGAGATGATAATTATTTTTAATAACTATAATGATGAAAAATGATGAAATATTTTTTTTTTAAAATGAAAAGTGACAATAATAGTGTTGAAAGATAGAAAATGTGAATAATAAGAACATACTCATGTTACAATCAATCTCAAACTATTTTCTTCTACTATTCTTATTTCCTCCCTTGTTAGTTTTGTTATCTTTTCATATCGATTATATGAAAAATAAAATTTAAATCATAAACCATTTAAATCTTTAGCTCGATCTGTTGTAGTAAACATGATACCTTGTCTCTCTTGCTCTCCAATATTAATAGCTTAAATTACTATAACACAAAAATCAATCTACATTGTTAATAACTTTTTGTGGTTACACTAAAATCAATGCATATTGTTAATCCAATCACTTTAATATTAATGTACTGTCATATATCCAATTATATCAAATCATAAATCAACATATACATTGAAATCAATGCATTTAATGCAAGCAATCAAATAAGATTAGAAAATAACTTCTACATTGAAATCAATGCACCTAATGCAATCAATCAAATAAGATTTGAAACCAACATCTACACTGAAATCAATGCATTTACTCAAAGCAATCAAATAGGATTAGAAATCGCCATCTACACTAAAATCAATGCATTTAGTGCAAACAATCAAATAGTATTAGGAATAATCTACATTGAAATCAATGCATCTAGTGCAAGCAATCAAATATAATTATAAATTGACATCTAAATTGAAATCAACACATCCAGTGCAAGCAATCAAATAGTATTAGGAATCATCACCTACACTGAAATCAATGCATCTAGTGTAAGTAATCATATATCATTAGAAATAAATATCTACACTAAAATCGATGCATCTAGTGCAAATATTCAAATAGGATTATAAATCACCATCTCCACTTAAATCAATCCATCTAGTGCAAGAAATATTCTTCCCTCTCTCCACCCTCCATCCATATCTATATCCCCATCCATCTCTTTTTTTTGTCTCTATCTCACCCCCCTAAACACACACGCTCTCGCACTCCATATATATCATTCTCTTTGTCGATCACCCTCTCTCCCCATCTCTCTCTTCTTCCCTCTCTTCCCCTTCTCTCCCTCTCCCCCACTAATATCTCTCTTTCCTCCTTTTTTCCTCTCTCTCTCTCTCTCTCTAGGAACCAACATCTACACTGAAATCAATGCATTTACTCAAAGAAATCAAATAGGATTAGAAATCGCCATCTACACTGAAATCAATGCATTTAGTGCAAAAAATCAAATAGGATTAGAAATCATCTACATTGAAATTAAGTCATCTAGTGCAAGTAATCAAATATAATTATAAATCGACATCTAAATTGAAATCAATACATTCAGTGCAAGCAATCAAATTGTATTAGAAATCACCACCTACACTGAAATCAATGCATCTAGTGCAAGTAATCAAATATCATTAGAAATAAATATCTACACTAAAATCGATGCATCTAGTGCAAATAATCAAATAGGATTAGAAATCACCATCTCCACTTATATCAATCCATCTAGTCTGAGAAATATTCCTCCCTCTCTCCACCCTCCATCCATTTCTATATCCCCCTCCATCTATTCTTTTTTGTCTCTCTATCTCACCTGCCTAAACACACACACTCTCGTACTCCATATATATCAATCTCTTTTTCAATCACCCCCTCTCCCCATCTCTCTCTTCTTCCCTCTCTTCACCTTCCATCTATATCTCTATCTTCCCCTTCTCTCCCTCTCCCCAATTAATATCTCTCTTTCCTCCTTTTGTCCTCTCTCCCTCTCTCTCCATCTTCCTTATCACTCTCTCTCTCTCTCTAGAAACCAACATCTACACTGAAATCAATGCATTTACTCAAATAAATCAAATAGGATTAGAAATCGCCATCTACATTGAAATCAATGCATTTAGTGCAAACAATCAAATAGTATTAGAAATAATCTACATTGAAACCAATTCATCTAGTGCAAGTAATCAAATATAATTATAAATTGACATCTAAATTGAAATCAACAAATTCAGTGCAAGCAATCAAATTGTATTAGAAATCACCACCTACATTGAAATCAATGCATCTAGTGCAAGTAATCAAATATCATTAGAAATAAATATCTACACTAAAATCGATGCATATAGTGAAAATAATCAAATATTATTATAAATCACCATCTCCACTTATATCAATCCATCTAGTGTGAGAAATATTCTTCCCTCTCTCCACCCTCGATCCATATCTATATCCCCCTCCATCTCTTCTTTTATGTCTCTCTATCTCACCCCCCTAAACACACACACTCTCGCAATCCATATATATCAATCTCTTTGTCAATCCCCTCCTCTCCCCATCTCTCTCTTCTTCCCTCTCTTCACCTTCCATCTATATCTCTATCTTCCCCCTCTCTCCCTCTCTCTCCATCTTCCTTATCACTCACTCACACTCTCTCTCTCCACCTTTCTCTTTCTATTTCTTTCTTCTTACCTCTCTCCTCCTCCCCCTCCAAGTCCATCTCTCTTTCCCTCCCTCTCTCCACTCTCTCACATCCTCTCTCTTCCTTCCTCTCTTTCCCTTTCTCTCCCATCTCTCTCCCCCTCTCTCTCTCTCTTCACCCACCAACTATGTTACTATATCCCTCCCTCTCTCCTTATATCTCCTTCTCCCCCTTATCTCCATCTCTCCTTATTTGTCTCTTTATCTCAGCCCCAAACATACACGCTCTCTCTCTGTCTCTCCCTTGTCACTCCTTCTCTCTCTCCACTTCTCACTCTTTATATTTCTTATTTCCTACATCTCTCCCCCTCCAACTCCATTTCTCTTATCGATCCCTCTCTCCTCCTCTCTCTCGTCCTTCCTCTCTCTCTCTCTCCCCTAAATCCCTCTCTCTTCCCTGATCTCTCTCTCTCTCTCTCTCTCTCTCTCTCTCTCTCCAATACTCTCTCTTCCCCCATCACTCTCCTCCTCTCTCTCATCCTTCCTCTCTCTCCCTTTCTCTCCCACCCCTCTCTCTCTCTTTTCCTTCCAATCCTCTCTCTTCCCCCATCTCTCTCTCTCTCTCTCTCTCTCTCTCTCTCTCATCCCTTTATTTCTCTCTCTCTTTCCACCCCTCTCTCTCTCCAACTACATTACTATATCCCTCCCTCTCTCCTTCTCACTTCTTCTCTCCCCCTTCTTTCCATACATCTTACTTTGTCTCTTTATCTCACCCCTAAACATACACACTCTCTCTCCATCTCTCCCTTATCACTCTCTCTCTCTCTATTTCTTCTTAGTTATGTAAACTAATGAACATAAATATTCGTAAATATAAAGCAGATTATGGAGTAAATATGAAAAGAGGTTTTAGTTACTTACCATACCTCTAGTTTATTTATATTTTTATTTATTTACCATACCCCTTTTCTTTACTATGGTATTTGGCCCATAGGCTTGTTATATAATTAGATTTTTATTTATAATCCTATTTGATATATTGTTATTTATTTTACCTTACCTCTTTATGCCTCTTTTATATTTATTTATTTACCATACCTCTTTATATCTATTTTATATTTATTTATTTATTTATCATACTTGTTTATACATCTTTTATATTTATTTATTTGGCCCATGGTATCAATATTAATTTGTCCCATGGTATTCTTCCCATAGGCTTCATCTAAATGAAACTCTTTTTAAGGATTTTTTTAAATATAAAAAGGTTTATGGAATAAATATAAAAGAATTTTTATTTTATTTACCATACATCTAGTTTATATATATTTTTTATTTATTTACCATATTCTGGAGTAAGTATAAATTCATTTTACAAATATTTAATTCAAAGAAATATTAAAGGATTTTGGATTTTGATTGTTTTGTATTGAATTAACTCTTTTCCTTTGATTTAGAAATGGTGTTGACTTTAGTAAGAGTAAGATGTTTAAATTTACTTAATTTGAAAATTCAATGTAGTAATTTTTTTGTTAAAGGTAAATTTAAGATCCATTTAAATTCACGTATATAATTTAATATCATTCAAATTATATAAATAATACATAATTGTATTAGAAATTGATATATCTTCACAGCACAATGCAATTTTTTTTATTTTTTAATTTTTTTAAACTTAAGCCCAAATTTTGTATGAGGACGTGACCACAATTGATAAACACGTCTGAAATCAATGCATTTAGTGCAAACAATAAAATAGGATTAGAAATCATCTACATTGAAATTAAGTCATCTAGTGCGAGTAATCAAATATAATTATAAATCGACATCTAAATTGGAAATCAACACATTCGATTACAAGCAATCAAATTGTATTAGAAATCTCTACAGCTGAAATGATGCATACGAAACAGAAAGTAATCAAATATCATTAGAAATAAATATCTACACTAAAATCATTAAATAGTGCAATAGTATCAAATAGGATTAGAAATCACCATCTCCACTTATATCAATCCATCTAGTCACGAGAAATATTCCTCTCTCTCCACCCTCCATCCATCCAACCTACGGATATATCATGCAAGGAGGATCAAATCCCAGATCTTGGATTGAGGGTGCTTTGGTATCTGAGACTCAATCGTTGGAAAAAAGGGCACAGCAATGGATGGTGAGGTTCGATTATTAGTTATTTGAACTCGAGTGATAGATGCTACAACTCATCTTCAAAATACGATTCTCATTCTTGGGACTTCGAGGATTCATGGAGTCGGCTAAAGAGGTACGACTTGGGGTTTCCGACTCAAGGTTTTGATGACACAGTGCGACATTTCCTAGAGAAAATGATGGCCCAGCAGAGGGGTGCATCTCTCACGAATTTGCGTTGAGTAGCACTTGTTGTGTATTTGCTTCTTTAGTACGGGTGCCGAGTGCTCATATGGAGTTGGAGGACCCACAAGCCAGGCTCATCCCTATAATTTTTGTATGTAGGATCGGGGGAAAGCACCCATTATGAGGATGCTTCCATATATTTGGTGATATGTATTTTTGACATAATTGATATCAAGCGAGCTTGTTTTGTTGTATAATAGGACATATTTTTTATGTATATGTTAGGGTTCCTTTGTTTCCCAAGAGGCTGCCCGAAGAGAAACCAAAAGAATTAACCCCTGAGACCAACTTTCGCTTTGTATCTAGCCCTAAAAAATCGGAGAAGACTCTCTCAAAATCCAACCTCTGACGGTAAAGTGACTAGAGATTATTAGATTTTAGGATAGTTATCAGCTCGATAGGGTTTGATTTAGGTTTTGTTGGATAGAGAAGCACTGAGTTTAGAACTAGGTGAAGTGTTACAAAAGGATGTGCAATCATATAATTAGGAAAGATAAATGTAACAGAAGTGACATAATTTGAGTTTGTCATTATAGTGTGTGGTGAGAATAAAATCATATAGAAAGGAAAATAAGTAGGCATAATGAATTCAATTTTTCACGGGATGAAAACACTTATGTGACAATCTCAAAACAAAGCAGACATTTAGACAATGTATTGTGTTTACAAACTTAGAATATTAACACGAGAAGAAATGTGAATACTGCTAGAAACATGTGATAGTAAAATGTATAAGAAATCTTTGGGAAAACAAGTGTCACCAACCACGAACATGAATAGCATAAATAGCTACAGCTTGCATGTATATTATACGATGTAAAATCAAGTACACCACTTCTAAAATGTGTGAAATTCAAGTATCCAACCTTCTCTTTGACTTTTTTTGAATACATATAGAGCACAAAAATATTCCAACTCTAAGGAGGTCAAATCACAATGCATAGCAACTAATTGGCCAGAACCTAATGACTCATTCCAAATCCCGGGAGATTAGAAACAACTTTCCCCTTTTTTAGCTAATTGAGCTTATCTCTCAAAGTCATTAATCACAAAATTATTTAAAAATGATAATTATTAATAGGCTTATTAATCATCAGGATAACTCATGATTCATCTGTTATGTCGACCAAGTTTTACCTTTTACCTCCACGTGTAGTGAAAAACCTTCAGCATGACTTCTTATATGTTTTTAGTAGAAACATAGCCAATTTTAGCTTGATTTTTAGATGACTTAGAAGAGGTTCTAATTTATTGAAGGTTTTTGAAGAAATATTGGGATTTGATATATATACCCTGGAGTCCTTAGTCATCAAAATCATGAATTTTGGCCCCCTCAAAATGGATTTTAGAAACAGTGTCGAGAAGCATGGCAATTTACAGAAAGGGTGGCGAGAAGGTGTAAAGAGTAATTGTTTGATCATTTCTTCAAAATTATAAATTTACAAGAATTCAAAAAGTAATTTTCTAACTCCTTATGTCATTATCTATCCAACCATGCTTGAATTTTTGGTTGGACCCTACGAGAGAAAAACGCGACCTTCAGATTTGTTGTGTTTCTATCATGCGAACCTATTTTACGGTGAAAAACTTGAGGAAAGGTTTGCACATAGAACTGATCCCTCTCGGTGCATGATAGATCAGGAAGTTAGATGGATCTAGAAACAGTTCGTTCGCAGGCATCGGACGTCGCATCCAGATTAAACGTCACATTTTTCAGATTACTAAAATTTTTGTATATTTTTTGAGATGTAAGATGGATCTGAAATTTGCAGTTTCGATGGTGTGCTGCGAGGAAAATCTATCAAAGGTATGATTAATTTTATCAGTAATATGTAAATATATCAAATATTAATATAATCATTTTAAATATGCTAAATATTTACGAGATTAACTTGGTCATTTTTAATTTTAAATTTTCTTAGTTAACTCAGTTCGTTGAGATGATAATTATTGTTAATAACTATAATGATGAAAAAATGATGAAATATTTTTTTTAAATGCAAAGTGATTATAATAGTGTTGAAAGATAGAAAATGTGAATAATAAGAACGTACTCATGTTACAATCAATCTCAAACTATTTTCTTCTACTATTCTTATTTCCTCCCTTGTTAGTTTTGTTATCTTTTCATATCGATTATATGAAAAAGAAAATTTAAATCGTAAACCATTTAAATCTTTAGCTCGATTTGTTGTAGTAAACATGATAACTTGTCTCTCTTGCTCTCCAATATTAATAGCTTAAATTACTATAACACAAAAATCAATCTACATTGTTAATAACTTTTTTTGCTTACACTAAAATCAATGCATATTGTTAATCCAATCATTTTAATATTAATGTACCATCATATATCCAATTACATCAAATCATAAATCAACATATACATTGAAATCAATGCATTTAATGCAATCAATCAAATAAGATTAGAAAATAACTTCTACATTGAAATCAATGCAGCTAATGCAATCAATCAAATAAGATTAGAAACCAACATCTACATCTGAAATCAATGCATTTACTCAAAGCAATCAAATAGGATTAGAAATACGCCATCTACATTGAAATAAATGCATTTAGCACAAACAATCAAATAGTATTTGGAATAATCTACATTGAAATCAATGCATCTAGTGCAAGCAATCAAATATAATTATAAATCGACGTCTAAATTGAAATCAACACATCCGATTGCAAGCAATCGAATGGTATTAGGAATCATCACCTACACCGAAATCAATGCATCTAGTGCAAGTAATCATATATCATTAGAAATAAATATCTACACTAAAATCGATGCATCTAGTGCAAATAATCAAATAGGATTATAAATCACCATCTCCACTTAAATCAATCCATCTAGTGCAAAAAATATTCTTCCCTCTCTCCACCCTGCATCCATATCTATATCCCCATCCATCTCCTTTTTTTTTCTCTATCTCACCCCCCTAAACACACACGCTCTCGCACTCCATATATATCATTCTCTTTGTCGATCACCCTCTCTCCCCATCTCTATCTTCTTCCCTCTCTTCCCCTTCTCTTCCTCTCCCCCGCTAATATCTCTCTTTCCTCCTTTTGTCCTCTCTCTCTCTCTCTCTCTTCCTTATCACTCTCTCTCTCTCTCTCTCTCTCTAGGAACCAACATCTACACTGAAATCAATGCATTTACTCAAAGAAATCAAATAGGATTAGAAATCTCCATCTACACTGAAATCAATGCATTTAGTGCAAACAATCAAATAGGATTAGAAATCATCTACATTGAAATTAAGTCATCTAGTGCAAGTAATCAAATATAATTATTAATAAACATATAAATTGAAATCAACACATTCAGTGCAAGCAATCAAATTGTATTATAAATCACCACCTACACTAAAATCAATGCATCTAGTGAAAGTAATCAAATATCATTAGAAATAAATATCTACACTAAAATCGACGCATCTAGTGCAAATAATCAAATAGGATTAGAAATCACCATCTCCACTTATATCAATTCATGTAGTGCAAGAAATATTCCTCCCTCTCTCCACCCTCCATCCATATCTATATCTCCCTCCATCTATTCTATGTTGTCTCTCTATCTCACCCCCCCTAAGCACACTCACTCTCGTACTCCATATATATCAATATCTTTTTCAATCACCCCCCTCTCCCCATCTCTCTCTTATTCCCTCTCTTCACCTTCCATCTATATCTCTATATTCCCCTTCTCTCCCTCTCCCCCATTAATATCTCTCTTTCCTCCTTTTGTCCTCTCTCCCTATCTCTCCATATTCCTTATCTCTCTCTCTCCCTCTCTCTCTCTCTCTCTCTCTCTCTAGAAACCAACATCTACACTGAAATCAATGCATTTACTCAAAGCAATCAAATCAGAGGCATCAACGTCACATTTTTCAGATTATTAAATTTTTTTTATATTTTTGAGATGTAATATGGATCTAGGCTCACTTCAATCGTGTGCTACCAAGGAAAATATATCAAAGATATGATTAATTTTATCGGTAATATGTAAATATATCAAATATTAATATAATCATTTTAAATATGCTAAATATTTCCGAGATTAACTTGGTCATTTTAATTTTAAATTTTCTTAGTTAACTCGGTTCGTTGAGATGATAATTATTGTTAATAACTATAATGATGAAATATTTTTTTTTAAATGCAAAGTGACAATAATAGTGTTGAAAGATAGAAAATGTGAATAATAAGAACGTACTCATCTTACAATCAATCTCAAACTATTTTCTTCTACTATTATTATTTCCTCCCTTGTTAGTTTTGTTATCTTTTCATATCGATTATATGAAAAAAGAAAATTTAAATCGTAAACCATTTAAATCTTTAGCTCGATTTGTTGTAGTAAACATGATACCTTGTCTCTCTTGCTCTCCAATATTAATAGCTTAAATTACTATAACACAAAAATCAATCTACATTGTTAATAACTTTTTGTGCTTACACTAAAATCAATGCATATTGTTAATCCAATCACTTTAATATTAATGTACCATCATATATCCAATTACATCAAATCATAAATCAACATATACATTGAAATCAATGCATTTAATGCAATCAATCAAATAAGATTAGAAAATAACTTCTACATTGAAATCAATGCAAACCTAATGCAATCAATCAAATAAGATTAGAAACCAACATCTACACCGAAATCAATGCATTTACTCAAAGCAATCAAATAGGATTAGAAATACGCCATCTACATTGAAATCAAATGCATTTAGCGCAAACAATCAAATAGTATTTGGAATAATCTACATTGAAATCAATGCATCTAGTGCAAGCAATCAAATATAATTATAAATCGACGTCTAAAGTTGAAATCAACACATCCAGTGCAAGCAATCGAAATGGTATTAGGAATCATCACCTACACCTGAAATCAATGCATCTAGTGCAAGTAATCATATATCATTAGAAATAAATATCTACACTAAAATCGATGCATCTGGTGCAAATAATCAAATAGGATTATAAATCACCATCTCCACTTAAATCAATCCATCTAGTACAAAAAATATTCTTCCCTCTCTCCACCCTCCATCCGATATCTATATCCCCATCCATCTCCTTTCTCTATCTCACCCCCCTAAACACACACGCTCTCGCACTCCATATATATCATTCTCTTTGTCGATCACCCTCTCTCCCCATCTCTCTCTTCTTCCCTCTCTTCCCCTTCTCTTCCTCTCCCCCTGCTAATATCTCTCTTTCCTCCTTGTGTCCTCTCTCTCTCTCTCTCTCTCTTCCTTATCACTCTCTCTCTCTCTCTCTCTCTAGGAACCAACATCTACATTTGAAATCAATACATTTACTCAAAGAAATCAAATAGGATTAGAAATCTCCATCTACATCTGAAATCAATGCATTTAGTGCAAACAATAAAATAGGATTAGAAATCATCTACATTGAAATTAAGTCATCTAGTGCAAGTAATCAAATATAATTATAAATCAAACATATAAATTGAAATCAACACATTCGAGTGCAAGCAATCAAATTGTATTAGAAATCACCACCTACCACTGAAAATCAATGCATCTAGTGCAAAGTAATCAAATATCATTAGAAATAAATATCTACACTAAAATCGATGCATCTAGTGCAAATAATCAAATAGGATTAGAAATCACCATCTCCACTTATATCAATTCATGTAGTGCAAGAAATATTCCTCCCTCTCTCCACCCTCCATCCATATCTGTATCTCCCTCCATCTATTCTGTTGTCTATCTATCTCACTAGGCACACTCACTCGAGTATGTATATCAATATCTCAATCACGCCCCTGTCCCGCATCTCACTCTATTCCCTCTCTTCACGTGCATCTATATCTCTATATTCCCCTTCTCTCCCTCTCATTAATATCTCTCTTTCCTCCTTTTGGTCCTCTCTCCCTATCTCTCCATAGTCCTGATCTCTCTCGCATCTCACTCTCTCTAGCTCTCGAGCTCTAGAAACTGACATCTACAGAAATCAATGCGTACTCAAAGTAAATCAGATCGGAGGCATCAACGTCACATTTTTCGGATTATTAAAATTTTTTGTATATTTTTGAGATGTAATATGGATCTAGAGCTCATTTCAGTCGTGTGCTACCAAGGAAAATATATCAAAGATATGATTAATTTTATCGGTAATATGTAAATATATCAAATATTAATATAATCATTTTAAATATGCTAAATATTTACAGATTAACTTGGTCATTTTAATTTTAAATTTTCTTAGTTAACTCGGTTCGTTGAGATGATAATTATTGTTAATAACTATAATGATGAAAAATGATGAAATAAATGCAAAGTGACTATAATAGTGTTGAAAGATAGAAAATGTGAATAATAAGAAACGTACTCATGTTACAATCAATCTCAAACTATTTTCTTCTACTATTCTTATTTCCTCCCTTGTTAGTTTTGTTATCTTTTCATATCGATTATATGAAAAAGAAAATTTAAATACGTAAACCATTTAAATCTTTAGCTCGATTTGTTGTAGTAAACATGATACCTTGTCTCTCTTGCTCTCCAATATTAATAGCTTAAATTACTATAACACAAAAATCAATCTACATTGTTAATAACTTTTTTGTGCTTACACTAAAATCAATGCATATTGTTAATCCAATCACTTTTAATATTAATGTACCATCATATATCCAATTACATCAAATCATAAATCAACATATACATTGAAATCAATGCATTTAATGCAATCAATCAAATAAGATTAGAAAATAACTTCTACATTGAAATCAATGCAGACCTAATGCAATCAATCAAATAAGATTAGAAACCAACATCTACACGAAATCAATGCATTTACTCAAAAGCAATCAAATAGGATTAGAAATCGTCCCATCTACATTGAAATAAATGACATTTAGCTGCAAAAGCAATCAAATGAGTATTTGGAAAATAATCTACATTGAAATCAGATAGCATCTAGTGGTCAAAGTCAATCAAATATAGATTATAAATCGACGTCTAGAAATTGAAATCAACACATCCCGATTGCAAGCAATGAGAAATGGTATTAGAGATATCATCACCTATCATGAAATCAATGCATCTAGTGTCAAGTAATCATATATCATTAGAAATAAATATCTACACTAAAATCGATGCATCTAGTGCAAATAATCAAATAGGATTATAAATCACCATCTCTATCTTTAAATCAAAGTCCATCTAGTGCAAAGAAATATTACTTCCCTCTCTCCACCACTCCATCTCATAACTATATCCCCATTCCCATCTCCTCTGTTTCTCTATCTCACCCCCTGAAAAACACACACGCTCTCGCACTCCATATATATCATTCTCTTTGTCGATCACCCTCTCTCCCCATCTCTATCTTCTTTCTCTCTCTTCCCCTTCTCTCCCTCTCCCCTGCTAATATCTCTCTTTCCTCCTTTTGTCCTCTCTCTCTCTCTCTCTCTCTCTCTCTCTCTCTCTCCATCTTCCTTATCACTCTCTCTCTCTCTCTCTCTAGGAACCAACATCTACATTGAAATCAATGCATTTACTCAAAGAAATCAAATAGGATTAGAAAATCTCCATCTACATTGAAATCAATGCATTTAGTGCAAACAATCAAATAGGATTAGAAATCATCTACATTGAAAATTATGTCATCTAGTGCAAGTAATCAAATATAATTATAAATCGACATATAGATTGAAATCAACACATTCGGTGCAAGCAATCAAATTGTATTAGAAATCACCACCTACACTTTGAAAATCAATGCATCTAGTGCAAGTAATCAAATATCATTAGAAATAAATATCTACTACTAAAATCGATGCATCTGAGTGCAAATAATCAAATAGGATTAGAAATCACCATCTCCACTTATATCAATCCATCTAGTGCAAAGAAATATTCCTCCCTCTCTCCACCCTCCATCCATATCTATATCCCCCTCCATCTCATTCTATGTCTCTCTCTATCTCACCCCCCTAAAGCACACTCACTCTGCGTACTCCATATATATCAATCTCTTTTTCGATCACCCCTCTCTTCCCCATCTCTCTCTTATTCCCTCTCTTCACCTTCCATCTATATCTCTATATTCCCCTTCTCTCCCTCTCCCCCATTAATATCTCTCTTTCCTCCTTTTGTCCTCTCTCTCTCTCTCCATATTCTTTCTCTCTCTCTCCCTCTCTCTCTCTCTCTCTCTCTAGAAACCAACATCTACATGAAATCAATGCATTTACTCAAATAAATCAAATAGGATTAGAAATCACCATCTACTCTGAAATCAATGCATTTAGTGCAAACAATCAAATAGGATTAGAAATCATCTACATTGAAACCAATTCATCTAGTGCAAGTAATCAAATATAATTATAAATCGACGATCTAAATTGAAATCAACAAATTCAATGCAAGCAAATCAAATTGTATTAGAAATCACCACCTACACTAAAATCAATGCATCTAGTGCAAGTAATCAAATATCATTAGAAATAAATATCTACACTAAAATCGATGCATATAGTGCAAAATAATCAAATAGGATTATAAATCACCATCTCCACTTATATCAATCCATGCTAGTGTGATAAATATTCCTTCCCTCTCTCCACCCTCCATCCATATCTATATCCCCCTCCATCTCTTCTTTGTTGTCTCTCTATCTAACCCCCCTAAACACACACACTCTCGTAATCCATATATATCAATATCTTTTTCAATCCCCTCCTCTCCCCATCTCTCTCTTCTTCCCTCTCTTCACCTTCCATCTATATCTCTACCTCCCCCCTCTCTCCCTCTCTCTGCATATTCCTTATCACTCACTCACTCTCTCTCTCTCCACCTTTCTCTCTCTATTTCTTTCTTCTTACCTCTCTCCTCCTCCCCCTCCAAGTCCATCTCTCTTTCCCTCCCTCTCTCCACTCTCTCCGCGCCCTCTCTCTTCCTTCCTCTATTTCCATTTCTCTCCCATCTCTCTCTCCCTCTCTCTCTCTCTTCACCCACCAACTATGTTACTATATCCCTCCCTCTCTCCTTATATCTCATTCTCCCCCCTTATCTCCATCTCTCCTTATTTGTCTCTTTATCTCGAGCAAACATACACGCTCTCTCTATGTCTCTCCCTTGTCACTCCTTCTCTCTCCCCTTCTAACTTTCTATATTTCTTATTTCCTACATCTCTCCCCTCCAACTCCATCTCTCTTATCGATCCCTCTCTCCTCCTCTCTCTCAAGTCCTCTCTCTCTCTCTCTCTCCCTCTCTATCCCTGACTCTCTTCTCTCTCTCTCTCTCTCTCTCTCTCTCTCTCTCTCCAATACTCTCTCTCCCCCATCACTCTCCTCCTCTCTCTCATCCTTCCTCTCTCTCCCTTTCTCTCCCCCCTCTCTCTCTCTCTTTTCCCTCCAATCCTCTCTCTTCCCCCAAATCTCTCTCTCTCTCTCTCTCTAATCCCTCTCTCTTCCCCCCATCCCTTTCTTTCTCTCTCTCTCTTTCCACCCCTCTCTCTCTCCAACTACATTACTATATCCCTCCCTCTCTCCTTCTCACTTCTTCTCTCCCCCCTTCTTTTCATACATCTTACTTTGTCTCTTTATCTCACCCCTAAACATACACGCTCTCTCCATCTCTCCCTTATCACTCTCTTTCTCTATTTCTTCTTAGTTATTTAAACTAATGAACATAAATATTCGTAAATATAAAGAAGATTATGGAGTAAATATGAAAAGAGGTTTTATTTACTTACCATACCTCTAGTTTTTGTTTATATTTATATTTATTTACCATACCCCGTTTTCTTTACGCATGGTATTTTGGCTCATAGGCTTGTTATATAATTAGATTTTTTATTTATAATCCTATTTGATATATTGTTATTTATTTACCTTACCTCTTTATGCCTCTTTTATATTTATTTATTTACCATACCTCTTTATATCTATTTTATATTTATTTATTTATTTATCATACTTGTTTATACCTCTTTTATATTTATTTATTTACCCATGGTATTTGGCCCAATGGTATCAATAATTTGTCCCATGGTATTCCTCCCATACGCTTCATCTAAATAAAACCTCTTTTTAATAAAGTATAAAAAGTTTTATGGAATAAATATGAAAAGAATATTTATTTATTTACCATACATCTAGTTTATAGTATTTACCTGTAGCAGGTAAGCATAAATTCATTTTTACAAATATTTAATTAAAAGAAATATTAAAAGATTTTGGATTTTTGATTGTTTGTGTTGAATTAACTCTTTTCTTTTGATTTAGGAAATGGTATTGACTTTAGTAAAGAGTAAAGATGTTTAAAAATTTTCTTAATTTTGAAATTCAATGTGGTAATTTTTTTTGTTAAAGGTAAATTTACGATCCATTCAAATTCACGTATATAATTTACTATCCATTCAAATTATATAAATAATACATAATTGTATTAGAAATTGATATATCGTCTAGCACAATGCGATTTTTATATTTTATATTTTAGAAGCAAGCCGACATTTTGTATGAGGCGTGACCCACACGATATCGGGTTCATATTGGGGTGTGGAATGCCGCCTACCAGCGCAATCACCACCTACACTAAATATCAATGCATCTAGTGCAAGTAATCAAATATCATTAGAAATAAATATCTACACTAAAATCGATGCATCTAGTGCAAATAATCGAAATAGGATTAGAAATCACCATCTCCACTTATATCAATCCATGTAGTGCGAAAGATATTCCTCCTCTCTCCACCCTCCATCCATATCTATATCTCTCTCCATCCATTCTGTGTATGTCTCTCCTATCTCACACTAAAGCACACGTCGCTCCTGCGTACTCCATATATATCAATCTCTTTTCCGTCACCCCCTCTCCCCATCTCTCTGTTATTCCCTCTCTTCTACCTTCCATCTATATCTCTATCTTCCCCTTCTCTCCCTCTCCCCATTAATATCTCTCTTTCCTCCTTTTGTCCTCTCTCCCTATCTCTCCATATTCCTTATCTCTCTCTCTCTCTCTCTCTCTCTCTCTCTCTCTAGAAACCAACATCTCTGCTGAAATCAATGCATTTACTCAAATAAATCAAATAGGATTAGAAATCGCCATCTACCTTTGAAATCAATGCATTTAGTGCAAAAGCAAATCAAAATAGGATTAGAAATCATCTACATTGAAACCAATTCATCTAGTGCAAGTAATCAAATATAATTATAAATGATGCATCTAAATTGAAATCAACAAATTCAGTGCAGAGCAAATCAAATTGTATTGAAATCACCACCTACACTAAAATCAATGCATCTAGTGCGAAGTAATCCAAATATCATTAGAAATAAATATCTACACTAAAAAATCGATGCATATAGTGAAAATAGTCAAATAGGATTATAAATCACCATCTCCACTTATATCAAATCACCATCTAGTGTGAAATATTCTTTCCCTCTCTCCACCCTCCATCCATATCTATATCCCCCTCCATCTCTTCTTTTTCTGTCTCTCTATCTCACCTCGCTAAACACACACACTCTACTGCAATCCATATATATCAATCTCTTTGTCAATCCCCTCCTCTCACATCTCTCTTCTTCCCTCTCTTCTCCTTCCATCTATATCTCTACCTCACTCTCTCCCTCTCTCTCTCGTCTTCCTTATCACTCCCTCACTCTCTCTCTCTCCACCTTTCTCTCTCTATTTCTTTCTTCTTACCTCTCTCACTCCTCCCCCTCCAAGTCCATCTCTCTTTCCCTCCCTCTCTCCACTCTCTCCGCACTCTCTCTCTTCCTTCCTCTCTTTCCCTTTCTCTCCCATCTCTCCCTCCCTCTCTCTCTCTCTTCACCCACCAGCTATGTTACTATATCCCTCCCTCTCTCCTTATATCTCCTTCTCCCCCTTATCTCCATCTCTCCTTATTTGTCTCTTTATCTCGACAAACATGCACAGCTCTCTCTCTGTCCCTCTTGTCACTCCTTCTCTCTCTCCCCTTCTCACTCTCTATATTTCTTATTTCCTACATATCTCTCCCCCTCCAACTCCATTTCTCTTATCGATCCCTCTCTCCTCCTCTCTCTCCAAGTCCTCTCTCTCATCTTCCTCTCTCTCTCTCTCTAAATCCCTCTCTCTTCCCTGATCTCTCTCTCTCTCTCTCTCTCTCTCTCTCCAATACTCTCTCTTCCATCACTCTCCTCTCTCTCTCTCATCCCTTCCTCTCTCTCCCTTTCTCTCCCACCTCTCTCTCTCTCTCTTTTCCCTCCAATCCTCTCTCTTCATATCTCTCTCTCTCTCTCTCTCTAATCCTCTCTCTTCCCCCATCCCTTTTCTTTCTCTCTCTCTTTCCACTCTCTCTCTCCAACTACATTACTATATCCCTCCCTCTCTCCCTTCTCCTTCTTCTCTCTTCTTTTCCATACATCTTACTTTGTCTCTTTATCTCACTAAACACACACTCTCTCTTGCATCTCTCCCCTTATCACTCTCTACTCTCTGTTTCTTATTGATTATGTAAATAATGAACATAAATATTCGTAAATATAAAGCGGATTATGGAGTAAACAATGAAAGAGGTTTTATTTACTTACCATACCTCTAGTTTTATTTATATTTATATTTCTTTACCATGCCCCTTTTCTTTACTATGGTATTTGGCTCATAGGCTTGTTATATAATTAGATTTTTTATTTATAATCCTATTTGATATATTGTTATTTATTTACCTTACCTCTTTATGCCTCTTTCATATTTATTTATTTAACATACCTCTTTATATCTATTTTATATTTATTTATCATACTTGTTTATACCTCTTTTATATTTATTTATTGTTACCCATGGTATTTGGCCCATGGTATAAATATTAATTTGTCCATATTATTAGTCATAGGCTTCATCTAAATGGAAACATATTTTTAAAGTTTTTTAAATATAAGAAGGTTTATGGAATAAATATCAAAAGAATTTTTGTTATTTTATTTATCTAGTTTATATATATTTTTTATTTATTTACCATAGCTACGGAGTAAGTATAAATTCATTTTACAAATATTTAATTAATAGAAATATTAAAAGATTTTGGATTTTGATTGTTTGTATTGAATTAACTCTTTTTCCTTTGATTTAGGAGTAGTGTTGACTTTAGTAAAAGAGTAAAGATGTTTAAAATTTTACTTAATTTGAAAATTCAATGTGTTAATTTTTTTGTTAAAGGTAAATTTGGAATCATTTAAATTCACGTATGTAATTTAATATCCATTCAAATTATATAAATAATACATAATTGTATTAGAAATTGATATATCTTCTAGCACAATGAATTTTTTATTTTTTATTTTTTTTTAAAAATTAAGCCCAAATTTTGTATAGGACGTCACCCACGACATCGGGGTCATATTGTTTGTAGATGCACCTCTTAGCGCGATCACCACCTACATTGATATCAATGCATCTAGTGCAAGTAATCATACTATCATTAGAAATAAATATCTACACTAAAATACGATAGCATCTAGTGCAAATCATCAAATAGGATTAGAAATCACCATCTCTCCACTTATATCAATCCATACGAGTGCAGAAAATATTCCTCCCTCCCTCCACCCTCCATCCATACCTATATCCCCCTCCATCTCTATTATTTTATGTCTCTCTGTCTCACCGCTAAACCACACGTGCTCTGCGCACTCCCATATATATCCATTCTCATCGATCTACCTCTCATCTCTCTGCTATTCCCTCTTCACCTTCGCTTTCTGACTCCATCTCGCTAATCCTCTCCCTCTCCTCCTTTAATGTCTCTCTCTCCTCCTTTCTTTCTCTCTCTCTCTCCATCTTCCTTATCACTCACCTCATCTCCCTCTCTCTGGGCTCGACATCTACATTGCGATCAATGCATTTACTCCGAGAAATCAAAATGGGATTGGAAATGTACATGTCTACTGCTGACTCAAATGCATTTTAGTGCAAAGCAGTAAAAGTAAGATTACAGAAATCATCTACATTGAAAGCAGTCATGTAGTGCAAGTAATCAAATATAATTATAAATCGAAAGCATCTAAATTGAAATGAACACATTCGGTGCAAGCAAATCAAATTTGTGTTAGAAATCACCACCTATATTGAAATCAATGCATCAGTGCAGATGCATTATGGGGAGAAGGGAGAGAAGGGGAAGAGAGGGAAGAAGAAAGAGAGAGATGAGAGAGAAGAGGTGATCGACAAAGAAGAGGTGATGATTCTTAATACTATTTGATTGCTTTCCTTTGGATGTGTTGATTTCAATTTGACGATCGATTTATAATTATATTTGATTGCTTGCACTAGATGCATTGATTTCAATGTAGATTATTCCAAATACTATTTGATTGTTTGTGCTAAATGCATTTATTTCAATGTAGATGGCGATTTCTAATCCTATTTGATTGCTTTGAGTAAATGCATTGATTTCGATGTAGATGTTGGTTTCTAATCTTATTTGATTGATTGCATTAGCTGCATTGATTTCAATGTAGAAGTTATTTTCTAATCTTATTTGATTGATTGCATTAAATGCATTGATTTCAATGTATATGTTGATTTATGATTTGATGTAATTGGATATATGATGGTACATTAATATTAAAATGATTGGATTAACAATATGCATTGATTTTAGTGTAAGCACAAAAAAGTTATTAACAATGTAGATTGATTTTTGTGTTATAGTAATTTAAGCTATTAATATTGGAGAGCAAGAGAGACAAGTTATCATGTTTACTACAACAAATCGAGCTAAAGATTTAAATGGTTTACGATTTAAATTTTCTTTTTCATATAATCGATATGGAAAAGATAACAAAACTAACAAGGGAGGAAATAAGAATAGTAGAAGAAAATAGTTTGAGATTGATTTAACATGGGTACGTTCTTATTATTCACATTTTCTATCTTTCAACACTATTATTGTCACTTTGCATTTAAAAAAAATATTTCATCATTTTTCATCATTATAGTTATTAACAATAATTATCATCTCAAAGAACTGAGTTAACTAAGAAAATTTAAAATTAAAATGACCAAGTTAATCTCAGAAATATTTAGCATATTTAAAATGATTATATTAATATTTGATATATTTACATATTACTGATAAAATTAATCATATCTTTGATATATTTTCCTTAGCAGTACACGACTGAAACCAGCCTAGATCCATCTTACATCTCAAAAATATACAAAAATTTTAATAATCTGAAAAATGTGACGTTGATGCCTCCGACTGGAACCAGCCTAGATCCATATTACTTGATAAAATTAATCATATCTTTGATATATTTTCATGTGCTTTGTTGAAATGAGCCTAGATCCATATTACATCTCAAAAATATACAAAAATTTTAATAATGCGAAAAATGTGACGTTGATGCCTCGATTTGATTGCTTTGAGTAAATCCATTGATTTCAGTGTAGATGTTGGTTCTTAATCTTATTTGATTCCTTGCATTACGTGCATTGTTTCAATGTAGAAGTTATTTTCTAATCTTATTTGATTGCTTGCATTAAATGCATTGATTTCAATGTATATGTTGATTTATGATTTGATGTAATTGGATATATGATGGTACATTAATATTAATGTGATTGGATTAACAATATGCATTGATTTTAGTGTAAGCACAAAAAGTTATTAACAATGTAGATTGATTTTTGTGTTATAGTTATTTAAGCTATTAATATTGGAGAGCAAGAGAGACAAGGTATCATGTTTACTACAATAGATCTAGCTAAATATTTAAATGGTTTACGATTTAAATTTTCTTTTTCATATAATCGATATGAAAAGATAACAAAACTAACAAGGGAGGAAATAATAATAGTAGAAGAAAATAGTTTGAGATTGATTGTAAGATGAGTACGTTCTTATTATTCACATTTTCTATCTTTCAACACTATTATTGTCACTTTGCATTTAAAAAAAATATTTCATCATTATAGTTATTAACAATAATTATCATCTCAACGAACTGAGGTAACTAAGAAAATTTAAAATTAAAATGACCAAGTTAATCTTAGAAATATTTAGCATATTTAAAATGATTATATTAATATTTGATATATTTACATATTACCGATAAAATTAATCATATCTTTGATATATTTTTCCTTTTGGCAAGACACGATCAAGTGAGCTCTTGTGATCCATATTTAAGATCTCAAAATATAAAAAAATTTAATAACTGTGTAATGTGACGTTGATGCTTCTGATTTGATTTATTTGAGTAAATGCATTGATTTCAGTGTAGATGTTGGTTTCTAGAGAGAGAGAGAGAGAGAGAGAGAGAGAGAGAGAGATAAGGAATATGGAGAGAGAGGGAGAGAGGACAAAAGGAGGAAAGAGAGATATTAATGGGGAGAGGGAGAGAAGGGGAATATAGAGATATAGATGGAAGGTGAAGAGAGGGAATAAGAGAGAGATGGGGAGAGGGGGTGATTGAAAAAGAGATTGATATATATGGAGTACAAGAGTGAGTGTGCTTAGGGGGGTGAGATAGAAAGACAACAAAGAATAGATGGAGGGAGATATAAATATGGATGGAGGGTGGAGAGAGGGAGGAATATTTCTTGCACTACATGGATTGATATAAGTGGAGATGGTGATTTCTAATCCTATTTGATTATTTGCACTAGATGCATCGATTTTAGTGTAGATATTTATTTCTAATGATATTTGATTACTTGCACTAGATGCATTGATTTTAGTGTAGGTGGTGATTTCTAATACAATTTGATTGCCTGCACTGAATGTGTTGATTTCAATTTAGATGTTGATTAATAATTATATTTGATTACTTGCACTAGATGAATTAATTTCAATGTAGATGATTTCTAATCCTATTTGATTGTTTGCACTAAATGCATTGATTTCAGTGTAGATGGCGATTTCTAATCCTATTTGATTTCTTTGAGTAAATGCATTGATTTCATTGTAGATGTTGGTTCCTAGAGAGAGAGAGAGAGAGAGAGAGAGAGGACAAAAGGAGGAAAGAGAGATATTAGCGGGGGAGAGGGAGAGAAGGGGAAGAGAGGGAAGAAGAGAGATATGGGGAGAGAGGGTGATCGACAAAGAGAATGATATATATGGAGTGCGAGAGCGTGTGTGTTTAGGGGGATGAGATAGAGACAAAAAAAAAGAGATGGATGGGGATATAGATATGGATGGAGGGTGGAGAGAGGGAAGAATATTTTTTGCACTAGATGGATTGATTTAAGTGGAGATGGTGATTTATAATCCTATTTGATTATTTGCACTAGATGATTCGATTTTAGTGTAGATAATTATTTCTAATGATATATGATTACTTGCACTAGATGCATTGATTTCAGTGTAGGTGATGATTCCTAATACTATTTGATTGCTTGCACTGGATGTGTTGATTTCAATTTAGACGTCGATTTATAATCATATTTGATTGCTTGCACTAGATGCATTGATTTCAATGTAGATTATTCCTAATACTATTTGATTGTTTGCACTAAATGCATTGATTTCAATGATGACATTTCTAATGCTATTTGATTGCTTTGAGTAAATGCATTGATTTCAGTGTAGATGTTGGTTTCTAATCTTATTTGATTGCTTACATTAGGTGCATTGAGTTCAATGTAGAATTTATTTTCTAATCTTATTTGATTGCTTGCATTAAATGCATTGATTTCAATGTATATGTTGATTTATGATTTGATCTAATTGGATATATGACGGTACATTAATTTTAAAGTGATTGGATTAACAATATGCATTGATTTTAGTATAAGCACAAAAAGTTAATGACAATGTAGATTGATTTTTGTGTTATAGTAATTTAAGCTATTAATATTGGAGAGCAAGAGAGACAAGTTATCATGTTTACTACAACAAATCGTAGCTAAAGATTTAAATGGTTTATTTATTTAAATTTTCTTTTTTCATATAATCGATATGAATATTTAACAAACTAACAAGGAGGAAATAAGAATAGTAGAAGAAAAATAGTTTGAGATTGATTGTAACATGAGTAATGCTTCAATAATCACATTTTCTATCTTTCAACACTATTATTTTTACTTTGCATTCAAAAAAATATTTCATCATTTTTCATCATTATAGTTATTAACAATATTTATCATCTCAACGAACCGAGGTAACTAAGAAAATTTAAAATTAAAATGACCAAGTTAATCTCAGAAATATTTAGCATATTTAAAATGATTATATTAATATTTGATATATTTACATATTACTGATAAAATTAATCATATCTTTGATATATTTTCCTTGGTAGCACACGACTGAAATGAGCCTAGATCCATATTACATCTCAAAAATATAAAAAAATTTTAAAAATCTGAAAAATGTGACGTTGATGCCTCTGACTGGAACCAGCCTAGATCCATATTACTGATAAAATTAATCATATCTTTGATATATTTTCCTTGGTAGCACACGACTGAAATGAGCCTAGATCCATATTACATCTCAAAAATATACAAAAATTTTAATAATCTGAAAAATGTGGACGTTGATGCCAGATGGATTCTCGATTGCTTTGAGTAAATGCATTGATTTCAGTGTAGATGTTGGTTTCTAATCTTATTTGATTGATTGCATTAGGTGCATTGATTTCAATGTAGAAGTTATTTTATAATCTTATTTGATTGCTTCCATTAAATGCATTGATTTCAATGTATATGTTGATTTATGATTTGATGTAATTGGATATATGATGGTACATTAATATTAAAGTGATTGGATTAACAATATGCATTGATTTTAGTGTAAGCACAAAAAGTTATTAACAATGTAGATTGATTTTTGTGTTATAGTAATTTAAGCTATTAATATTGGAGAGCAAGAGACAAGGTATCATGTTTTCTACAAACAAATCGAAACTAAAGATTAAATGGTTTAATGCATTTAAATTTTCTTTTCATATAATCGATATGAAAAGATAACAAAACTAACAAGGGAGGAAATAATAATAGTAGAAGAAAATAGTTTGAGATTGATTGTAAGATGAGTACGTTCTTATTATTCACATTTTCTATCTTTCAACACTATTATTGTCACTTTGCATTTAAAAAAAATATTTCATGATTATAGTTATTAACAATAACTATCATCTCAACGAACTGAGTTAACTAAGAAAATTTAAAATTAAAATGACCAAGTTAATCTCAGAAATATTTAGCATATTTAAAATGATTATATTAATATTTGATATATTTACATATTACTGATAAAATTAATCATATCTTTGATATATTTTTCTTGGCAGCACACGACTGAAACCAGCCTAGATCCATCTTACATCCCAAAAATATACAAAAATTAATAATCTGAAAATGTGACGTTGATGCTCGATTTGGATTGCTTGGAGTAAATGCATTGATTTCCTGCAGATGTTGGTTTCTAGGAGAGAGAGAGAGAGAGAGAGAGGAGAGAGAGTGAGTGATAAGAAAGATGGAGAGAGAGGGAGAGAGGAAAAAAGGAGGAAAGAGAGATATTAGCTGGGGAGAGGGAGAGAAGGGGAATATAGAGATATAGATGGAAGGTGAAGAGAGGGAAGAAGAGAGATATGGGTACAGGGGGTGATTGACAAAGATATTGATATATATATGGAGTGCGAGAGCGTGTGTGTTTAGGGGGTGAGATAGAGAGACAAAAAAGAATATATGGAGGGGGATATAGATATGGATGGAGGGTGGGAGAGAGGAGGAATATTTCTGTAATATATGAATTGATATAAGTGGAGATGGTGATTTCTAATCCTATCTGATTATTTGCACCAGATGCGTCGATTTTAGTGTAGATATTTATTTCTAATGATATTTGATTACTTTCACTAGATGCATTGATTTCAGTGTTGGTGGTGATTTATAATAAAATTTGATTGCTTGCATTGAATGTGTTGATTTAAATTTAGATGTCGATTTATAATTATATTTTATTCTTTGCACTAGATGAAATGATTTCAATGTAGAAGATTTCTAATCCTATTTGATTGTTTGCACTAATGCATTGATTTCAGTGTAGATGACGATTTCTAATCCTATTTGATTTATTTGAGTAATGCATTGATTTCAATGTAGATGTTGGTTTCTAGAGAGAGAGAGTGAGTGATAAGGAAGATGGAGAGAGAGAGAGAGAGGAAAAAAGGAGGAAAGAGAGATATTAGCGAGGGAGAGGGAGAGAAGGGGAAGAGAGGGAAGAAGATAGAGATGGGGAGAGAGGGTGATCGACAAAGAGAATGATATATATGGAGTGCGAGAGCATGTGTGTTTAGGGGGGTGAGATAGAGACAAAAAAAAAAGAGATGGATGGGGATATAGATATGGATGCAGGGTGGAGAGAGGGAAGAATATTTTTTTCACTAGATGGATTGATTTAAGTGGAGATGGTGATTTATAATCCTATTTGATTATTTTCACTAGATGCATCGATTTTAGTGTAGATATTTATTTCTAATGATATATGATTACTTGCACTAGATGCATTGATTTCAGTGTAGGTGATGATTCCTAATACCATTCGATTGCTTGCACTGGATGTGTTGATTTCAATTTAGACGTCGATTTATAATTATATTTGATTGCTTGCACTAGATGCATTGATTTCAATGTAGATTATTCCAAATACTAGTTGATCAAGTTTGTGGCTAAATGCATTTATTTCAATGTAGATGGCGTATTTCTAATCCTATTTGATTGCTTTGAGTAAATGCATTGATTTCTGTTGCAGATGTTGGTTTCTAATCTTATTTGATTGATTGCATTAGCCGCATTGATTTCAATGTAGAAGTTATTTTCTAATATTATTTGATTGCTTGCATTAAATGCATTGATTTCAATGTATATGTTGATTTATGATTTGATGTAATTGGATATATGACGGTACATTAATATTAAAATGATTGGATTAACAATATGCATTGATTTTAGTGTAAGCACAAAAAGTTTTTAACAATGTAGATTGATTTTTGTGTTATAGTAATTTAAGCTATTAATATTGGAGAGCAAGAGAGACAAGGTATCATGTTTACTACAACAGATCAAGCTAAAGATTTAAATGGTTTACGATTTAAATTTTCTTTTTCATATAATCGATATGAAAAGATAACAAAACTAACAAGGGAGGAAATAAGAATAGTAGAAGAAAATAGTTTGAGATTGATTGTAACATGAGTACGTTCTTATTATTCACAATTTCTATCTTTCAACACTATTATTGTCACTTTGCATTTAAAAAAAATATTTCATCATTTTTCATCATTATAGTTATTAACAATAATTATCATCTCAACGAACCGAGGTAAGTAAGAAAATTTAAAATTAAAATTACCAAGTTAATCTCATAAATATTTAGCATATTTAAAATGATTATATTAATATTTGATATATTTACATATTATTGATAAAATTAATCATATCTTTGATATATTTTCCTTGGTAGCACACGACTGAAATGAGCCTAGATCCATATTACATCTCAAAAATATAAAAAAAAATTAAAAATCTGAAAAATGTGACGTTGATGCCTCTGACTCGAACCAACCTAGATCCATATTACTGATAAAATTAATCATATCTTTGATATATTTTCCTTGGTAGCACACGACTGAAATGAGCCTAGATCCATATTGCATCTCAAAAATATACAAAAATTTTAATAATCTGAAAAATGTGACGTTGATGCCTCTGATTTGATTGCTTTGAGTAAATGCATTGATTTCGTGTAGATGTTGGTTTCTAATCTTATTTGATTGATTGCATTAGTCGCATTGATTTCAATGTAAAAGCTTATTTTCTAATCTTATTTGATTGATTGCATTAAATGTATCGACTTAATGTATATGTTGATTTATGATTTGATGTAATTGGATATATGACAGTACATTAATATTAAAGTGATTGGATTAACAATATGCATTGGTTTAAGTGTAAGCACAAAAAGTTATTAACAATGTAGATTGATTTTTGTGTTATAGTAATTTAAGCTATTAATATTGGAGAGCAAGAGAGACAAGGTATCATGTTTACTACAACAAATCGAGCTAAAGATTTAAATGGTTTATGATTTAAATTTTATTTTTCATATAATCGATATGAAAAGATAAAAAAACTAACAAGGGAGGAAATAAGAATAGTAGAAGAAAATAGTTTGAGATTGATTGTAACATGAGTACGTTCTTATTATTCACATTTTCTATCTTTCAACACTATTATTGTCACTTTGCATTTAAAAAATATATTTCATCATTTTTCATCATTATAGTTATTAACAATAATTATCATCTCAACGAACTGAGGTAACTAAGAAAATTTAAAATTAAAATGACCAAGTTAATTTCAGAAATATTTAGCATATTTAAAATGATTATATTAATATTTGATATATTTACATATTATTGATAAAATTAATCATATCTTTGATATATTTTCCTGGTAGCACACGACTGAAGTGAGCCTAGATCCATATTACATCTCAAAAATATAAAAAAAATTTAATAATCTGAAAAATGTGACGTTGATGCCTCTGATTTGATTGCTTTGAGTAAATGCATTGATTTCAGTGTAGATGTTGGTTTCTAGAGAGAGAGAGAGAGGGAGAGGGAGAGAGAGAGATAAGGAATATGGAGAGATAGGGAGAGAGGACAAAAGGAGGAAAGAGAGATATTAATGGGGGAGAGGGAGAGAAGGGGAATATAGAGATATAGATGGAAGGTGAAGAGAGGGAATAAGAGAGAGATGGGGAGAGTAGGGGATTGACAAAGAGATTGATATATATGGATTGCGAGAGTGTGTGTGTTTAGGGGGGTGAGATAGAGAGACAGAAAATAAGAGATGGAGGGGGATATAGATATGAATGGAGGGTGGAGAGAGGGAAGCATATTTATCACACTAGATGAATTGATATAAGTGGAGATGGTGATTTATAATCCTATTTGATTATTTGCACTATATGCATCGATTTTAGTGTAGATATTTATTTCTAATGATATTTGATTACTCGTACTCGTATGCATTGATTTTAGTGTAGGTGTTGATTTATAATGTTACAATTTGATTGTCATGACCGAACGTGTTGATTTCCAATTTATATGTTTATTAATAATTATATTTGATTACTTGCACTAGATGACTTAATTTCAATGTAGATGATTTCTAATCCTATTTGCATTTCAGAACTAAATGCATTGATTTCAGTGTAGATGGAGATTTCTAATCCTATTTGATTTCTTTGAGTAAATGCATTGATTTCAGTGTAGATGTTGGTTCCTAGAGAGAGAGAGAGAGAGAGAGTGATAATGAAGAGAGAGAGAGAGAGAGAGAGGACAAAAGGAGGAAAGAGAGATATTAGCGGGGGAGAGGAAGAGAAGGGGAAGAGAGGGAAGAAGATAGAGATGGGGAGAGAGGGTGATCGACAAAGAGAATGATATATATGGAGTGCGAGAGCGTGTGTGTTTAGGGGGGTGAGATAGAGACAAAAAAAAAAGAGATGGATGGGGATATAGATATGGATGCAGGGAGGAGAGAGGGAAGAATATTTTTTGCACTAGATGGATTGATTTAAGTGGAGATGGTGATTTATAATCCTATTTGATTATTTGCACTAGATGCATCGATTTTAGTGTATATAAATTTATTTCTAATGATATATGATTACTTGCACTAGATGCATTGATTTCAGTGTAGGTGATGATTCCTAATACTATTTGATTGCTTGCACTGGATGTGTTGATTTTAATTTAGACGTCGATTTATAATTATATTTGATTGCTTGCACTAGATGCATTGACTTCAATGTAGATTATTCCAAATACTATTTGATTGTTTGCGCTAAATGCATTTATTTCAATGTAGATGGCGATTTCTAATCCTATTTGATTGCTTTGAGTAAATGCATTGATTTCAGTGTAGATGTTGGTTTCTAATCTTATTTGATTGATTGCATTAGGTGCATTGATTTCAATGTAGAAGTTATTTTCTAATATTATTTGATTTCTTGCATTAAATGCATTGATTTCAATGTATATGTTGATTTATGATTTGATGTAATTGGATATATGATGGTACATTAATATTAAAGTGATTGGATTAACAATATGCATTGATTTTAGTGTAAGCAAAAAAAGTTATTAACAATGTAGATTGATTTTTGTGTTATAGTAATTTAAGCTATTAATATTGGAGAGCAAGAGAGACAAGGTATCATGTTTACTACAACAAATTGAGCTAAAGATTTAAATGGTTTACGATTTAAATTTTCTTTTTCATATAATCGATATGAAAATATAACAAAACTAACAAGGGAGGAAATAAGAATAGTAGAAGAAAATAGTTTGAGATTGATTGTAACATGTGTACGTTCTTATTATTCACATTTTCTATCTTTCAACACTATTATTGTCACTTTGCATTTAAAAAAAATATTTCATCATTTTTCATCATTATAGTTATTAACAATAATTATCATCTCGACGAACTAAGTTAACTAAGAAAATTTAAAATTAAAATGACCAAGTTAATCTCAGAAATATTTAGCATATTTAAAATGATTATATTAATATTTGATATATTTACATATTACTGATAAAATTAATCATATCTTTGATAGATTTTCCTTTGCAGCACACGACTAAAACCAGCCTAGATCTATATTACATCTCAAAATATACAAAAATTTTAATAATCTGAAAAATGTGACGTTGATGCCTCCGACTGGAACCAGCCTAGATCCATATTACCGATAAAATTAATCATATCTTTGATATATTTTCCTGTAGCACACGACCGAAATGAGCCTAGATCCATATTACATCTCAAAAATATACAAAAATTTTAATAATCCGAAAAATGTGACGTTGATGCTTCCGATTGGAACCAGCCTAGTAAATGCATTGATTTCAATGTAGATGTTGGTTTCTAATCTTATTTGATTGATTGCATTAGGTGCATTGATTTCAATGTAGAATTTATTTTTCTAATCTTATTTGATTGCTTGCATTAAATGCATTGATTTCAATGTATATGTTGATTTATGATTTGATGTAATTGGATATATGATGGTACATTAATATTAAAGTGATTGGATTAACAATATGCATTGATTTTAGTGTAAGCACAAAAAGTTATTAACAATGTAGATTGATTTTTGTGTTATAGTAATTTAAGCTATTAATATTGAGAGCGAGAGAGACAAGTTATCATGCTTACTACAAATAAATCGAGCTAAAGATTTAAATGGTTTACGATTTAAATTTTCTTTTTCATATAATCGATAGAAAAAGATGCAACAAAACTAACAAAGAAGGAAATAAGAATAAGAGAAGAAAATAGTTTGAGATTGATTGTAACATGAGTACGTCTATTATTCACATTTTCTATCTTTCAACACTATTATAATCACTTTGGTATTTAAAAAAATATTTCATCATTTTTCAACATTATAAATATTAACAATAATTATCATCTCAACGAACCGAGTTAACTAAGAAAATTTAAAATTAAAAATGACCAAGTTAACTAGAAATATTTAGCATATTTAAAATGATTATATTAATATTTGATATATTTACATATTACTGATAAAATTAATCATATCTTTGATATATTTTCCTTGGTAGCACACGACTGAAGTGAGCCTAGATCCATATTACATCTCAAAAATATAAAAAAAAATTAATAATCTGAAAAATGTGACGTTGATGCCTCTGATTTGATTGCTTTGAGTAAATGCATTGATTTCAGTGTAGATGTTGGTTTCTAGAGAGAGAGAGAGAGAGAGAGAGGGAGAGAGGACAAAAGGAGGAAAGAGAGATATTAATGGGGGAGAGGGAGAGAAGGGGAATATAGAGATATAGATGGAACGTGAAGAGAGGGAATAAGAGAGAGATGGGGAGAGGGGGTGATTGAAAAAGATATTGATATATATGGAGTACGAGAGTGAGATTGATTGTAACATGAGACTGATTATATTAATATTTGATATATTTACATATTACTGATAAAATTAATCATATCTTTGATATATTTTCCTTGGTAGCACACGACTGAAATGAGCCTAGATCCATATTACATCTCAAAAATATAAAAAAAAATTAAAAATATCCGAAAAAATGTGACGTTGGCTCTTGCCACAGAACCACCCCAGATCCATATGACCTAAGTAAAATTAATCATATCTTTGATATATTTTCCTTGGTAGCACACGACCGAAATGAGCCTAGATCCACATTACATCTCGTAAATATACAAAAATTTTAATAATCCGAAAAATGTGACGTTGATGCTTTCGATTTGATCGCTTTGAGTAAATGCATTGATTTCAGTGTAGATGTTGGTTTCTAATCTTATTTGATTGATTGCATTAGGTGCATTGATTTCAATGTAGAAGTTATTTTCTAATCTTATTTGATTGCTTGCATTAAATGCATTGATTTCAATGCATATGTTGATTTATGATTTGATGTAATTGGATATATGACGGTACATTAATATTAAAGTGATTGGATTAACAATATGCATTGATTTTAGTGTAAGCACAAAAAGTTATTAACAATGTAGATCGATTTTTGTGTTATAGTAATTTAAGCTATTAATATTGGAGAGCAAGAGAGACAAGGTATCATTTTTACTACAATAGATCGAGCTAAATATTTAAATGGTTTACGATTTAAATTTTCTTTTTCATATAATCCATATGAAAAGATAACAAAACTAACAAGGGAGGAAATAAGAATAGTAGAAGAAAATAGTTTGAGATTGATTGTAACATGAGTACGTTCTTATTATTCACATTTTCTATCTTTCAACACTATTATTGTCACTTTGCATTTAAAAAAAATATTTCATCATTATAGTTATTAACAATAATTATCATCTCAACGAACTGAGTTAACTAAGAAAATTTAAAATTAAAATGACCAAGTTAATCTCAGAAATATTTAGCATATTTAAAATGATTATATTAATATTTGATATATTTACATATTACTGATAAAATTAATCATATCTTTGATATATTTTCCTTGGTAGCACACGATCGAAGTGAGCCTAGATCCATATTACATCTCAAAATATAAAAAATTAATAATCCGAAAAATGTGACGTTGATGCCTCTCGATTTGATTTATTTGAGTAAATGCATTGATTTCAGTGTAGATGTTGGTTTCTAGAGAGAGAGAGTGAGTGAGTGAGTGATAAGGAAGATGGAGAGAGAGGGAGAGAGGACAAAAGGAGGAAAGAGAGATATTAATGGGTGAGAGGGAGAGAAGGGGAAGATAGAGATATAGATGGAAGGTGAAGAGAGGGAAGAAGAGAGAGATGGGGAGAGGGGTGATTGAAAAAGAGATTGATATATATGGTGTACGAGAGCGCGTGTGTTTAGGGGGGTGAGATAGAGAGACAAAAAAGAATAGATGGAAGGCGATATAGATATGGATGGAGGGTGGAGAGAGGGAGGAATATATCTCGCACCAGATGGATTGATATAAGTGGAGATGGTGATTTCTAATCCTATTTGATTATTTGCACTAGATGCATCGATTTTAGTGTAGATATTTATTTCTAATGATATTTGATTACTTGCACTAGATGCATTGATTTTAGTGTAGGTGGTGATTTATAATACAATTTGATTGCTTGCACTGAATGTGTTGATTTCAATTTATATGTTTATTAATAATTATATTTGATTACTTGCACTAGATGACTTAATTTCAATGTAGATGATTTCTAATCCTATTTTATTGTTTGCACTAAATGCATTGATTTCAGTGTAGATGGAGATTTCTAATCCTATTTGATTTCTTTGAGTAAATGCATTGATTTCAGTGTAGATGTTGGTTCCTAGAGAGAGAGAGAGAGAGAGAGAGTGATAAGGAAGAGAGAGAGAGAGAGAGAGAGGACAAAAGGAGGAAAGAGAGATATTAGCGGGGGAGAGGAAGAGAAGGGGAAGAGAGGGAAGAAGATAGAGATGGGGAGAGAGGGTGATCGACAAAGAGAATGATATATATGGAGTAAGTAGAGCGTGTGTGTTTAGGGGGTGAGATAAGAGAAAAAAAGGGAGATGGATGGGGGTATAGATATGGATGCGTGTGGAGAGAGGGAAGAATATTTTTTGGTACCCGTATGGATTGATATAAGTGGGAGATGATGATTTATAATCCTATTTGATTACTTGCACTAGATGCATCAATTTTAGTGTAGATATTTATTTCTAATGATATATGATTACTTGCACTAGATGCATTGATTTCAGTGTGGGTGATGATTCCTAATACTATTTGATTGCTTGCATTGGATGTGTTGATTTCAATTTAGACATCGATTTATAATTATATTTGATTGTTTGCACTAGATGCATTGATTTCAATGTAGATTATTCCAAATACTATTTTATTGTTTGCGCTAAATGCATTGATTTCAGTGTAGATGGCGATTTCTAATCCTATTTGATTGCTTTGAGTAAATGCATTGATTTCAGTGTAGATGTTGGTTTCTAATATTATTTGATTGATTGCATTAGCCGCATTGATTTCAATGGTAGTTATTTTCTAATCTTATTTGATTGATTGCATTAAATGCATTGATTTCAATGTATATGTTGATTTATGATTTGATGTAATTGGATATATGATGGTACATTAATATTAAAGTGATTGGATTAACAATATGCATTGATTTTAGTGTAAGCACAAAAATTTATTAACAATGTAGATTGATTTTTGTGTTATAGTAATTTAACCTATTAATATTGGAGAGAAAGAGAGACAAGGTATCATGTTTACTACAACAGATCGAGCTTAATATTTAAATGGTTTACGATTTAAATTTTCTTTTTCATATAATCTATATGAAAATATAACAAAACTAATAAGGGAGGAAATAAGAATATTAGAAGAAAATAGTTTGAGATTGATTGTAACATGAGTACGTGCTTATTATTCACATTTTCTATCTTTCAACACTATTATTGTCACTTTGCATTTAAAAAAAATATTTCATCATTTTTCATCATTATAGTTATTAACAATAATTATCATCTCAACGAACCGAGGTAACTAAGAAAATTTAAAATTAAAAGGACCAAGTCAATCTCAGAAATATTTAGCATATTTAAAATGATTATATTAATATTTGATATATTTACATATTACTGATAAAATTAATCATATCTTTGATATATTTTCCTTGGCAGCACACGGCTGAAACTAACCTAGATCTATCTTACATCTCAAAAATATACAAAAAATTTAATAATCTGAAAAATGTGACGTTGATGCCTCCGACTGGAACCAGCCTAGATCCATATGCCATCGAGCAAATTAATCATATCTTTGATATATTTTTCTCGGTAGCATACGACCGAATGAGCCTAGATCCATATTACATCTCAAAAATATACAAAAATTTTAATAATCCGAAAATGTGACGTTGATGCCTCGATTTGATCGTTTTGAGTAAATGCATTGATTTCAGTAGATGTTGGTTTCTAATCTTATTGATTTGATTGCATTAGCCGCATTGACTTCAATGTAGAAGTTATTTTCTAATCTTATTTGATTGCTTGCATTAAATGCATTGATTTCAATGTATATGTTGATTTATGATTTGATGTAATTGGATATATGATGGTACATTAATATTAAAGTGATTGGATTAATGATATGCATTGATTTTAGTGTAAGCACAAAAAGTTATTAACAATGTAGATTGATTTTTGTGTTATAGTAATTTAAGCTATTAATATTGGAGAGCAAGAGAGACAAGGTATCATGTTTACTACAACAGATCAAGCTAAAGATTTAAATGGTTTACGATTTAAATTTTCTTTTTCATATAATCGATATGAAAAGATAACAAAACTAACAAAGGAGGAAATAAGAATAGTAGAAGAAAATAGTTTGAGATTGATTGTAACATGAGTACGTTCTTATTATTCACATTTTCTATCTTTCAACACTATTATAATCACTTTGCATTTAAAAAAAATATTTCATCATTTTTCAACATTATAGTTATTAACAATAATTATCATCTCAACGAACTGAGTTAACTAAGAAAATTTAAAATTAAAATGACCAAGTTAATCTCAGAAATATTTAGCATATTTAAAACGATTATATTAATATTTGATATATTTACATATTACTGATAAAATTAATCATATCTTTGATATATTTTCCTTGGTAGCACACGACTGAAGTGAGCCTAGATCCATATTACATCTCAAAAATATAAAAAAAATTTAATAATCTGAAAAATGTGACGTTGATGCCTCTGATTTGATTGCTTTGAGTAAATGCATTGATTTCGCAGTAGATGTTCGTTTCCCTAGAGAGAGAGAGAGAGAGAGAGGGAGAGAGGAAATAAGAGGAAAGAGAGATATTAATGGGGGAGAGGGAGAGAAGGGGAAGATAGAGATATAGATGGAAGGTGAAGAGAGGGAATAAGAGAGAGATGGGGAGAGGGGGTGATTGAAAAAGATATTGATATATATGGAGTACGAGAGTGAGATTGATTGTAACATGAGATTGATTATATTAATATTTGATATATTTACATATTACTGATAAAATTAATCATATCTTTGATATATTTTCCTTGGTAGCACATGACTGAAATGAGCCTAGATCCATATTACATCTCAAAAATATAAAAAAAAATTTAAAAATCTGAAAAATGTGACGTTGATGCCTCTGACTGGAACCAGCCTAGATCCATATTACTGATAAAATTAATCATATCTTTGATATATTTTCCTTGGTAGCACACGACTGAAATGAGCCTAGATCCATATTGCATCTCAAAAATATACAAAAATTTTAATAATCTGAAAAATGTGACGTTGATGCCTCTGATTTGATTGCTTTGAGTAAATGCATTGATTTCAGTGTAGATGTTGGTTTCTAATCTTATTTGATTGATTGCATTAGCTGCATTGATTTCAATGTAAAAGTTATTTTCTAATCTTATTTGATTGCTTGCATTAAATGCATTGATTTCAATGTATATGTTGATTTATGATTTGATGTAATTGGATATATGACGGTACACTAATTTTAAAGTGATTGGATTAACAATATGCATTGATTTTAGTGTAAGCACAAAAAGTTATTAACAATGTAGATTGATTTTTGTGTTATAGTAATTTAAGCTATTAATATTGGAGAGCAAGAGAGACAAGGTATCATGTTTACTACAAAAGATCGAGCTAAAGATTTAAATGGTTTACGATTTAAATTTTCTTTTTCATATAATCGATATGAAAAGATAACAAAACTAACAAGGGAGGAAATAAGAATAGTAGAAGAAAATAGTTTGAGATTGATTGTAACATGAGTACGTTCTTATTATTCACATTTTCTATCTTTCAACACTATTATTGTCACTTTGCATTTAAAAAATATATTTCATCATTTTTCATCATTATAGTTATTAACAATAATTATCATCTCAACAAACTGAGGTAACTAAGAAAATTTAAAATTAAAATGACCAAGTTAATCTCATTTATATATTTAGCATATTTAAAATGATTATATTAATATTTGATATATTTACATATTACCGATAAAATTAATCACATTTTTGATATATTTTTCTCGTAGCACACGACCGAAGTGAGTCGTATCCATATTACATCTCAAAAATATAAAAAAAAATTAATAATCCGAAAAATGTGACGTTGATGCTCGATTTTCCGATTGTTTGAGTAAATGCATTGATTTAGCAGAGATGTTGGTTTCTAGAGAGAGAGAGAGAGGAGAGGAGAGAGAGAGATAAGGAATATGGAGAGATAGGGAGAGAGGACAAAAGGAGGAAAGAGAGATATTAATGGGGGAGAGGGAGAGAAGGGGAATATAGAGATATAGATGGAAGGTGAAGAGAGGGAATAAGAGAGAGATGGGGAGAGGGGGTGATTGAAAAAGATATTGATATATATGGAGTACGAGAGTGAGTGTGCTTAGGGGGGTGAGATAGAGAGACAACATAGAATAGATGGAGGGAGATATAGATATGGATGGAGGGTGGAGAGAGGGAGGAATATTTCTTGCACTACATGAATTGATATAAGTGGAGATGGTGATTTCTAATCCTATTTGATTATTTGCACTAGATGCATCGATTTTAGTGTAGATATTTATTTCTAATGATATTTGATTACTTGCACTAGATGCATTGATTTTAGTGTAGGTGGTGATTTCTAATACAATTTGATTGCCTGCACTGAATGTGTTGATTTCAATTTAGATGTTGATTAATAATTATATTTGATTACTTGCACTAGATGAATTAATTTCAATGTAGATGATTTCTAATCCTATTTGATTGTTTGCACTAAATGCATTGATTTCAGTGTAGATGGCGATTTCTAATCCTATTTGATTTCTTTGAGTAAATGCATTGATTTCAGTGTAGATGTTGGTTCCTAGAGAGAGAGAGAGAGAGAGAGTGATAAGGAAGATGGAGAGAGAGAGAGAGAGAGAGGACAAAAGGAGGAAAGAGAGATATTAGCGGGGGAGAGGGAGAGAAGGCGAAGAGAGGGAAGAAGAGAGAGATGGGGAGAGAGGGTGATCGACAAAGAGAATGATATATATGGAGTGCGAGAGCGTGTGTGTTTAGTGGGGTGAGATAGAGACAAAAAAAAAAAGATGGATGGGGATATAGATATGGATGGAGGGTGGAGAGAGGGAAGAATATTTTTTGCACCAGATGGATTGATTTAAGTGGAGATGGTGATTTATAATCCTATTTGATTATTTGCACTAGATGCATCGATTTTAGTGTAGATATTTATTTCTAATTATATATGATTACTTGCACTAGATGCATTGATTTCAGTGTAGGTGATGATTCCTAATACTATTTGATTGCTTGCACTGGATGTGTTGATTTCAATTTAGACGTCGATTTATAATTATATTTGATTGCTTGCACTAGATGCATTGATTTCAATGTAGATTATTCCTAATACTATTTGATTGTTTGTACTAAATGCATTGATTTCAGTGTAGATGGCGATTTCTAATCCTATTTGATTGCTTTGAGTAAATGCATTGATTTCAGTGTAGATGTTGGTTTCTAATCTTATTTGATTGATTTCATTAGGTGCATTGATTTCAATGTAGAAGTTATTTTCTAATCTTATTTGATTGCTTGCATTAAATGCATTGATTTCAATGTATATGTTGATTTATGATTTGATGTAATTGGATATATGAAGGTACATTAATATTAAAGTGATTGGATTCACAATATGCATTGATTTTAGTGTAAGCACAAAAAGTTATTAACAATGTAGATTGATTTTTGTGTTATAGTAATTTAAGCTATTAATATTGGAGAGCAAGAGAGACAAGGTATCATGTTTACTACAACAAATCGAGTTAAAGATTTAAATGGTTTACGATTTAAATTTTATTTTACATATAATCGATATGAAAAGATAACAAAACTAACAAGGGAGGAAATAAGAATAGTAGAAGAAAATAGTTTGAGATTGATTGTAACATGAGTACGTTCTTATTATTCACATTTTCTATCTTTCAACACTATTATTGTCACTTTGCATTTAAAAAAAAATATTTCATCATTTTTCATCATTATAGTTATTAACAATAATTATCATCTCAACGAACTGAGTTAACTAAGAAAATTTAAAATTAAAATGACCAAGTTAATCTCAGAAATATTTAGCATATTTAAAATGATTATATTAATATTTGATATATTTACATATTACTGATAAAATTAATCATATCTTTGATATATTTTCCTTGGTAGCACACGACTGAAATGAGCCTAGATCCATATTACATCTCAAAAATATAAAAAAATTTTAAAAATCTGAAAAATGTGACGTTGATGCCTCTGACTGGAACCAGCCTAGATCCATATTACTGATAAAATTAATCATATCTTTGATATATTTTCCTTTGTAGCACACGACTGAAATGAGCCTAGATCCATATTACATCTCAAAAATATACAAAAATTTTAATAATCTGAAAAATGTGACGTTGATGCCTCTGATTTGATTGCTTTGAGTAAATGCATTGATTTCAGTGTAGATGTTGGTTTCTAATCTTATTTGATTGATTGCATTAGCTGCATTGATTTCAATGTAAAAGTTATTTTCTAATCTTATTTGATTGATTGCATTAAATGCATTGATTTCAATGTATATGTTGATTTATGATTTGATGTAATTGGATATATGATGGTACATTAATATTAAAGTGATTGGATTAACAATATGCATTGATTTTAGTGTAAGCAAAAAAAGTTATTAACAATGTAGATTGATTTTTGTGTTATAGTAATTTAAGCTATTAATATTGGAGAGCAAGAGAGACAAGTTATCATGTTTACTACAACAAATCGAGCTAAAGATTTAAATGGTTTACGATTTAAATTTTCTTTTTCATATAATCGATATGAAAAGATAACAAAACTAACAAGGGAGGAAATAAGAATAGTAGAAGAAAATAGTTTGAGATTGATTGTAACATGAGTACGTTCTTATTATTCACATTTTCTATCTTTCAACACTATTATAATCACTTTGCATTTAAAAAAAATATTTCATCATTTTTCAACATTATAGTTATTAACAATAATTATCATCTCAACGAACTGAGTTAACTAAGAAAATTTAAAATTAAAATGACCAAGTTAATCTCAGAAATATTTAGCATATTTAAAATGATTATATTAATATTTGATATATTTACATATTACTGATAAAATTAATCATATCTTTGATAGATTTTCCTTAGCAGCACACGATTGAAACTAGCCTAAATCCATCTTACATCTCAAAAATATAAAAAAAAATTAATAATTTGAAAAATGTGACGTTGATGCCTCCGACTGGAACCCTTTTGAGTAAATGCATTGATTTCAGTGTAGATGTTGGTTTCTAATCTTATTTGATTGATTGCATTAAGTGCATTGATTTCAATGTAGAAGTTATTTTCTAATCTTATTTGATTGCTTGTATTAAATGCATTGATTTCAATGTATATGTTGATTTATGATTTCATGTAATTGGATATATGATGGTACATTAATATTAAAGTGATTGGATTAACAATATGCATTGATTTTAGTGTAAGCACAAAAAGTTATTAACAATGTAGATTGGTTTTTGTGTTATAGTAATTTAAGCTATTAATATTGGAGAGCAAGAGAGACAAGGTATCATGTTTACTACAACAAATCGAGCTAAAGATTTAAATGGTTTACGATTTAAATTTTCTTTTTCATATAATCGATATGAAAAGATAACAAAACTAACAAGGGAGGAAATAATAATAGTAGAAGAAAATAGTTTGAGATTGATTGTAAGATGAGTACGTTCTTATTATTCACATTTTCTATCTTTCAACACTATTATTGTCACTTTGCATTTAAAAAAAATATTTCATGATTATAGTTATTAACAATAACTATCATCTCAACGAACTGAGTTAACTAAGAAAATTTAAAATTAAAATGACCAAGTTAATCTCAGAAATATTTAGCATATTTAAAATGATTATATTAATATTTGATATATTTACATATTACTGATAAAATTAATCATATCTTTGATAGATTTTCCTTGGCAGCACACGACTGAAACCAGCCTAGATCTATCTTACATCTCAAAAATATACAAAATTTTTAATAATCTGAAAAATGTGACGCTGATGCCTCCGACTGGAACCAGCTTAGATCCATCTAACTCTGGATCTATCATGCGCCGAGAGGGATCAAATCTCTCGAGGTGCAAACCTTTCCTCAAGTTTTGCACTCAAAAAATAGGTTTGCACCTCGAGAGATTTGATCCCTCTCGGCGCATGATAGATCCAGAGTTAGATGGATCTAGGCTGGTAGGGTAAGGTCTCACATACTTGTTTCATGTTTTAAAATGTTATATATATATATATATATATATATATTTTATTTTTTTTTTTGAAATTCGTATTTAATTCACTTGTTAAGGTAATAGGGAAGATAATTGCAATGAATTGTAAAATTTTCATAATTGAAATGCGTCAACATCAATTAAAAATGTTTGATATATATATTACATTACAACATTACATTACAACATCTCTATCATAATGGGTTGGAGAGCGCCTCTTAATGCAATAATATATATATATAGAGAGAGAGAGAGAGATGTTGTAATGTAATATCTTGTAAACATTTTAACTTAGTCAAATTAAAATAAAATAAAATAAATATTATTTTTATTCATTTTATAAATTATTACAAGTAGTTTTTGAGCTTCAAGTTTATGAGAACCCATGGTATTCATGTGGAATAGTCTATTTAAATGGGGAAATTAAACAAGCCTAGATCCATCTTAACTCTCGATCTACCAAGTGTTGAGGGGGGTCAAATATCTTGAGATGCAAACCTATTTTAGAGTGAAAAGAGATTTGATCCCTCTCAACACTTGGTAGATTTGGAGTTAAGATGGACTTGGGCTAGTTTTTTTAAATATCAATCAACAGTAATATTTAAGCTAAAGCTATTTTTAATTAGTTTTTTTTACAAAGTGAGAAATATTATCATAACTCAATTGTGAAATCAATAAAGGGGACAACCATCACTAACTAATATCTACAAATGTAAGCTGACTCGTCACCCTTATTTTAGGAAAACCATGTTACCTGGAATTACCCATTGGTGTCCATAAGGGGATAGGCTTTGACTCTTATGAGATGCCTTTAGGTATTTGGTTGTTCACTTATCCTATGATAAAGAGCTCTTAGGAAAGCAAAAGAAATTTTAGATATACTCCAAACCTAAGTTTTAATGAGTTAAACAATTATTTTCTTAAAAAAATTAATTAATTAATTAATTAATTATCAAACTTATAAATATTTAGCAAGACAAAATTTAATTATTTATAAACCTTTATCGTCATTCCAAAAAATATACTAAATATAATAATAAATAAATCTAAATTAATAATAAAAACCAATAATAATTATATCTTATAATAACTAAAAGTTTTCCCTAATGGGGGTGGATACACATGAGATAAACAAGTTAAAGGGGGAGGGGGAAGGAGGGGCGCCACCCCACCAACTTTGCAGGCAATTAAAGAGGGGAGTAATGTGGCCTGCCACCCCCATGCACGAAGCTTGCGACTGCAATTCTAATGAACACATGGATTGCCATATTCTTGAGAATTCTTTTGTAGCTTCTATGTAATGGAGAGGGCTTTGTGTCTGGGGAATAGAATTCCCATGTTGTTGGTGGGGCTCCTGCATCCCTTTAAAAGTTCAACATCCTTGAGACGCGAGGTTGGGCAACCGAAGAACTAGGTAGCAAGTTGGAAATTTCTGGAATGGAATAGGCATGCCTAAATTCATATCAAGTTTGTGTTTTTTAGTAGTTTTAATGCCATGTTTCTATGAGAGAAAGGAGAAAGTGGCAATATCACAAAAGTGTATAAGATTGACACACCCATTGGATTGAAGACTGCATCTGGGAACGAATTGGTTCTTTTGGATGGCAAGCGAAGCTCCATCGATGAGAAATCAAGTTGTGGTGTCCTGGATTTATATGCATTAGTTACTCCTCATGGTCACTACCAGGTTTTATTTATCCCTTGCCAGCATGTATTAATTTTTTTGGGCCGTGCTTGCTACTGGTCTAGTCTAGGCTATGTAGTAGTATTTTCTCCTCATGGTCACTACCAGGTTTTATTTATCCCTTGGCAGCATGTATTAATTTTTTTGGGCCGTGCTTGCTACTGGTCTAGTCTAGGTTATGTAGTAGTATTATTTCTAGGGAAGGTGATTGTTTTGCATAATTTGAGCCCTGGGGACTTATTATTTGGGACATGGCTATTTTCCCTGGTCTAGATGGACTGCAACAAAGTCGCCATTTTGTTGGCCATGCTTTGTTATGATTGGTGGCTTTATGTCCTTCTTTATCCCTGTTCGACTTGGTTTTATATCTATTTTGATGGGAAGTAGTTCTCTTGTATGTAGAAGTATAGGGGGAGTAAAATCTACTAGGCCTACGATTATATTACTTGCCTCTGAGGAGTTGTTGATTGTTTGGTTTTTAAGGTGTTCGTGGAGTTTTTATTGTTGGTATTGTGTTGCTTCATTGTTTGTGGGGGTTTAAATGCCATGTCAACGCATGTCTAACCGTCGTGAGGTTGGGGGTTGTATCCAGCAAATCCAATCATGTGTCGAGATGCAAGTTCAGGAGGCGGTGACATCCTATCACTCTACAATCTCTCCCAATACATAGGAAGATGTATAATGATTAGAGAGACTTGTTCACCAAGATAGATAGGTTTATTGGGACTTAGAACTACTAGATGAGGTTGTTCATTAGCTCCCTAACCCTAGCCACACCAGGGGAAGGAGGAACTAGTACATGTATGCTATTACTCTCCAACAACAGTTAAAAACTATGTTGGGACAAGTGTTAAAGAAGAATCATGAAGACAATAATGACATCATCTCCTTTCTATGTAGGTTTTAACCCTGTACAGAAATTATCTGCAAACGAATCTTAAAAATAGAAAATAAACAATAGCGAGAGCATTAAACATAAAACATATATACACAGAGATTTTCCCTTGGATCCCAAATCGGGATTACCAGCTTGATTTTTCATTATATTCCTTTTAGTGTTACAACACATATGTATGCATGTCTAAGCATACATAAACCCCAATCCATTAACCCTGGATTAGAACATAACCATAGTTCCCTTGACCGGATCTACAAAATACCAGGGGCCAAAAACCATCAGGCCCCAAAACCATGTGCAAACCCATGCACAAAATCATGGGAGGGTCTGCCCACTTAAACATAGGGTCCAAAAAAAAATTCTTGGGGCCCTGCCCTGGACCTCGAACAAGGGGGCAGCCGCCCCCCTGTGACCCCCCTGCTGCACCCGACGCAACATACAAAGTTCCCTATAACCCCCGCGTGCTTGCGACTAATCGTGGAAAGAATATAACACATACCCAACATTCAATGAAACCAATGGAAAATGTAGGCTTTTCTAGATAGGTTGGAAGCTCAAGTAACTCACATGGAGAAACACATTCAATGTGAGTTTAAGCCCTCATTGTCTCCTAGTATGTGTGCAAAGAACTTGACTCTAGTTACATTGTTAGACTCTTTATATGGATATCAGGTTGTGGATTTTTGTCAACCTATTACTTTTTGGTCGCATGGTATTTTATGTTCAGTTGTTATTTGTGGTCTTTTGTAAAAACTTATAACTACCATATACTGACCAGCAAATCTAGTTTATGGTATGGAAGAGCGAGGTCACTATTTTTTGAATAATGGTTGTCAATGATCTAATTTGACTTTTGGAGGAAATACATTTAACTTACAAAAAAATAATAATAATAACTAAAAATTTACCTTTTATAAATGTGTAGTCTAACTAATAGATGAAATTACCCTTTTCCAAGCACTTTTTATGATTAATTTATCCAAAATCCGGTAGAGATTGGTAAGAATCGTTAGTTTTAAGTTGTTTAATCTGCAAAGTTTGAGTGCCTCAGGGATTTTTAAGGTGTTGAATTCATATATCCATTCAAAAGTGCACTTTAAACAATAAGAAATTGTAATCTTCGAAAATTGTATTATCGGATTCCAATCAAAAAGCCATTTCGTTTATTAGTTATATTGCTCCTTTTATGATGCAGGGATTCTGCAATAAAACAGATCCTTGTGCATTTTCGAGTGTGTGTTTCCTTAACATGGAATCCTCATCAAATTCTTCGTTAAAACCACATTCAATTCAGCTCAAAACATATATGAAGAAGAGAGAGAGCCCATACAAACAAAATACTGGTATATAATAACACAAGAAATTCAGATTCAAACCAATATGCCCGAATGTTACATTTGTGGGCCTCTCGGCTCTCAGCCCTTCACATAAACGCTCACACCATTTCTCTCTCTCTCTCTCTATGTGTATTCCTCATTGTTTTCCAACCTCACACAATCCTCATATTTATACATAATTATGGACTAATTTGAATCCATGATTTCCTCCACACAAATCTCAACCAAATCCTAAAATATCTTCATCCCTTCTTTGACTCAACTAAGTTCCATTTAAGGAATTTCTAATCCCTAAAATATCTACCCAAACCAATTCCACTCATATCCTCAATTTATTAAGAGAATATTTACAATAAACCTCACACTCAGATATTTATCTCTTAATTTATTAAAAATGAGCATAATAATTTATAAAATAATTAAAAAGACATCACCCCCTAATTACACAATATTTTAATGAAAATCAAGCAGGATGCTCCTGCATCATTTTATAAATCACCCATGAATCATTCCAAAAACTATAATTAGAATTATAATTATATCACTTTCATACGAACATAGATATATACTCTAATGTAAAATTTCAAATTTTGGGTACAAGGGAGTAGGATATAAGTGTCCAATTGACATAAGGGTTTTCCAAACATGAAAATTAACTACTTATAATAGAGGATAGAACATTCAAGGCACGAAAGAGGAAAGGTCATTCCGAAAGCATAAGTAAATGCAAGTATTTGTTATTCTTATTGTTCATTTGTTTTCTATTCATATTTCCATATGCTCCCTAGGTTTGGCTAATGTGGTAGACAGTGCCATTTTCATTGAGACTTAAATGATTCCTTTTTTCAATTTGGAGAATTTCATTTAAGTCTTGGACTAGAAAAATTACACTTGCTTTATTGGTTTCCAATTTATTTCCTCCTGATACCAATGTTGTTTTGTTAAAGAAGATTTTATCTCAATCCCATACTTTACCAAACTAGGTTTTATGTTCCTGAGCACATTTTCCATTTCAAGGGCATTATATATATTGAAAAATGGACAAACTAGAAAATTGAATTGAGGACCTACCTGCTCCTTCACTGCTGTACCAGTTTTTTGCATACCCATTTCAATATTAAGGCATGGATTTCTATCTCTCACAACCCTCATTGACTTTGCCAGCCAAACTCAACACCTAGCCCAAATACCATGTTAAAAATTGAAAGTCTAGGAATTGAACCGAGTACCATTGAGCTAATGTTCGTTTCAAGAAGAGCGCCTTGGATGGTTCAATATCAAGTTGTGTATTTATATTTCCAATAATCTCATGGGTTTAACCTCTTGAAAGCTTAGGTTTATTGAACATGATCCAATTTGTCTATGATACTAGATCGTAATGTGCGGTTTGGTTATCTTTTTCCATGGAATTGGAAAAATTGTGTTGCCAAAGTCAATCCATCCTTGCACATCTCGAAATTCATACCTTGAACATAAATTGGTTTCATGTCATTTATTGTGATGCCTCCTCTCCCATTCCTACTTATCGCCATGGAACCCCCCATAAGAATTGCTCTAGTTTCTCATAATCTCATGTTGGAGGTAAAAGCTTGTGCTAGGTTAATTTGTGGCATGGTTCCAAGAAATGGAACATTGCGCTATCTCGAGACCTAAGACTTGAGCGAGCATTTGATAAATATTTGGACTTCATATTAACTGGTGTTGAGCTAACAATCATGAGTCATCCCAGAACAATAATTTAGCCTACAAACCCTAAAAAACTATATAATTTCGAAATTTCCTTATCCCTATGATATAAAGCCCCTGACCACTGAAGAATTGTCTCCACACAATATTGCCACAATGCTACTACAACGATCAAACACAATGAAAAAATAGTACAACTCAATCTAAAATTATATTACATATAAAAAAATCAATTACACAAGGCTCAATAATTCTACGACACAGAGCCAAAAAACTACATAGGACACAATGAATTCCCCCCCCTCCCCCACCCCCCTCTCTCTCTTATGCTCTTTTTTCCTCCCTTGTCCTCTCCTCTCGAGCTTAGAAAAAATATCACAAAGAAAAAATGGAGGATGTAACTAACAACCCTTTAGTGTTCCTACAATTGTCCATTTTCTAAAATTTAAATGCCTCTCCACCTAATACAATGTTTACATCTGTCCCATAAGGACACTTCAACATAACCTTCTATCTAACACTGATTCTCATAGGTTAAATATCACAAATTACAAAAAAATATAAAAGGTGAATTATTCACATGGGTGAAATATTTTTCTACTGAGATGCTCTTGCATCAGACTCTCGAGGAAAAAGGACTTTTCCATCAGATCTTCAGTATCCATTCCAAATTTAGAAATCTATATTGTTGTCATCCAACTAACATCTTCTATTAGTTGGTTTTTCCATTTGACCAAATACTCAAAAAAATAAAATTTCCTATGTTCTCTGGGTCATTATTTTTTCCAACATTGCTTTAATCTCCTTCTAAACTAATTTTGGCAATTGATTCTCCTATATGTAGGTTTGGTCTGCATCACTTGTAGTTGCATCTGCTATCTTCTTAAAGGGATATATATTTGATACATTGAAAATTGGTGAAATTCCAATATCTCTTGGAAGTTATAGTTCATAAGCATTGGAAAAAAACTTCCTTAGGATTTTACATGGGCCAAGTTTCTTAAGTTTCAATTTATTGTGTCTCTATCCAGGAACCTTTCCTTCTCAAGATAATCCATTGCTAAGTCTCCAAATTTACAGTCTATTTGCCTCCTTCTTTTGTTTGCTTTATGTTTTCACTTCTTGTTGATTTCTTGTAGTTGATGCTTGACTCTCTCTTGTAGCTCTTGCATGCGTTCTACAAAATATTTACCTTCAACACTCTTGATTTCTTGTTTTCCTAAGTTCCTCAACTCATAAATTTTTCTTGGGTGAATTTCATATACTACAAGGAATGGGCCCATTCTAGTACTTCTATTGGGAGAGTCATTATAAGAAAATTCATCTTGGGCAAGCACTTGGTCCTAGTGCTTGGGGTGTTCACTAGCCAAACTTCTCAATATGTTTCCCAAACTTCTATTCATCACCTCTATTTATCCATCTATTTTTGGATGGTATGTTGAACCGTAATTTAAATTGGTGCCTAGTTTCTTCCATAATGTCCTCCAAAAATGACCTATAAACCTCGTATCTCAATCTGAAACAATGGTTCTAGGAAAACCATGCAATCTTACAGCTTGTTTAAAAAATAAATTCGCAACACTCATTGCATCGGTAGTCTTTGTACAAGGTATAAAACGAGCCACTTTTTAAATCCTATCCACAACCAAAAAGGTAGAATCATTACCTCTATATTTTTGAGGTAATCCTAAAACAAAATACATGTTAATAGAATTCCAAGACAAACTTGGAATGGGAATTGGCTAGTTAAATCTTGTATTTTTCCTTCTTCCTTTGGCATGTTGTCACCCTCTGCACTTTTCCACAATTTTTTTACTTCAACTTGCATCTGGCCAATAATAAAAATAAGTTATCAAAGAAAATTTGTAGTCAGTCCCAAAGTGTCCTTACAATCCTCCACTATGTTTATCCTTTACAAATTATCTCTCATGGAACACTTTGGTACGAAAAGTCAGTTTTTTTTTTAATAGTAAGCCGTCTTGGATCATATAGCTTCACCAATGTGTCCTATTCATGCTGGCTATGCTTTCACAAGCTACATATGCCTCCTTAAAATCTAGATCATCCTTGTACATTCCTCTTCGCTCATTAATTCCTAAAACATTAACTTGGAATTCTTGTAATACCAAATTGATTATTCTTAAGCCATCAACGACCTTGTTTGATGAACCATTCTTATGCTTAATCACACAAATAAAATTCTATAGAAATTAAACCAATTTTACATGCCTTTGATTTAGCTATGGTTGGTTGTTAATGAACCACAAAGCATGATTATCAATGTACACAAAAAATTCCTTTGTTACAAGGTAGTGTCTCCATTTCTTCAAAGCCTGAATTATAGCATAAAAATATTTATCATAAGATGAATACCTCTGTTTTTGTTCATTTAGCTTCTCTCTAAAATAAGAAATTATTTTCCCTTCCTCACTCAAAAGTTCCCCAATAAAAACTTCACTTGCATCTATCTCAACCTGAAAAAACTTATTGAAGTCTGGAAAAGCCGAAACATGTTGCTTCATGACCTTTTTCTTCAGTAACTTAATGTTTCTATCTACTACTACAGTCCACTTGAATGGTTGATTGTTTTCTATCATTACTACAATAGGTGCACAAAGTCTGCAAAAATTTTAAATGATTTTTTGACTATAGAAACTTCCATGACCATGAAATTTTCTATAGAAACTTCCATGACCATGAAAAGTCCTGACCTCAAGCACATTTCATGGGGTAGGACAATCAATGATTGCTCTGGCCTTTTGAAGATCAATCTTCACACCAACTTTAGAGATCACAAAGTCCAAATATATCAATTCTCTTTTATAAAGGTACATTTCTTCAAATTAATCAACATTTTTTCTTACTGCAAGTTCTATAAAACCAAACTAAGATGTCTCAAATTCTCTTCCTTTGTCTGGATGCACACTAAAATGTCATCCAAATAAAAACCAACAAATTTACCTGCAAACACCTTCAAGACTTCATTCATTAGTCTCATGAAAGTGTTGGGTGCATTAGTAATACCAAAAGGCATCAGTAACCAATCACATAATCTATGGTTTCTTTCCACTCGTGCCCTTATCTCATTTGAATTTGGTGGTAACCACTCTTCAATTCAATCTTAGAAAAATATATAGCACTACTCAAACAATCATTCAAGTCATTAATACATGGAAGAGAAAATCTATACATGATCGTGATTTGTTGATGGCGCTCGAATCAATGCACATCATCCATCCACCATGCTTCTTTGAGCTAAGGACTGTTGGAACATTACATCGGCTTAAACTTTCTCTGATAAGACCTTTGTCTAACAAATCTCACACTTATTTCCTTATCTCTTCATTTTCTCGAGGAGTCATTCTATAGGTTTCCTTGTTAGGAATATTTACTCTAGGAATACAATCTATATGATGGTTGATGCTTCGAACAAGGGGTAGTTTACTTGGTAATTCATACACAATTATATTAGCAAAATCATCCAATATACCCTTGACTTCCTCAGGAAAATCATTTAAACTTGTGCTAGTAAGAATTACCTTGGGTTTACCATTCAAGGAAAAATGGACTTCCTTCTTTTTGACCTCTTACAACAACTCCTTGTCACTCATCAACAACACACTATGACCAACTTCTTCTTTAACCCCTTCATCTTGTAAAGGCAACAATGTATGCTTGTGACCATCTTTCCCAAGTGTGTAAGTGTTCCTTCTACCATCATGGATAACTCTCCTATTAAATTGCCATGGCCTTCCTAGCAAAATATGGCAAACATCCATACGCATTACATCACACAAAATTTCATCCTCGTCTCTTCCAATCTGAAATTCTACCTTACATTTTTCAATGGCTAAGATTTGATGACATTTTTGTAACCATGAAACTTTATAAGGGGCAAGATGTGGTGTTATTTTTAAATCTAGTTTCTTTGCCCTTTCTGTAGAAACAAGATTATTTGTGCTAACACTATCAATCACAACCTTACAACACTTACCTCTTGACATGCTCATGGTCATGAACAAACTTCTCCTCTAGGTTGGATCTTTAGTTTCCTTATTTGAGTGAATCAACTTTTGCTTCAAAAATAGGTATTCTCCTACTTCAACAAATTCTTCAGTTACCACTGTACTTGCATTCTCCTCTTTAGATTCCACCACATGTACACTCCTCTGTCCTACTATAGTATTCTTTGGGAATTCCCATGACATATGGACTAGTTTTCCACATCTCTATAATCTAGGTTGGCAGTCTCTACCTCTACCTCTACCTTCTGAGAAATATCTTATTCTTCTGAAGTCACCTCCTCTTGGTGGCTACTTACTTGGATTCCCACCTTATTCTTTTGGAGAAAAAAATATTTATTTGCTACTTGATTGTCCTTTGCCTCTGGCATGACCTCTTCCTCTGCTCTCTTGAAACTATTTTTCTGGAAATATTTTCCTCAACTTTCAAAGCAACTTGGTAAGCGTCCCCAACAATGTTTAGAGTCAAGGTATCAATCTCATCTTGAATCTCGTACCTCAAGCCATTAAGATATCGAACAACCTTTTCAACATCATATTCAATGTGTCTACCTCTAATATTTAATTTATAAAACTCTTCAATATACTCTTTCATTATCATGGGCCTTTATTTAAGGTTTTGCAACTTGGGCAAAAACTTGTTTTTAATTTTTGCCACCATTCCATTCCAACTTTTGATCTTGGGCTTACCTTTTCTTTTCTTGTCAGCCTACACTTCATCCCACCATAGAGTCACATGTCCTTTCAGCCTTGTGACGACAAAATTCACTTTTTTTTTTCTTCATCTACTTCTTCATAATCAAAATACTTGTTCATGACATTTATCTAATCCATTAACTCATCAAAATTCAAATTACCTTCATATGCACATACTTCCATCCTTGGTTTGGCACCAAATTTGGCTATCATCCTTTCTCCTCTCTTGATTCTCCTCCCTCTTTTTCTTCTCTAGAAGATTCTTGCTTAGCTTTATTGGCATCTCCGACATTAGTTCCTCGCCTATGATCAATTTCATAGGTGCCAATCTCTCTTGAATGCGCCTAATTTCCTCTTCTAAAGCTGCATTCGCTATGAGTATTCTCTTCCCCGTAGGATTCCTTCCACCGACTCCTTGAGTTGCACCTTTGTGCATTTCTGCCATATCCAAGAGAAACTATGATTTGATACCAAAACTTGATTCCAAATTGGTATTTACTATTTCACCCTCACATTTCCTCATCCATTGATCACTTTCGCAGCATGCTCTGGTCATTTGTTGTGCGTGGTCTATGTTTAATGGCCCACTAAGTTTGAACGACTTGATCATGAGTGTGAATGGTCTGCTGCCCAATATAAGCATGGGGCCTCCTAGGACTACCATGGGTCCTCGTTAATGCTCGGTCACCTTCAAGTGACATGATTGCGGGGTCCACAAGATCAACAACTTGTGGGGCCTCAAGACCTGTTGAGGTCTAACACTCGTGGGGGCAAAGGAAACCACCCCAAAAACTACCATAATATGTGGACAACCATGATTTATCGTGGGCCCCCCTCTCTTGTTCATGCTTACCACTATGGCACCCCTTGTAGAAATCGCTTCAATTTCACATAATCCTATGCTAGGGGAGGAACCTCGTGCTGGGTTAATCCACGTCTTAGTTCCAGGAAACAGAACGTTGTACTATCCCAAGAGCCGAGCCTTGGGACTTGAGCAAGTGTTTGGCAAAGATTTCGACTTCATGTTCCGAAACAAGAATTTGGCCCGCAAACCCTGAAAAACAAAATAATTTAAAATCACTCTCTCTCTGATAAAATGCCATCACCACTCAATAATTGTCTCCACAAAATATTAACACCACCCTATAATAATCAAATATAGTGAACAAAGAGTACAACTAAAACTGAAATTATATTACAAAAAACAAAAGAAATTACACAAGGCTTAGTAATTCTACTACATTGAGCGAGGAAACTACACATGATGCAGTGAATTTTCCTCTCTCTCTCTTCTACTCTCCCGTCTTCCTTCGTCCTCTTTAGACTAGACAAAATATCACTAAGACAAAATGGAGTTTATAATAACAACTCTCTAGTATTCCTAGAATTCTCCCTATTCTAGAAGCTAAATGCCACTTCACCTAATAGAATATTTACATCTATCCCATAAGGACACTTCAACATAACCTCCTAACTAATGTAGATTTTCCTAGGTTAAATATCAAAAATTACAAAAAAATATAAAAAGGGAATTATTCACATTGGTGAAATATCTATCTCCTAAGATGCTCCTGCATCAGTATGCCAATACAACTTCATAGTCTATAAATACTAGTTCTGCCTTCCTCGAGTGTTGTCGGGATTCAACAAGCACTCAAAAACTAAGGCAATAATATCTGCGTCCATATATTCCTCCCTATCATCCATGGGCTTTGAGGATGCATTGTCAATTTCTAGCTGTATACGATCAGGGGTTTGGGCATGATAATGTTGTGCTGCTGAGTGAGCTCATTGTCAGCCCCTAACACTACCTTCTGCTATGCTTGAGGAGCTGCGAAGATTCCTTGCTTTTTGATGGAGCATGGCTATTAGGATTGAGATGGATACAATGATATAAGAAACAAAGAGAAGCCATGTAGGGTAGACAATACTAGTTGGCATAACAAGACAAGGGTGGAGGCTTATAGGTTGAAGCTGGGTAGGAGCTGAGATGGCAGTGTCAAGACGATGCCGATAGAGAAGCAAAGTGGAGGCATGTCTCAAGAGCCCAAGTGTGAGGATTCAAAGTGCAATAATTTAATGAAACATATTGAGCAAAAAGAGTATGAAACATATTGACCAAAAAATTGATGCTAAGCAAACTAGACCAAGCTAGGGTCAAGATGTAAAGGCGAAATACCTTGTGCCATGCTCGACTGAGGGTGCCTGGGAGATGGACCCTATCAATTGAGAGCCTAGCCAAAACACAGACCCTGTCACTCCAAGACCAACTGATTATGATGACCATGCGCATCCACCACCCTCCATGCTTGAATTGATAACATAACTGAGTGACTTTCAAAACTACTATCAAATTGCAGACCTAGAGGGGCTTCAAAGTGAAGTGCACAAGGGAGGTGAGATCAAGAGAACCTCGACTTGCCCCCCATGGGGAAACGGAAATAATAATGAAAAACGAAAATGCTAAACTTAGAGCGGAAAGTGGCCACCACCTTCAAGCAAGAATGGAAAATTTTCTTCCCTTTCTAAGGCTTTTACCACCCATAACCACTTCAGGAGTCTTCATTTTCCCTGTCGAATCATGGAATAAATGCATAGTGAAAAGTCTTGCTCATTTCATGACAATCTTGAACACTAGCCAAATGGAGAGCATGATAGTAGAATGACAACAATGAACTTGTTTTCCCTCCTCAAAATCATGCAACACACGTTCTACCATATTTCCATCTCGAACAAACCCTCCTCAAAATCATGCAACACACATTCGACCATATAGCCATCTCAATAGGGAAACTAAATCTACATTAATAATAAATAAAAATAATAATTACGCTGTAAGGCGTTCTTATTTGAAAACAACTTTGCTAGTTGCCATTGTGTCCATGTGTGAGCCATTGGATCAAATGTTAGACGATTGAAATGTTTTAGGCCATTAGATCCACAAGTAGATAGTTTTATATATTTTTTTATAATGTTAGTCTATCCTTCCATCAAAGCTATAAAAAGTGAGACTTGTAGATTATAGTTTTACAAAATTGACACTATGTGATTAAGAATAAGTTACAAACATTATGTATTTTAAAAGGTATTTAAAAAGTAATAAGAGGAAGGTACACGAGGGCCATGGTAATTAATGTGATTCTTTGTACGATTTTTATTTAAAATAGTAATTTGTATTTGCATTTTTTTAAATGAATATTGTTAAATGTGTTTTAATATTTTTATTTAAAATAATAATTTATATTTGTATTTTTTTAAATGAATATTGTTAAATGCTTAATTGAGTAAAATGTATTAAATTGATATTCTAATTTTTAAGATATCTATTTAAAAAATTCAAAGTATGGTGAGTTTTGTTTTATTAAGATTTGAGTCTAGATGTGGAGAGAATGAATCTATCTCAAGTCCCAAACAAGATTCTCATGTCCCAAACAAGATTCTTCTTTCTCTTCTTATTCTAGCTTGCATCTTGACACTCCTCTCCTCCTCCCTGCACAAATTTAAACTACGAGGCACAAGGAACATTTAGGAACATTTAGATATGATAAGAAAAATGTGATACTCTATTGTAATTTTCTCTACAAATGTGATGGCAAGTGTGCTCTAAATGTTGACAATCTCATGGTTAATGTAGTATAAGCTACATGCAAATTTACAGTGTTGTATACAAGATCAAGAAAGCTATGCTCAATATCCAACACCATAGAGCAAGACATGTTCACTAATTCAAGAGTTTCCTATGCCCAATATCAAACACCATAGAGCAAGACATGTAACCGATTTTTGAATCATTGTGACAAAAAAAAACATCACATTAGCTCACAAAATATATCTAATGCTATAAGGATTTGAGATGATAACTAGGTGAGAACCAAAAATAAGTTTTAGCGACAAGAAAAAAAATCACAACAACTCACAGAATATATCCAAGGTTGCAATGAACCCCATACATAGTGATGGACATCATGGGAATTTTAGTGAACATAGAACACCACCCTCAAAATTATATACTCTTTATTAATTTAGAATAACGTAAGATGTCTAGATTGGATGTCGAGGTGGGTGGTACAATAATTGAGGATGCTTCTTAAAGGCTAAGGGAATTTAGATACTCCATCCTTCCACCAAAGCTATAAAAAGTTATACTAGTAGATTATAGTTTTACAAAATTGACACTATGTAATTAAGAATAAGTTACAACATTAGGTATTTTAAAAAGTGTTTAAAAAATAATAAGAGAAAGGTACATGGCCATGGTAATTAATGTGATTCTTTGTACTATTTTTATTTAAAATAGTAATTTGTATTTGTATTTTTTTAAATGAATATTGTTAAATGTGTTTTAATATTTTTATTTAAAATAGTAATTTATATTTGTATCTTTTTAAATGAATATTGCTAAATGTGTAATTGAGTAAAATGTATTAAATTGATATTCTAATTTTTAAGATATTTATTTAAAAAATTCAAAGTATGGTGAGTTTTGTTTTATTAAGCTTTGAGTCTAAATGTGGAGAGAATGAATCTATCTCAAGTCCCAAACAAGATTCTCATGTCCCAAACAAGATTCTTCTTTCTCTTTTTATTCTAGCTTGCACCTTCCACTCCTCTCCTCCTCCCTGCACAAATTTAAACTATGATGCACAAGGTAGTTGTTAGGGACATTTAGATATGGTAAGAAAAATGTGATACTCTATTGTAATTTTCTCTACAAATGTGATGGCAAGTGTGCTCTAAATGTTGACAATTTCATGGTTAATGTAGTATAAGCTACATGCAAATTTACAGTCTTGTATAGAAGATCAATAAATCTATGCCCAATATCCAACACCATAGAGCAAGACATGTTCACAAATTCAAGAGTTGCCTATGCCCAATATCAAACACCATAGAGCAAGACATGTTCACCAATTCAACAGTTGCTTCCAAATATGTCTCACTGCTAGAGTTGTTTTCTCAATAAACTTGTTTTACTGTGCTTGAACTGATGAAATCCATCATTGTTTCATATAGGAGCATTTAGTTTTGATTAAAAAATTGTGATACTGTCTATTTTCCCTTTTTAGTTTTTTAATGATTCAATTAAGATTAAAATTTGTATGTTGTCATGAGGAGATTTTTCATTTTTGATGTCAATTACCTTTTATAACTCTAGGAGGTTCTTAATATTGCCTTTGCTTTTAATAAATGGAACTCAATTATATATTTAAAAATATGATTAGGTAAGAGAATTTTCGGATTATAATTTTTTTTCTTCCAAATTGATAATGTGAATGTTTATTTACCTAAAGTTGGCTCCCATGTTCAATATCTCCCCATAGGGTTTGAAGATAATAGGTAATGGAAATTCAATGACATATAAAACAAATAATTTATACATCAAAAAATTAGTTCTATATATTATCACAGTTCTCCCTTGAGTAATCTTTCCATTTGGCATTCAATTCTTTATTAATAAAGTTGTTTTAATTAGTAGGGAGTACAATAATTTTGTAATCAAATAATAGGAGAAAACATATTCACAATATAATTTATTTGAATAAATAGATATGTGTAAAATAGTTTAATAAGAAGCTAGATTTGTAATTATAAAATATAAAACTATAACTTAAAATTGTGGAAGTACTTTGTATTTTTGTTTCTTATGTATGTAGAGAAACAATAAACCAAGTTTGGAGTTAAGAAAATAAACCATAACATAAATAACAATATCTCCTTCCAAAAATTTCTCCATATTAAGATGACATTCACTTTCTTGTATACCAAGACTATTGTTATTCATATACAATATAAAATTTCTAACAAGCATGAAATTAGCCCTCTTATATGTAGATGAACTTGGGGTAAACTCTATTTCTGTTAATAAAATTTTTCTTTATTTACATAAATGCTAGATATATTATACTTGTCTATATTTAAAATATCTTATTTGAGTTACATGCTCATTTCATGCTTGTTTTAGAGGATTATTAATCACCAAAGGATTTTCACCCCTAATTTCCTATTTCAGTATCTATAACAAATTTTTTATACATGTGAACATATTATGTTGGTTTATATATATGTTTTCACCCACAATTGCCTATTTCAATATCTATAACAAAATTTTCTGGTTGATAACCCTTATCATCAATATCTTTGAAACCTCCATTACATGCTTTCATGGAAGAAAAAATTGCCTTTCGGTCCTTCACAATGGCTCCTTCCAACAACTTATTTCTTCTAAACTACTCTTTCCTATACTATTTCCTGACGGCGTTTCTTTTGCAACATGTGGTGCAATTGCTAGTTATATTTAATAACTAAAAGTTAACCTTATTATCAATTAAAGTTAACCTTATTATCAATTACCCATGAATAATTATAATCATTTTTTTAATTTTTTTTTAAATACACCCTTATTTTAATTATTCATTTTTTTTTACATATTAATAAATACACCCTTATTGAGAGTGATAAAATCTTATCACTCTAATAGAACATAGATATATATTCTACTTATATCAAATTTCGAAATTTTTACAATGTTACACATAAATTTGCAGCCCGCAGGAAGGAGTGAGATCTGAGTATCCTAACTCTGGCAAGACACAAGGGTTTTCGGAACAGAAAAATTCGCTACTTAAAACGAAGGCCAGAACATCCAAAGCGGGAAAGAGGCATTGTAGTTCAGAACGCAGAAGTAAATGCAAGTCTCTGGTATGCTTAGTTCATCTGTTTCCTGTTCATATTTCCATCTGCTCTCTAGGTTTGGTCAAGGTGTCAGCTAGCGCCATTTTCATGGAGACCTAAATGATTTATTTTTCCCATTTGGAGAACTTCATTTGAGTCTTGCACTGGACAAACTGCGCTTGCTTTATCGGTTGCCACTTCACTTCCAACTGATACCAACATTGTTCTGTTAAAGAAGAGCTTATCTCAATCCCATATTTTATCAAACTGGGTTTTTTGTTCCTGAGCACATTTTCCATTTCCATGTTCTGTTAAAGAAGAGCTTTTCTCAATCCCATATTTTATCAAACTAGGTTTTTTTGTTCCTGAGCACATTTTCCATTTCCAGGCCGTTATCTCTGTTGAAAAATGGACAGACTAGAAAATTGAACTGAGGACCTGCCTGCTGCTCCACTGCTCTACTAATGTGCTGCGTACCCATTTCAATATCAAGGCGTCGATTGCTATCTCCTGCAGCCCTCATTGACATTTTCAATCAACCTCAACACCTGGTCCAGACACCATGTTAAAAATTGAAAGGCCAGGAATCCAACCCAGTACTACTGAGCTAATGCTCGTTTCATGACGAGCACTCTGGATGGTTCGATATCAAGTTGTGTATTACTATTTCCAATAATCTCATGGGGTTTTCACTTTGAAATATTAGGTTTATTGAACATCTTCACCGAGCTCATGCTTTAATTTGCCTATGAAACAGTATCGTAATGTGCGGTTTGGTTATCTTTTGTCGTGGAATTGGGAAAACTGTGCTGCCAAAGTCAATCCCTCGCACATCTCTAATTTCATATCTAAAACAGAAATGGGTTTCATGGCATGTTCATTCTTTCACTCTACAAATTTCAGTAGTTATGCCTGCGATTTTTATTTGCAGTGCCCAACAGTCTGGGAAAGCTGGGAGCAAATCCCAGGTCAAAGTCTCGGAAAAACTGGAACATGAAGTTCGGCAAGTGCTGCAAAATTACCTCCACTATACAAGGTCTCTTTCTTTTGTAGATGCCGAGCATATAAGCCTCTATGCACCTTGTTTTTTACGAAAGTTAGTGTCCAGACTCAACGCAAAAAATCGTATAAGCGAAGCCCTTGAAAGGTATCTACTTTATAATCCGATCAATGAGTTTGAGCCGTTCTTTGAAAGTATCGGGGTAAAGACTTCTGATATCCATAGATTCTTGCCTCCTGGGAAAATATATCTCAATGAAGACGAGTTTCTACTGGCAAATGTCTCAATTTTAAGGAACAATGGGTTTCCAAGGCATGTGCTAGGGGAACTGTATACAGAACACCCGGAGTTATTCAGTCGTTCTGCCGCTAAATTGCAAAATAAATTGCAGTTCTATGAGAAACTTGGAGTTAGTAAGGCTTCTCTTATAAAAATCCTGACATGTTGCCCATCGCTTCTCAATGATGAAGTATATAAAAAATTTGTGACTGCTTCTAATGGTTTGAATGGTTTTCAAGTGGAGAAGAACAGGATTTGCTGTTTGTTGGAAAAAAATCCACTGAAATGTAGTAGTATTTTAGAAAAGCTAATGCTTTTGGCAGGTATCGGTTGCCCTTGGGATGAGATTAGCAAGCTATACCGTGCAAAGCCTCAACTTTTTATGGACAGTTCAGAGACAACACTGTATTCTATAGTGGATGTTCTGTCAAACCTGCGACTAAGAAAGGAAAATATAGGTAACATTATTTTACATTATCCTGAGATTCTTAGATGGGACCCAAGCAAATCCATGGCAGACAATCGAGATTTTGCAAGCGTTGGTTTGGATCAAAAGGAGATGACAAAGACAGATTTGTGTCATCCTCGCTATTTGCATGACAACTTGATCAAGTTGATTGAAGATATTAGTTGCACTGGGCTTGAGAAGCAGGGACTTGCTGTGTCTATCAGAAACCATCTAAAAAACACAATGCTCATGACTCCATTGTCTAAGGTTTCTTCAGAAGCATTTCAGAATATCCCTTCCGTACAATCAGAACTTGTCCATAAAAAAGATGATCTAGTTATCCGTGGCTCTAAAAGAGAATATTTGAAAATCACAATGCATGGGACTCGATTGTCTAAAGTTTCTTCAAAAAACATTCAGAATACCCTTTCTGGAGGATCAGAACTCCGTAGAAGAGATGATTTCAATGTCAGTGATGCTAAGCTCAGACATTCACCAGAACTCCGTAGAAGAGATGATTTCAATGTCAGTGATGCTAAGCTCAGACATTCACCAGGCACCCAAGAAATAAATATCACTAAAATTTCACAAGAGCCAATTGAGAGACACAAGCTAAACCTTTTGTTGAAATTAGGCTTGATAAATTACCCTGAGTTGACGTTCAAATTTGCCAGAGTGATTCGTTGTGGAGGCAATAAGCTGCAGGACAGGTTAAGTTGTCTTTTGAGACTTGGGTTACCCTTCAATGATGTTTGTCAAATGGTGAGGACAATACCAACATTATTGAGTAAAAGTTCAAATTTGATCCAAAAGAAATTCGATTTTCTTTGTAGTACGACATTTAACCCACTCCAGGTTCTTCCATCATTTCCAAAATATTTCACCTATGATCTCGAGGGTAGGATCAAACCAAGATACAAAATGTATGCTTGGCTTAAGAAAAACAATTTTCTTAAGAAAGAGTGTGGTGCCTATACCATATTTACGCTACCAGAGGGAAGATTTGTTCAAAAATATGTTAACTGCCACCCTGAAGGGAGCAAGTATTTCAGTCTTTGCAAGCTTGATAAAGTGTAAGTTATCATTGTATGAGTTTTACGTGAACCTGCTCTTATCTGTATGTGATGCTATTTTCAAATAACATATTATCTTATGTCATTGCAGAATGTCCAGGACTGCATTGCCTAAAGTTTCTTCAAAAGACATTCAGAATACCCTTTCTGGAGGATCAGAATTTGTCCGTAGAAAAGATGATCTAAATGTCAGTGATGCGAAGCTCAGACATTCACCAGGTACCCGAGAAATAAATATCACTAAAATTTTACAAGAGCCAATTGAGAGTCACAAGCTAAACCTTTTGTTGAAATTAGGCTTGATAAATGACCCTGACTGGATGTTCAAAGTTGCCAGAAGGATTCATTGTGGAGGTAATAAGCTACAGGAGAAGCTAAGTTGTCTTTTGAGACTTGGGTTACCCTTATATGATGTTTGTCAAATGGTGAGGACAAGCCCAGAATTAATGAGTATAAGTGCAGATTTGATCCAAAAGAAATTCAATTTTCTCTGTAGTACTACATTAAACCCACTGCAGGTTCTTCCATCATTTTCAAAATATTTCGCCTATGATCTCGAGGGTAGGATCAAACCAAGATACAAAATGTATGCATGGCTTGAGAAAAACAATTTTCTTAAGAAAGAGTGTGGTGCCTATGCCCTATTTACGCTACCAGAGAGAACATTTGTTCAAAAATATGTTAACTGCGAAGGGAGCAAGTATTTTGGTCTTTGCAAGCTTGATAAAGTGTAAGTTATCATTGTATGATATTTACGTGAACCTGCTCTTATCTCTATGTGATGCTATTTTCAAATACAGGGCAATATGTGTCATATCCCACTTGTGAAATTTGACTATGTAGTAACATATTATCTTATGTGATTGCAGAATGCCCAGGACTCCATTGTCTAAGGTTTCATCAGAAAATTTCCAGAATCTCCTTTCTGGAGGCTCAGAACTCGTCCATAGAAGAGATGATCTAAATGTCCATGATGCTAAGCTCAAACATTTATCAGGTTCCCAAGAAATATATATCACTGAAAATTTACAAAATCCAATTGAGAGGCACAAGCTAAACCTTTTGTTGAAATTAGGCTTGATAAATTACCCTGAGTCGATGTTCAAAGTTGCCAGAAGGATTCAATGTGGAGGCAATAAGATACAGGAGAAGCTAAGTTGTCTTTTGAGACTTGGGTTACCCTTCAATGTTGTTTGTCAAATGGTGAGGTCAAGCCCAGGGTTAATTAGTATAAGTGCAGATTTGATCCAAAAGAAATTCAATTTTCTTTGTAGTACTACATTTAACCCACTGCAGGTTCTTCCATCATTTCCAAAATATTTCGAGTATGATCTCGAGGGTAGGATCAAGCCAAGATACAAAATGTATGCATGGCTTAAGAAGAACGATTATCTCAGGAAAGAGACTGCTGCCTATACCATATTTAAGCTACCAGAGAGAAGATTTGTACAAAAATATGTTAACTGCCACCCTAAAGGGAGCAAGTATTTTAGTCCTTGCAAGCTTGAGAAAGTGTAAGTTATCTTTGTATGATTTTTACATGAACCTGCTCTTATCTCTTTGTGATGCTAAATGCAAATACAGCGCAATGTGTGCCATATTCCACTTGTGAAATTTGACTATGTAGTAATATGCTATCTTATGTGATTGCAGGATGCCCGGGACTCCATTGGCTAAAGTTTCTTCAGAAAATTTCCAGAATCTCCTTTCTGGAGGATCAGGACTTGTTCGTAGAATAGATGATGGAAATGTCAGTGATGCTAAGCTCGGACATTCATCAGGCACCCAAGAAATAAATATCACTGAAAATTTACAAGAGCCAATTCAGAGACACAAGCTAAACATTTTGTTGAAATTAGGTGTGATAAATTACTCTGAGTCGACATTCAAAGTTGCCAGAATGATTCGTTGTGGAGGCAAAAAGCTGCAGGAGAAGTTAAGTTGTCTTTTGAGACTTGGGTTACCCTTCAATGTTGTTTGTCAAATGGTGAGGAATGGACCAAGATTAATGAATAAAAGTGTAGATTTGATCCAAAAGAAGTTCGATTTTCTTTGTACTACTACATTTAACCCAGTGCAGGCCGTTCGATCATTTCCAAAATATTTCACCTATGATCTCGAGGGTAGGATCAAACCAAGATACAAAATGTATGCATGGCTTAAGAAAAACGATTTTGTTAAGCAAGAGATTGGTGCCTCCACCATATTTGGGCTACCAGAGAGAAGATTTGTACAAAAATATGTTAACTGCCACCCTGATGGGAGCAAGTATTTCAGTCTTTGCAAACCTCGGCAAGTGTAAGTTATCATTATACTATTCTTGCATGAACCTGCTTTTATCGCTGTGTGGTGCTATTTTCAAATCTGTGGAAATATATGCCATATTGTGCTTGTGAAATTTGATTATGTAATGGCTTGTTATCTGACGTGACTGCAGAATCCCCAAGACTCCATTGTCTAAGGTTTCTTCAGAAAATGAGTAGAATCTCATTTCTGGAGGATCAGAACTTGTTCGTAGAAGACATGATCTAAATATCCGTGATGCTAAGCTCAAACATTCATCAGGCACCCAAGAAATAAATCTCACTAAAAATTTACAATAACCAATTCAGATGCACCAGCTAAACCTTTTGTTGAAAGTAGGCGTACTCAACTACCCTGAAAGGATGATCAAAGTTGCCAGAGCAATATGCTTCAGGAGCATGTCTTTTGAGACTTGGGTTCCCTGTTAATGTTGTTTGTCAGATCGTGAGGACAGCACCTAGAATACCGAATCAAAGTGCAGATTTGATCCAGAAGATTTTTGATTTTCTTTGTAGAACTATAGTTAACCCACTTCTGGCTCTTACATCATTTCCACACTATTTCACTTATCATCTTGGTGGTAGGATCTAACCAAGATAGAAAATGTATGTATGGCTTAAGACAAATGATTTACTAAAGAATGTTTTTGCCATAGTATTTTTGAAGTACTGGAGAGAATTTGTATAAAAATTTGCTAACTGCCACCCTGAAGGGAGCAAGTATTTCAGTCTTTGAAAAATTGTGCTAGTGTAAATTATCATTGTATGAGGCAGCACAACACCAGTCAGGGTGACGCAGTGGGGACGATGGTCAGTTAAGGGTTGACGCAGAGGTTGCAGAGGCAGCGCTGAGGGTTCTGGTGGGCCAAAAGGGGCTCATTATCTGTAAATCTCGTTTGATTATGTGATACAACCATATATTCTATCTCTGAGTGAAAGGTACTTATTGTCGTGTAATTTCTCTGTAGGGCCAATCATGTTTGGTGCCCAGATTGTTGTATTCAAATTCTGCATAATAATATAAACCCTCTAGAGCTGCTGCGCTAGTTTTCCCGCATTGGGTTTTTTTGGAAACATTTGTCCGAAAATCGTGTGTAATCTTGTGACATGTGTGTATTGTTCAGTAAATGATCCGTAGATGTGTAGGCTGCAAGTAGTGTTTGCTTTAGTGTTTTTCTGAATTTTTCAGTTAAATAACTTGTTAAATGTTAATGAAACAGGTAGGTGAAGTAGATCTAGACACTGCAGTAGGGTTTTTGTTTTGAAACTTTCACATGGTATCAGAGCATTGCAGATCAAGTTGATCCACCAGCAAAGCGACTGAAAAAGATTGGTGTAGAGAAGGCAGTTGAAGTAGCATAGTTCGAGAGAGGGCAACATAGCACCAAGAGGACACAGTCCCAGCAAAGGCCACGCAAAGGCTGATGTAGAGCCAACTAAGTGACGCAGAGGTAGCGCGGAGCCTTCCAGAGTGACATAGGACTAGCCTGCGATGCGCAGTCGCTGCGCTGAGCTAGTCTGCTCACGCAGAAGCCAGCCAGAGGGACGCAGTCCAGTTTTGAGGTTGTTGTGCATATTTTCCATTGTCTAGAAGAGCTTCGTATCTTCAGAGGTTGCTGGTGTGGTAGAGGTTTTGTCAGTGCAGAATCGTGCCTAACAAAGATGACAAGAGAGGGAGGAGAACAGTTGCTTTGCAGATCCGCGTCAAACATATCTGAGATTCGATCAAGAGGGTGATTGTAGAAAACTGTTCAGTTGTTTTTGGCTGAGGATTTCCGGGAGGGAAATCAATTGTCGGAGAGAGCAACTATTATAGAGGGTTTCTACTCACCAAGAAACCTAGATCCAATATTTATGTTGAGTGTTGCAGTAGAAAGAGGGAGAGGAGTATATGTTCTGACAGATTTGAGCAAAGATGGTGTCTCATGGACTAAGAGATTAAGACAGGTTGGATAACATGTCCAAATTCGTTATCTGGAGGGCCAGGATCCTGACAGTCCTGGATGAGTACGACATCAAGGACCATGCTGAGAGAGTCCTAGATGTGCCAATCGATGCAGATCCTCTAAAGAAATTCAGGGAGAATCAAGTACGAGCAAAGACCACATTGTGCCACATATTGTCGGGAAGAACACGACAAATGAAATGTATCCTTGGACACGATGTATTAGGGAGACTCCGTCCAAATAAATATGCTTATGGAGAATCAGATGCGGTTGTTCCAGATGCAGAAGGGCGAGGAGATAGATCCCTTTGTAATTTTTCGTAGATGTTCTATGCTTGTTGCAAATTTATTTTTTCCCAATATCAAACAACAATTACATAAACAAGAAAGTAAAATGCTGATAGAACATATCAGTAGATCGATAGAAGACAAGCCAAAAATATATGTGTGTTGGTTCGTTACGATGATCAACATGATGCTTCAACTAGCAAAGTCTCAACGTGGTCAGCCAACCAAAAGTGTCACACAACCCTCTCGGACAACAATATCAGTCAACCCAAAGTCAACGAAAGTCAACGTTGTCACAGTCAATGGGCAACACAAAACAACAACAGCAAAAAGTCAATGCAACCGAGTCAAAGTCAACCAACAACCTCGATTTTTGTGATAGAAAATACGGACTGCAGAAATCAGAATTTTGACCAAGGTTGGGGTCATTTTGACCATGTGTTGACCAAAGACAATGCTGGTCAACTGTTCACTGAAACCCTAGGTCAAAAACAAAAAATTCTTCTTGCTGCAATTTCCCACGTGTGGATGAAGAAGAGCCTCCAAGGTGATCGAACCAATCGAATGATAAGAGAGAATGTGTGAGGATGGATGAGTGAAAATGACATCCAACGTTGACCTATTTATATTCAGCAGAGAGGGTGTGTGACACAACTGCTCTGGCTTCAAGCCTACATTTCATTTCAGGCCGACCTGCACATATTTTGAATAAATGCAAAATAAATGTTCTGCTCATCAAATCAAGATGATCTTTAGATCGATCTTGCACCTCCGTAAGAGGAATCCAATAAAAATATTGGCATCTTCATCTGAGCATCACAACATGGAGTTTGGATCTAGTTGTCCAAAATTAACACTCCGTCTCAACTAGGGAGAACTCCATCCACCTGTGCCATCCAAACATTGTGCGCCATCCCGCCGTAACTTGCTTTGCTGGCTTCTTTATTTCAGAACAAAAGTGGGTCAGTCACAAAGACATCATTCCTGGCTGACAAATTCAGCCCAGAGGTTCGAAACCTCTATAGGACTCTAAAAGAGTCACATAAAAACCCAAAGTTGGTTTACTTGACCTGAAGTCAGTTGCAGGTCCGAAACCTCAATATACTTTATCCTAAATCAAGTGGTTGGACACGTGCCATCCTAGACATAGAGAATACGACAATCTCTGATGCGTCCATCAGTCTTTGCTATTGATCTCTAGCTTTTCCCACTTCACTGGCTAAATGAAAGGTACTTCCCATGAGTCGAGGACTCAATGGGTAGGATGCATACGGGGCATAGATCATGAGAGGTGAACCAACTCAACATCATAATGGTGAGGCAGAAGCACCACAAGGTTCGACAAGCCTAGCCCCGTGTGTGCTTATAGCTTCGAGAAGCTATCCCCAAAGCCTCTCAGAGCTCATCGTCCAACAAGGCCTCAGCATAGGGTCGTTCCACGATTCCAAAATTCTCATGGAAGGTTAGGAACTTGACCTTCACCAGGGGCTTTGTGAGAATATCCGCGACCTGCTCATCAGTTCCTATATGATCGAGCCTTACGACGCCTCGTTGTACCATATCCCGGATAAAGTGGTACCTAATATCAATATGCTTGGATCGATCGTGGAACACGGGATTCTCGGACAACCGAATCCCACTATGGTTATCACAGAGTATCACGGTGGTATCTAGCACATACCCGAACAACTCACTGAAGAGATTTTGCAACCAAACTGCTTCACAACAGGCCATACTCGCTGCAATGTATTCGACCTCCGTGGTGCTCAAAGCCACCGACTTTTGCTTCCTGCTCATCCATGATATGGAAGTAGAACCAAGTGTGAAGCAGCATCTCGATGTGCTCTTACGATCCACCACACTGCCAGCCCAATCAGCATCAATATATCCATGGAGTGTCATGCTCTTGGCAGTGTATCTCAACCCATGGTTTATCGTGCCCCAAAGATATCTCAATAGATTCTTGGTACCAACGCAGTGAAAGTGATGAGGCTCAACCATATGTTGACTCAAAGTGTTCACTGCAAAACATACGTCTGGACGGGTGTTCACTAAGAACATTAGGGCCCCTGCGAGTTAACGATACTTAGTAGGATTTGCTAGTACGGCCCCAACAGCGCTGCCACTCAACTTCTTCAAGTTGAGCTCCATCAGTGTCGACACGGACTTACAGTCCATCATTCCAAATCTTTCCAGAAGCTTCACAATATATTTTCCTTGAGAAAGGAAAATCTCGCCAGGTCTCTGCCAGACCTCCAGGCCTAGGTCCTTCATCTCGAACTCAACAACGAGCTCCCTCTTTTATTGATGAATGAGATGGTCAGCACTTGTCAGGAAGAGGTCGTCCACATACAACACCAAAATGAAAGGCTTTTCTCTATCAACCTTGAAGTGAAGGTTCGGATCAGCATTACTACGAGTGAAGCCCAAATTCATCAGGTAGCTATCTATCCTCTTGTACCAAGCTTTGGGTGCTTGCTTCAACCCATAGAGGGCTTTCTTCAACCTACAGACATGGGTGTCCCGATCCTGGACTTCAAACCCCAGAGGTTGCTCCACATACACCTCTTCCTTTATCGCACCATTCAGAAATGCGGTCTTAACATCCATCTGATGAAGATTCCATCCTTGCGTAACAACAAGGGCTATGATAGATCAGATGGTGGTATATCGGGCCACAGGTACAAATATGTCATCATAGTTTACACCTTCCTTTTCAGAAGCCACATGCAACAAATCTTGTCTTGAACTTTTCAGCACTACCATCAGATCCATGTTTGATCTTATAAAGCCATTTCGAGGTGACAACTGCCTTATCCTCCGGTCTCGGAACCACATCCCAAACATCATTCTTCATAATGGACTCATATTCTTCGTGCATAGCATCCTTCCAGACTTGATGCTTTACGACTTCCTCAAAAGATCCAGGCTCAGGTTGTACGATTGTACTCATGGCTGCTAGATACCCTTGGTATCTATTCGACTTCTTGCTTTCACGGAATGTCCCCCTTGGGGCCATATGATTCTCAACATCCTCGAGAGTGTTCCTGAGCCATGATGGTCTTTTCCTCATTGAAGGAGGTGGATCAATAGGGTCCATCGGTCCTTCAACATCGAGCATCGTCTCATCCTTCGACTCTTCTTGATTTCCAGGCATTGCTTCATGATCTTCGTTAGCTCTCAAAAGATTGATTACTTTCCGCAGGGAGGCATCTTCGTCAAAGGTAACATCGTGGCATATCTCCACTTCCCTTTGACCAGGCACATAGACTCTATAGACCTTTGAAGTTTCGCTATAGCCCCCAAACATTCCCTTCTTTCTAGAAGCATCTAGCTTGCTCCTCTTCTCCTTCGATACATGAAAATAAACAAGACATCCAAAAACTCTAAAATGTGAGACGTTAGGTTTCTTACCAGAGAAAACCTATTTGGGAGTTTTGGAGTCCAGAGCGGGATGCAGGCATCGGTTTTGTATGTACACAACAGTGTTCGCAGCTTCTCCCCACAGAAACTTTGGAAGACCTTGGTCACATAGCATGGCACGAGCAGCTTCCACAATGGTCCCGTTCTTTCTTTCAACAACGCCATTCTGCTTAGGAGTATAGACAGTTGTGGTCTCCCTCTTGATGCTAGCTTCTCTGCAAAAGTTCTTGAACTTGTTCGTCTCATATTCAGTGCCATTATCGGTCCTCAGTATCTTGATCTTCTTCCCTGTTAGATTTTCCACCAAGGCTTTGAAGGTACGAAACCACATGAAAGCCTCATCCTTCTTCTTCAAGAAGTATATCCAGGTTTTGCGAGAGAAGTCATCTATGAACGTCATATAATAAGGACATCCTCCCAAGGATGTCACGCGCAGCATACCAGACAAATTAGAACATATCAGTTGCAAGACATCAAATCTCTTTGTCACACTTGAGGGGAAAGGTCCCCTTGTATGCTTTCCTTCGGCGCAACCCTGACATACACCTTCATGATCATTTGTGAACTCGAGCATCCCCGTCACCACCTTCCTTGCTTCGGGAAGGGCTTTGTAGTGAAGGTGTTCAAACCTCTGGTGCCATAGTTCAGTCTATCGAATAGTATCACATGTCATCGCTCCTAGTGGACTTACTCCAACCTGGTAGAGTGTATCAACTCTAAACCCAATCGTGATAACTTCCTTGAAACTCTTCTTCCAGATACACACCTTCCCATCAATGAATGCCACATTGAAACCTTTGTCTTCCATGGCTGAAATAGACATAAGGATCTTCTTCAAATCAGGTACATATAGTACATCTTGCAAGTGGAGGACTTGACCTTGAGGCAAGTGGAGGGTCATAGTCTCTGTCCCTTTCACGGGATATGTGGCATTATCTCCAAGGATAATTTTCAGATTAACATCCTTCTCAACGATATTAGAAAGTGCTTCCTTGAACCCAATGATGTGACTTGAGGCACCACTATCTATCAACCATACATCCATAGTGTCGGGTGGAGATGCAACAGAGAGGGCAGATACAAGAATGAATTCATTTCTTTTATCAACAACATTAGATTCCTCGTACCTGGAATTTTTCGACCTTTTGAAAGGTTGCCCATTTCCACCAGATGAAGTCTTCCTCTTCCCTTTGAACCTGTTGTTCCTTTGATTGCCATTTCTTCGGTTGTTGTTGTTGTCATCATCATCGGGAGAATCCTTCTTGAAAGGGAATTCTCTAGCATAGTGGCTAGGCTTGTGACAAGTGTAACATTTTCCTTTCTTTCCTTGGGCCCCTGCTCTTCCTTTGTTCCTCGGACCACCAAAGTTCTTCTTCTTAGCACGAGTAGTGAAGGCAACATTTCCTTCATTTTCATATTCCTTCATCCTTGTTTCTTCTTGTACGCATCTCGATAGTACTTTGTCAAAATCAGGTATCAGATTGTTATTGAGAATGGTAGTATTGAATACATGCCATTCGGATGAGAGACCTCCAAGTGCGGTGAGAACCATCTCTCAATCAACTATTGTCTCCCCAATAGCCAGAAGATTATTTATGATTTCAATCAACTTTAGAAAATATGATTGAATGGATTCATCCCCGCCTTTCTTCAGATTCTTCAATTGGTTCTTGAAGAAAAGGACTTGATTTGCATTGTTGGCCTTGAACATGTTGACCAACTTATCATACATCTCCTTGGATGTGTGTAGCTTAGATATGTAGGCTACCAGACTCTTATGAATTGAATCCTGGATCATCAGCTTTGCTTTGATTTCTCCCTTCTTGTACTTTGACTTGGTGGCAGCAGGTGCAGTGGATGGAGGCTGTTAGAGTTTACCCAGTACATAGTCCATGACATCTTGGTCTTCCAAATTAAGTCATCTTCCAGGCATGGAAGTCTTCCTTCCCAGTCAATTTGTCATCAACTTTAAAGCCATTGTAATTTGAGGTACCCATGCTTTTCTTTGGTGATTACTACAAACTTGAGCTTTGTCTTCACCTCAGCGCTCATATCATGTAAATTTTCATAGATGTTCTATGCTTGATGCAAATTTACCTTTTCCTAATATCAAATAGCAATCACATAAACATGAAAGTAAAATGATGATAGAACATACCAGTAGATCGACATAAGACAAGCCAAAAATATGTGTTGTTGCATTACGACAGTGAACTGGATGCTTCAACCAGCAAAGTCTCAATACGGTTAGCCAACCAGAAGTGTCACACAACCCTCTCGGACAACAATATCAGTCAACCCAAAGTCAACGTTGTCACAGTCAACGGTCAACGCAAAACAACAGTAGCAAAAAGTTAATGCATCCCAGTCAAAGTCAACGATCAACCTTGATTTCTGTGCCAGAAAATGCAAACTGCAGAAATCAGAGTTTTGACCAAGGTTGGGGTTAGTTTGACCATGCGTTGACCAAAGTCAACACTGGTCAACTCTGCGTTGAAACCCTAGGTTGAAAACTGTAATATCCCAAAAGGGAGAATGCAGTAATACTAAAACACAATATAAGAACTGCAGCAAAGTAACCATTAAATCTAAATACACAACAAAATGCACAGAAATAGCTGAGCCATTTTATTATGTGGAGAGGATTCAGTTACACAATGTACAAAAGATGAGGGAATCTAGCCAAAGAGATGGCCTAGAATCACCCTGCAAACATGCTACAACTAGCACTGCGTAACTGGTGAGCTTACAGGAAGCAATACTGCGCTGTCCCTTTTGCTGCTGATGTACATGAAGCTGCTGCAAAAGGAAATGCAGATCTATGGAGCTCAGGAGCTCTGATGATGCCAAGATTCAAGCTCTGGCCAATGTGATGGGAACCCAAGATAACCCAGAAAGGATTTTCTAGATCTACAACTTTGGAAAATCACCCTCCTAGGATTTGATCCTTTGACTGCTGGGTTATGCAGATCTGAAGCTAGATCTGATCTAAAGATGACTTCTATATGTTATACAAACAAATCTAAGCTTTGAGGGTTGATTCCTCCTTCAGATCTACAAGCTAGGAGCTTGAGATCTTGCCTCCTCTTCTTCCTCCTTCAAGTTGCAGCGAATGAATATACAGTTGCTACAGAAACTACGGTACAAGAGGGAGAGGCTCTATGCCTGCTGAAATGTGCTGCAATAAGCTCCAGGCTGATGGAAATGCTGATGGCAAGGTGAGGATGATCCCTCACGGGATTACTAGCTGAAATGCTAGCAACTTCCTTCCTCCTCTGGATCTACAGTGATGGACTACGCAATCCTTGATGGGACTGCGGTTGATAGGAGGTCAATAAAGTTTGGCTTGATGCCAGATCTGAAATGAAGCCCTAGGAACGCTGATCTTCAAGTCCAAGATGATAGGAATAATCCTACACCGGTTCTCCTGCTGAAATACTGAAGACAACCTCCACCACCCAAACTGATCTTCAGAAATTGCGTAATTCCTGAAGGTAGATGTTCTGTAGAAAATGGAAATAATGTGTGGCACCAATGCTTGATGAAGAATGAAGTACAACCCTCTTCCAAAAGCTACTCAGTGAAAGAGGTGGGATTCTCGATAAAGAACACCTAGTGCTAAACAACACTTGCAATCTTAGCTAAACAGCGAACGAAACCATGGAACGTCAAATGACAATTCCAGATCTAAACAGAACTTTACATGAATAATCAAAAGCATCCCTCCATCGTTGCCTTCATCTCCTTTATATAGTTTATGAGCCTTCCCATGCCTTGGCCCACCTCTAAACTGCACTATGCATGTGGACATAATCCTCCATGTTTGACTGCGTTGTCTCTCCAAGTCCTCCATTATGTCTAGATGCAATGTGCACCCTCTCCATCATTTGTGCATTAATTGTGCTACTTCCTCCATCACTTCATCATGAATGCTCTATAATCTTCCATTAGATGCTTTCCATGATCTCTGTTGATTGCTTCAACCTCCATGATCTATCTCGTTAATGAGACATGTTCTCCACTCCATTCACATTAGTAGTTGCTCCACTACTCCATTATGTAGATCTTGGCTTAATCAATCCACATTCACACATAAAAGTGGATATTTATTCATCTTGAAGATTATGGGTCCTTCCACCCTTTTATTTACTTAATTCATTAAGAAAATTAAGAACTCTAATATTCCAAATTTCATGTGAAAATTTGGGAATATTACAGTCCTCCCTTGCAAAATGTTGCTTGTCCTCAAGCAACTGCAAAAGTAGATGCAAGGCCATCCATTCCCCTCCAAATGGCATCCACATAAGGAAGACTGCCTCCATTTGCTGCAATGTGTCATGCATGTTTGGTTCCAAAGTTGAATCCCCAAAAATGCATAGAAGGACTTCCAACTGTTTGGTTAGATGTCCTCCTAACACCATGAAGTACCAAGTGACAACCATATGATGTCCAACATCATCATCAATACATGAGATACATAAAATAAAGGGGTTCTTTCCACAAAGGAAAAGCTCCATCTCACAATACATCTCTTCATCCCATGATTTATGAATTAGATTGAGCATTAATATGCCCTCATCCTTAGCCCTGTTGGCCTTGTTGGATCCAAGCACCATTCCAACATTATGCAAAAGAAGAAATAGAGACATATGGGTAGACCAAAGTGTCAAACCATATTCTCCCAATAGAAACCACCAGAGTAAGGCCCTTTGCTGCCATCCTCCACCTCCTCCCTGTAAGATGGACAAGCCAAACTCCCCCAAAAGCAACCAAAGCAACAAGAGATTTTGCTGCTTTCTCTTCTCCTCATGTGCATCATGGAGTAAAAACATACTGATAGACATGTGAAATGTCACATCAGCGCAATACAAGCAAACACCATCAATACGCATCATGAAAGCATCATGCCAAGTTCTACTCAATACAAAACACATAGACATAGGAGATGTCATGTGATGGCCAAACTCTCTCAAGGGCAACCAAAATGAACATGCCTTCTTTTGCTGCATTCTATCATTGATGCACAAGGCATGAATAAAAAAAATATGAGTTATTGGGTTGTAACCACACTCACTCAAGAGAAGCCAACGCATCCATGCCTCCTTCTTCATTACATGAGTGTTTTTCAAGGCATGGATCAAAGAGTTAGGAGCCTTTGGGTAGTAACCAAATTCATCCAAGAGCAACCAGTGTAACCAAGCTTCTTGCTGGCCCATGTCATATATTTGCAAGTGGTCATGCAACCCCTTGCTTATCATCCTCACCCACTCATCCCAATGTGGATGATGAATGATGTTCTGCATAAACATGGTATCCTCCCTTTGTAGAATACCATCCTTCCCAAACTGATGAAGAACTTTTCACTCCATGAAATGTTGAAGTGCACCTCCAGTGAGATCTCTTAATGAGACCTTCTTCTCATCAATGGCCCTCCAAAACTAGTGAGGTTCTGGATCTGCTGTCGGTAGAAGTTTCTCTTTAAGCTGTGAGATGCTCATTGAGAATGTGTCATCTAGAAAGGAGAAAAGATTTCTCATCTCAAGATGTCTATCATTTATCATCTTAACCTCCATTGCTTCATGAGTGAAGCTACCTTCAGAATGCTCCAAGAATAATGGGGCCCCTTCATTATCACTGCTACTAAGTGACAACGCTGTAGATATGCATGGTGGTACATATGCTGCCTCAAAGCAAGGCATAATGCTGATCTCATAACCAGTCGTTGTACATAGGATCATGCTCATCCCATTTTCTGAAACTCTACACTTCAACTCAAAGGGTTGAATGTAGCTCAACAATGATGAACTGGGATAGCTCTTCATCTCCTCCTTGATTAGATCAAGGGTCCTCTGCGCTATGATATGTTGCTGCTTCAAATCATCATTTTGTTCTAACCCTTGGTTATGCATTGGCCCTGATGGCATGTCCCCATAAGCTTCAATATGATCTACTGAAACAATATGTGATGAAAGTGTATGCATACCTTGGATCAACTGATGTGTGGGAACCTCTTGCAAGAACACAAGAGTTCCTCCAACCGAGACAATGGTGTCTCCAACTACTGGTAAGAGTGATGACTGTTCTTCTACCAATGTACCAGCGCTGGAATCTTCCTCCTCTTCCTCATGCATCTCCTGAATCATGCATGGGACTCTATGTGTCAAGAGCTCAAAACTATCTTGCAAAGTTGCAAGTATCTCTTCTTCGGATGCAAGTACTTTTGTAGCTGGTGGTGAATGTAGTGACTCTATGTCCAGAGTGACAAGATTGACATCCTCCTTTGTTTCCTTAGGAAATGTCACTTTGTGACACATCTCTGTTTTCTTCACATCAAACTTCTTCCTCAACTTGTGAAAGAACTCTGAATATTTAGTCACCTTTGCATGTTCCATGTGACCAAACCACCAATCATTGGCTTCACCATAAAAATGAAGTGTTGCTATCTGAACAAACTCTCTTTCAGCTACAGGATGTAGCCTGAAGAATGCATCTAACTCTTTCCTCCGAGCCTTAACAGTGCTTGAGGAAGATCCATCAGTAGGCAAATAAAATTTGTTGTGCCTCTTTCTTCTATCGCTGCTATATGATCTTCTTTCTTCTTTCAGTTCAAAGAACTCTTGGAGAGTTAGACTCTCTTTGAATGCTCTAGACTGTGCTTTGTACTCTTCAAGATACAAACTGAGAGTCTCATGAGTCTTAGGTTCTTTCATTTCTTCATTTCTACACCATTCACCTTCTTCAAAGAAAGTGGGTATAGTAGATCTGTGAGGAGATCTATGATTCTCCGATTTTCTTTTTTGCTGATAGGAAGTGCTTGGACCTTCCTCATCAAATCTTCTTCTTGGGTCCTTCTTTTGCCTTTCCCTCATCATTTGACTGACCTCCTTGGAGGGATCTTGCATGGATCTAAAGAGAGGAGTGGCAAAACTACAATCCTCCTTCATGATAGATCTCATCTATCTGATTTTTCTTTTAATGCGAAACATGAAGTGTCCACAAGTTGAGCCAAAGATCATGCTCTGATACCATTGTAATATCCCAAAAGGGAGAATGCAGTAATATTAAAACACAATATAAGAACTGCAACAAAGTAAACATTAAATCTAAATACATAGCAGAATGCACAGAAATAGCTGAGCCATTTTATTATGTGGAGAGGATTCAGTTACACAATGTACAAAAGATGAGGGAATCTAGCCAGAAAGATGTCCTAGAATCACCCTGCAACATGCTACAACTAGCACTGCGTAACTGGTGAGCTTACAAGAGGCAATACCGCATTGTCCCTTTTGCCGCTGATGTACATGAAGCTGTTGCAAAATGAAATGTAGATCTATGGAGCTCAGGAGCTCTAATGATGCCAAGATTCAAGATCTGGCCAATGTGATGGGAACCCAAGATAACCCAGAAAGGATTTTCTAGATCTACAACTTTGGAAAATTATCCTCCTAGGATTTGATCCTTTGACTACTGGGTTATGCAGATCTGAAGCTAGATCTGATCTAAAGATGGCTGCAATATGTTATACAAACAGATCTGAGCTTTGAGGGTTGATCCCTCCTTCAGATCTACAAGCTAGGAGCTTGAGATCTTGCCTCCTCTTCTTCCTCCTTAAAGTTGCAGCAACTGAATATGCAACTACTACAGAAATTGCATTGTACAAGAGGGAGAGGCTCTATGCTTGCTGAAATGTGTTGCAATAAGCTCCAGGCTGATATAAATGCTGATGGGAAGGTGAGGGGACGATCCCTCACAGGATTACTAGTTGAAATGCTAACAACTTCCTTCCTCATCTAGATCTACAATGATGGACTTCGAATTCCTTGATGGGACTGCTGCTGATAGGAGGTCAATAAAGTTTGGCTTGATGCCATATCTGAAATGAAGCCCTGGGAATGTTGATCTTCAAGTCTAAGGTGATAGGAATAATCCTACACCGGTTCTCCAACTGAAATACTGAAGACAACCTCCACCTCCCAAACTGATCTTCAGAAATTGCGCAATTCTTGAAGGTAGATGTTCTGCAGAGAATGGAAATAATGTGTGGCACCAATTCCTGATGAAGAATGAAGTACAACCCTCTTCCAAGAGCTACTCAATGAAAGAGGTGGGATTCCCGACCATAAATACCTAGTGCTAAACAACACTTGCAATCTTAGCTAAACAACCAAAGAAACCATGGAATGTCAAATGACAATTCCATATCTAAACAGACCTTTACACGAATAAACAAAAACATCCCTCCATTGTTGCCTTCATCTCCTTTATATAGTTTATGATACTTCCCAAGCCTTGGCCCACCTCTAAACTGTGTTGTGCATGTGGACATAATCCTCCATGTTTGACTATGCTGTCTCTCCAGGTCCTCCATCATGTCTAGATGCAATGTGCATCCTCTCCATCATGTGTGCATTAATTTCACTACTTCCTCCATCACTTCATCATGAATGCTCTATGATCTTATATTAGATGCCTTTCATGATCTCAGTTGACTGCTTCAACCTCCATGATCCATCTCATTAATGAGACATGATCTCTACTCCATTCACATTAGTAGTTGCTCCACTACTCCATTATGTAGATCTAGGCTTAATCAATCCACATTCACACATAAAAGTGGATATTTATTCATCTTGAGGATTATGGGTCCCTCCACCCTTTTATTTACTTAATTCATTAAGAAAATTAAGAACTCTAATATTCCAAATATCATGTGAAAATCTTAGAATATTACAAAAACAAAAAATTCTCCTTGTTGCAATTTTCCACGTGTAGATGAAGAAGAGCCTCTAAGGTGATTGAACCAATCAGATGACGAGAGAGAATGTGTGAGGATGGATGAGTGAAGGTGACATCCAAAATTGACCTATTTATATCCATCAGAGAGGGTGTGTGACACAACTGCTGGGGCTTCAAGCCTACATTTTATTTCAAGCCGACCTGTGCATATTTTGAATAAATTCAAAATAAATGTTCTTCTCATCGGATCAAGATGATCTTTAGATCGATCTTGCACCTCTTCGAAAGAGGAATCCAATAAGCATCACAACATGGAGTTTGGACGTAGTTGTCCAAAATTAACACCCTTCCTCTTCAGACTTCATACTATTCGGGATCAACTGATTGCCATGGGTACGAATCCAGATGAGGGGCTCTTGGTGAGTATTGCGTTGAATGTAGTCACCGAGGAATGGGAAACATTTGTCCAAATCATCTTGGGCAGGGCAATGTTACCATCCTGATCAGATATGTGGGTAATCCTCCGACATGAGGGAATCAAGAGGATTGCCAAGAGGCAAAGTAGTGGTAGCATTCAAGTAAATAAAGAGGAGGAGGAGGATGCAACCCTTGCATCAAAGGGACATAGGCAATAAGGGAAGAAGAAGAGGGACCTATCCAAGGTCCGGTGGTTTAATTGTGGCAAACTTGGACACTTCGTCAACCATTGTCCTAAGAAGAAGGACAAGGGATCTTCTGAATCCATGGCAATAACAACAAAGGGGGATGATGGGAGTGATGATGATGTAGCCATGAGTGCTCATGAGTCACAAAAGTGGGGCGACATTGATCTGTATAGCACCTACAGATGGGGTGGCGGGATCCTTAAGGTGCCCAAACTCTTGGATCGCATACGAGCTATGTGAGCCTTAAAACGGTAGCGGGACAAGTGGAGCACTGGGTGCAAGAGATCATGATGAAGCGGAGGAAAGAGTTGGGGCATTGTAGATGGAGCAACACAGTGCAAAGGCAACAACATCATAGAAGAAGCAACATCACAGAAGGGCTGATGGGACTTCAGCACATAGGGGCAGTGCTTACGCAATGCAGTGCTGCAGTAGCGCAAGGGCTTTAGGAGGACAACACAACGTAGTAGACAAGGGAGCTTCAGTGTTGAGGTGCAACTCGACTTGTTTGTCAGTGATTGGGCAGGGGTCATTCAGTTGCTTCTCAACAACTAAGTTGTAGTGTAGCAGTTGTCAGCACGATGCAACAATTTGAGAGGGAGTTGCAGTACGGATGTAACAGTCTTATTGGTAGTGACATGGACAACAGTACATGAAGCAACAACACAGTGGATGGAGGGCAACAGGCCAAGCCTCAACAACTGAGAGACTGATGCCGAGATCTGACAATACTTGGTGTGGATGTAATGTTAGAGCACACTCCGTGCTAAGAGGGAGTGTTGATATTTTGAGGCAGCATCGGGTGTGCTCTAGCCCTAAAATTTTGTGGAAGGGCTAAGACACATGAGATCTCCAAAACCCAGAAAAAGTTTGGAGAAATTTCATTTGGTGTATGAGATATTCAAATAATTATTATTTTTAATGAGGACCCTAAGTCTAACTTAGGGAATTAGAAAAAATAAAGTGAATTAATTAAACACACGTGATGAAATGTTCTAAGTGACGCATATCAAACATTATTTTAATATGAGCCGTCGATTAGAGATTAGATCAAGGCCGTTGGTTTTCCAACGAGAAAAGTATAAAGGAAAGGCTTGGGGTTAGTTGGAGGACACACACATTGGCAGAGCACTAAAGCTAAGTCGAATTTTTGGGGCGAGGTTTTGCTGAGAAATTCGAAACGAGTTGCAGTGCAGTGAGGGGTAGAGATCGATGAGGGATGAGTTGATCCAAGGACGAGAATACAGAAAGACGGAGAGGCAGTGAGTACCAGTTAGCGCAAAGCCAGCCAGGAGGACGCAATTCAGCCAGCTCCACGCATAGACTGCGCAAAGGCTGCGTAAGCCCAACCAGGGTGACGCAGACCCAACCAGCACAACACAGGGGCAACGCAACACCAGCCAGGGTGACACAATCCCAGTTGGGGAAAAGCAGCACTAGTCAGGGTGACACAATGGGGAGGCTGGCTAGTTAAGGGCTAACGCAGAGGCTACAGAAGTAACACAACACCAGTCAGGGTGACGCAATGGGGACACTAGCCAATTAAGCGCTGACGCAAAGGCTACAGAGGCAATGCTGAGGGTTCCAGTGGGCCAGAAGGGGCTCATGATCTATAAATCCCGTTTGAGGGTGTTGTTAGGGTCCCGTGATTTGGCCGATTGGCTAGCCAAATGACGATGTAACATCAAACCAAGCTTTGGAGCCCAAGGACCTAGCCTTCCTGGACTCAGAGAGGGCTCTCTCTATATGTGTAAAAGATGTCGGTGTGTTTACTTGCGGTATTCTGATATTAGGCTAGTTATGAAGTATGTTTTTGGTTTTTTGGTTTTTTAAGTTTGTGAGGGATGAAACTGATCAAATACATAAACTGGATAACAAGATGTAGATAAATTGGGCTATGGGGTCAAACAGGTCAAGGAAGCTATGAGGTGATGATGTGAGGCTGCTGTAGGGCCGATTTGATTCACGGTAGAAGGGATCTTTGGGCAAAATGGATTGAATGGACAACAAGTTGGTGAAAGACAAGGGATTTCAAATGTAACTAGTTAATAGCAGACAATAAACATGTAATAGCAAGCCATTAATCATGCTAAGTATAACTATAAGCTAATTAACACATAGAAATCAAACATTCCAGCCATACATAGAGGTATAAGACCCTCTAACTTCGGGAAATGGCTATCAGACTTTGGGAAAACATATAAGACAAACTAACAACTCATAAACTACGCCGGAACGCCTAAACATAGTCTCTAAGTCATTGGGCACTTTGACAAACAAGATTTCATAGTTTTAGGCAAAGGGCTAGATCGGGACTAGGCCTCCTTGGTTCAACAAGATGATCAAAAAATCAGTCAAAGAGAAAGTTTTATGGACAGAACTATGGGCAGCTAATAGGTAGGTAGGGAAAACCATACATCCTACTCAACATACATAGAACTTATAAATAAAACTTAGCAACAATACCTTAGGTTACTAAAGAGAAGTTAAGAATTCTTTAGCATAACTAAGGGAGAAGAAAACATCAAGCTATGAAGATTCAGGGATTTTGAGGTGCCTCCATGGGCATATCTCAAAATCAATCTCTACTGATCTATAGCAGCAAGAAATATGTAATATGAATGAGAACTAGAAGACAAAACACATTAAGAAGCACTATACCATTCTACCATGGCAAGGAATCCATCAACAAGCCTTCACCATTCCTCAAAAGCATCCAAGAGGCAGTCCAAAAATCATAACTCAAGTGTATTCTTCAAAGCTCATATGACCAATGCATTAATTCTTCTCTCAAGTTCAGCCCCTGATTTACAATGAGAACCATGGAATAAATAGGCTTGAGGAAGGAAAACCTCATGGAGCAACTAGCTATCCCATTGGCCAAGTCAAAATATCTAAACTTGTCCTTGAGGCTTTGCAAAGCCCAAGGCACAAAGTATCCCATAAAATATCTAAAAAACTGCTAAAAACGGAAATTATATTGACTTTACATGATTTCCCAATGATAAAAATAGCTTAACGCACATTTGGGAAAAGCAAATTTTTGGAGTTCAAAAATTACAAAAATACTTCATATTTATGCCTGAAAAAGGTCCCCTGACTTGCTGGATGCAAATGGCAGCCTTCCCGGTGTCGAAATGAGGCTCATGATGGCTCGTTGGAAAGCTCTCTGTGTCTGCTTTCTGGCGCAAGTGGAATCACCTCAATCTGATCTCTGAAAGTCCCTCAAAACTGTACCTGTGCGCAAAAACCCAGAAAATAGCAGACTGCTGATATGGCGGGCAGAACGTGCAAAATGAGGCTGCTTTTCGCCAATTTGAGGGGGCGAATGATCTTCAAATGCCCTGAAAATCGCTGGAGAGCTGCTCATGGAATTATGGCATCCATCGGTATCATCCTCCTCCCTTGACGACTCATCAAACTGAAATGGCGAATTTATGAGTTTTTGGCCAAAAACCCAAAAATGCCAAAAAACAAAAAGTTTCCGAAACAGGCCCAAAATTGGCATGCATGACCCTCAAGGGTCCATAGAAACATGCTCCGAAGCTGAAGCCAAAATATCAAGGGTTGATATGCTTTTTGCTTCTTTCCGTGCTAGGCGCCTCTCCTTCAACTTCTTCAATTTCTCTTGTGCTACCTTCAATTTTCGCCTGGCAAACTGATTTAGCTTCTGAAAGTGAAGAGTCTTTTTTCTCTGTAGCTCAAGATCCCTGTTTTCCTTCTCAAGCTTTGTTTCCAAATGCTGGTTAGCCCTCTCAAGCCATGCTTCCTTGTTTTCCTCAATTTCCTGCTCAAAGAGGGCAGTGAGAGGAAAGGCTTCGAATTGAGCTTGTTCTTCTGCTCTCTGCTTCTCCAAGGCTCTTCTAAGCCCGATGGTTCTAGGCCTCTTTCTCCTAGGCTGGTCTTCCTCCTCTTCATCATTGAACTCGCCAATGAGCTCTTCAATTCTTACTTGCGCCTTTTCTGCCTCCTTTTTATACTTGATCGCCCTTGCCTCATGAATGGCTGCATGATACTTCATTTGTTTGTTTTCAACCTCCAAGAAATGGTTGAAATTCCTCGCCCTTTGAAGATCTTCTTGTAACACCTCAATTTTCCCTTCTTTGTGAATGAGGAGGTTTTCAAGGATGCGGGCCTCATTATCACTGTCATCGCTTGGGATAGGGATGACAGCTGATTTACCTCCATGCTTGGCACTTTCTCCAACTATACTTTTGCCTTTGAAGGCCAATCTGGCGCTTTTTCTCCTTGGCAAGCTAGAAGTTGTCTTTTTGGGCAATTTCCTCTTTCTAGGAACAGTTTTGGTCACTGTTTGGATGGCAGCCTTAGCTTGCTGTTCCTCATCAATGTTTTGTCCAATTTGTGTTTCAAGAGGTGTTTCAATTTCTTGCCCAACTTGCTGTGCTTCATCAACTGTCTGCTGCTGTCCCTCAACATCCAAATGCTACTCATCAATGTGTACCTGTGGCTGTTCTTCACTTTGTATCTGTTGTCCTTCATCATCTGCCTGTTGCTGGCCTTCATCTTGTATCTGCTGTTCTTCATCATCTGCCTGCTGCTGGCCTTCAACCTCTAACTGCTGCTGTTCATTGCCTTCTAGTTGTTGCTGTTCACTGCCTTCTCCTCCTCCCTGTGGTTCACTGCCCTCTCCTTCTCCCTGTTGACTTGGCTGCCCAGTAGTCATTTTGAGTTTTTTAGGTGTAGGCCTACTAGACAGAGGCACTGGGCGATGGACAGGCTGAGTAGGAGACACATGAACATGAGGGACAGTGGCAAAATCTGAATGGCTAATGAATGAATCCCATGAAACCCCCTTCTTCTCTAGCTGGTGTAAGAAGATAATCTTGATCAAGGAATGATGAAAGAGAGAAGGGATTTGCTGAGGTGGAGCCCTCTTTTGGACAGTAGAAGCCATTTTCTCTATGCTTTTGGACAAAAAGTATGGAAGGTTTAATTGCCTGCTTCTGGTAAAATGCATCAACAAGCTGACATGATAGGCATAAATTCGGTTAAACCTCCCTTCACAAGTGAAATATCTCATTATGGCTTTCATCAGCGGAGCATAACTGTCAAGAAGATAGGAAAAAGGGAAAATAGCAGTGATGGTTTCCCTGTGTTCAGGCTTGATGAAAGGTTTATAATCCTCTAGATCAAGATGCGCTTGTTTAAACCACATTTCACCATGATACGGGATCTTGGTAGCCTTGGATACATACCTTGGGGAGATTTTGAAATCAAGACCTGCTAGCTGGAAGTGTTTGTCCTTGAATCTCAAAGCGCACAAATGTGTGAGGGGCGAAAAACTCTTGACTTCTTCTATCCTCTGGCAGAAATCAAGACAACCTACTTCATGGAAATTGAAAAGCACTGATGGGTGAGCATTGATTTCTTCTATGGAGATAGGCTCATATCTCTTATGTGGACCGCTCTTGTGATCTCGCTTTGGAGGCATTCTGACTTGAACAAGCTTTGGAAGAGGCAAACTGCCTTTACTGTAAGAAATTGCTCTGCTGGATTGAGACTAGTCACTTGACTGTTTAGACAGATTAGACAATGTGGTTTGGATGAAATGCAACAAATTTTCTTTGAATAAACCACCTCTGTACTTCTTAAAAAACAGCCCTCCAACTCTGGATGCACTTCAGCCAGGCAAACTTTTTAACAATGGTACCATGTGTAAAAGATGGGATAACTGCTTTGTAGATTCCCTGTGCACAGTTTTGAACAATCACCCCTCTTGTGAATTTGTTAGAGGCCAACCTACACTGGTATTTGTGTTTTCAAAACAAAACTCAAATATTAAAACCCTGCTCTTCAGGTCATTCACCTTGAAAATACCTCTGTCAACAGATTTCTATAAAAGAGACCATACAGTGGAAAAGAAAGGAGACTTTTTGGTTAGGTGAAATATTAGCCCACTGTGTTTAGGAAAACACCTTTCACTTGTGAATTTTGAGAAATCAATCACCACCTTTGTACCTCTGGCTTCAATGTTAAATTCGATCATCAAGAACTCTGCCCTTTAGAAAGTGGCCCTTTTCATTTGTGAAGTTTTAAGAAAACAAAAACCACTTTTGTACCTCTGCCTCCAAAGTTAAAATCCCATCAATGAAATCTGCCCTTCAATGTACTATTTATCCTTAGAGTCTCTTTGTCAATCAACTTTTCAAAATGATAATATGGTGAAAAAGAGGGCAGACCTAGGTTAGATGAAAAATCAATACACAGTGCTTTATGAAGGACACTTTTTCTTGTGAAGTTAAAGGATCAACCATCACCTGTGTACTTCTGCCTCCAATGTTTACATTTAACCACCAACAACTCTGTCTCTCAATATGTTGTTCACCTTTGAAGATCTCTTTGCCAACATACTTACAGTAGTGAAAAAAACAGTGAAACAGGGGGGCAGTTTGCTAAAAGGTGTGCTTGTGAGAGAATGCCAACAGTCACTCTGTTCTTTGAAATCTTTGAGTCACTCTGTTCTTTGAAATCTTTGATGTTAACCAACCTACCAAAACTCCTTGCTCAAGGAGGCTTTCAACCATTAAAACCTTACCCTGTATAAGTGTGCCACCCTTCAACAATTTGTATCTCAAGCAAACTATCTCACATATGATTAGACTGTCAATACAGAGTATTGGAGCAAAACCTGACAGAGTTTTTCAGAAGACTGTAGAGCTTTAAGACAAGGGTTATATGAGTTTTCTCTTTTAAAACAATAAATAGTCCCTTATAAGTGCAGCCTTCTGGTGATATTGTGAAAACCTTTGCTTGATTTATACTTCTGCTTGACCCAGAATCCTCTTTCCTATTTAAAATTTACTGTTCTCTGTGTATGCTATTTCACTTTAAACAAAATCATGCTTATTTTTAGCGTTACCCTTGTTGTGGATATACAGTCAAAATCAAGTTTTAGAGCGGAGGCACAGGGTTTTAAAAACTCAAAGCTTGAGCAGAGGCTACAAGGGTTTCTCTTAAAATGGTCAAGGCCTTTTCAACAATGCATAGTTTCAAACCACGGCACACAGAATTTAACTTTGGTTTTCGAGATTTCCGAGGTAGGAGTCGAAATACCTTTTGAATTTCGAGGAGAAATCCTTTGGAAGGATGCTTGAGTAGCACCGGAATTCTCCAAAACTGGCGCGACACTCTTTGAAGAAAACACGTCGCGCAGAAAATCCCTTGTCGGGCCTGTCGGGTCGATCTGTCGGGCGGTCGGGCGGCCTGTACAGGCGCGTCGCGCCAACGTACAGGCACGTCGCGCCGACAAAGGGCCCTGTGTAAATTTCCGCCCAGGCACGTCGCGCACAGATCCAGGCACGTCGCGCGGCCTTAACCGGTGCAGAAAAACTTCAAATTGCTCAAAAAACGCTTTGATACTCGGGGGTTGCGAAGTTTGGTTTTGAATTTCGACAATGACCTTCGTACTCCCCTATTCCACTCTTTTAACACACCTTCAACGGATACTTTCATTGTTTATTTGAAATACATAAATAAAGAACCCACGGCTATCTTTTGAACACAGTGAAGTCTTTCTTTCAAACAGTGGCATTTCCTTGCTTTGAGAGTTGATGTCTTTATTTGCGTTCTTGATTTCTTTATCACTGTAAGTATTTAAACTTTGCCGGTCCTATTTGGACTTGATGATATCTCTGCCCTTCTAAATGATATAAAACTGTGTTTGTTATCGAGCTATTTAAACAATGATAGTAATCTCTGTTCTTAGGTGGTTTACAGGTTTCCCTCTGGACTGTAAGTGCCATCTTTTGATGGCATGTTTTCACACTAGACTTCTCTGTTTACTCAGAAGGGATTTCTTGCCTTTAACCATCTTGAAGCAACTGCTCCTTTTGGCATCAATAGCATACAATATGTTCAATATTTTCTCTTTTCCACTACAGGTACTGTCTGACAGACAGTTCTTTGAAAAGGGAAAACAGTACCTTTGCCTCATAAACAATAACACTTACCTGTGCAATGACTTTTATTCAATTTCTTTGTATCCTTCCATTGTATTTTATATCAATCAGCTTCAACAACTTGCAATGGCTTTGGCCATCTACTCATGCATGGAGGAGGCTCTTCATCAGGTAAGGTATCCGAAGGCTTTTTGACCACTATGTTTGACACAGCCTTTCTCTGAATGTGGTGGTAAGTAAACCACTTGAACAACATCAATCTTGGCATCACTACTTGCAAGTATCACTGTATTTCAGAAGAAACCCTAGCCACAGTGACACTGTTCTAAGGGTGACTGAGATATTTATCATTTGGCTTGTTCATCTCGTGACCTGTTACTTGACAAAAAATCTTTGTGACTATGAAGGTCAGTGCTTTTTGAAAAACCAAGGACTTTCCTTCTGCCTGTGTAATGGCATTGGTTGACAACATCTATTCCATTTGATCTTGGACAAAACAGGCTACTTAAGATTGGAATGTTTACTGATGACATGCTTTCTAAAGCTTCAACAATTCACATGATTTGCAAGTTTGAAATGGGCTCCTTTATCAGACCAAACTCCCCTTTCCTTTGGGCTAGCATATTTTGTAAAGTTTTGTAGATGTTCTATGCTAGTAGCAATTTCACTTTTCTTTCCGCAATCATACAAGTAGTTAAGCAAAATGCAGATAGAACATATAAGTAGATCTTACAGAAGACAAATCAGAAACAGGAAAAATGTGTATGTTCGTTTCGGCGGTCAACAGGATGCTTCAACCAGCAAAGTCTCCTTTGGTCAGCCAGCCCAGCATGTGTCACAACAACCCCAAGTCAACTCTGCAAAAGTCAACGCTGTCCTGAAAAGTCAACGCAGGGGCAGCAAGCTAAAGTCAACGCAGCAGCAAAACGGTCAACCCTTTGACCTCGATTTTTGTGCCAGGTAGTACGGCCTTCATAAATCGAACCTTCCACCAAATTTCAGCTTGTTTGGACCAAGCGTTGACCAAAGTCAACGCTGGTCAAAGTTTCTGCGAAACCCTAGCAGCAGCGAATCCGTACTTCAGCTTAGCCGTACAGTTTGTCCTCTTCGTCCTTCACACGTGTGGCTGAAACTCGTCCTTCTTGGTAGCTCGTACTCTAAGGTGAGAGAGGAATATGTGAGTTGTGATGATGATGAAAATCTCTCCAACTTTTCCTGTATATATATCCATCATGAGGGTGTGTGACACATCTGTTGGGCATGCGAGCCTACATTACAAAACTGGCCGACCTTGCACATATAATTTATTGAAAATAATAAATTAAAAATATAAGTTCTGCTCATCGGATTAAGACATATTTTATATGGATTTTACACCTCTCAGAAAGAGGAATCCAACAAAAATATTAGCCTCTTAATCTGCGCATCTTAATATGGAGTTTGGACCTAGTTGTCCAAATTTAACACTCCCTCTCAACTAGGGAGAACTCCATCTATTAGTGCAATCAACATCGTGCGTCATCCCGCCTAAACTTGCTTTGCTGGCTTCTTTATTTCAGAACAGAAGTGGGTCAGTCACAAAGACATCATCCCCCGACTGACATAGTCAGTCCAGAGGTCCCAGACCTCACAAATCTTGATCCCAGATCAAGTGGTTGGACCGTGCCATCCTAGAGAGAGAGTACGGCAATCTCTGATGCGTCCATCAGTCTTTGCTAATAGTCTCTAACTTTTCCACACCTCATTGGCCAAATGAGAGGTACTTCCCATGAGCCCTGAACTCAATGGGTAGGATGCATACGGGGCACAGAAAATGAGAGGTGAACCAACTCAAAATCACAACGGTGGGGTCCAAGCACACCACCAAGGTTGGCAAGCCTAGCCTTGTGGTTGCCCATAGCTCCAAGAAGCTCTCCCCAAAGCCCCCCAGAGCTCCCAGAGCTCATCGTCCAACAGAACCCACATCATAGGGTCTTTCCACGACACCAAGACTCTCACGGAAGGTTAGGAACTTGACCTTCCCCAGGGGCTTAGTGAGAATATCCGCGACCTGCTCATCAGTTCCTATATGATCGAGCCTTACGGCGCCTCGCTGTACCATATCCCGGATAAAGTGGTACTTGATATCAATATGCTTGGATCGGTCGTGGAACACAGGATTCTCAGTCATACGAATCCCACTCTGATTATCACAGAGTATCACAGTGGTATCTAGCACATGTCCAAACAGCTCACTAAAGAGCTTCCGCAACCAAACTGCTTCACAACAGGCCATACTAGCAGCAATGTATTCGGCCTCCGCTGTGCTCAAAGCCACCGACTTCTGCTTCCTGCTCATCCATGAGATCGAAGCAGAACCAAGATTGAAGCAGCATCCAGATGTGCTTTTACGATCCACCACACTGCCAGCCCAATCGGCATCAGTATATCCACGGAGTATCACACTCCCGGCAGTGTATCTCAGCCCATGGTTTATCGTGCCCCGAAGATATCTTAAAAGATTCTTGGTACCAACCCAGTGAAAATGATGAGGCTCAACCATCTGTTGACTCAAAGTGTTCACTGCAAAACATATGTCCGGACGGGTGTTCACTAAGAACATCAAAGCTCCTATGAGTTGACGATACTCAGTAGGATTGGCCAAGATAGGCCCAGCAGCGCTGCCACTCAACCTTTTAAAGTTGAGTTCCATCGGTGTCGACACGGACTTACAGTCCACCATTCCAAATCTTTCCAGAAGCTTCACAATATATTTCCTTGAGAAAGGAAAATCTCTCCAGGTCTCTGCCAGACCTCCAGGCCTAGGAAATAGTGCATCAGTCCTAGGTCCTTCATCTCGAATTCAGCAGCAAGCTCCCTCTTACATTGATGAATGAGAGGGTCATCACCAGTCAGGAAGAGGTCATCCACATACATCACTAGAATGAGAGGCTTCTCTTTCACAACCTTGAAGTATAGGTTCGGATCAGCATTGCTTCGAGTGAAGCCCAGCTTCATCAAGTAACTATCCATCCTCTCGTACCAAGCTCTGGGTGCTTGCTTTAACCCATAGAGGGCTTTCTTCAACCTGCCGACATAAGTGTCTCGATCTTGAACTTCAAATCCCAGAGGTTGTTCTACATACACCTCTTCCTTTATTGCACCATGCAGAAAAGCGGTCTTGACATCCATCTGATGAAGACTCCATCCTTGTGTAGCAGCAAGGGCTATGATTGATCGGATGGTGGTATATCGTGCCACAGGTGCAAATATGTCATCATAGTCAATTCCTTCCTTTTGAGAGAAGCCACGGGCAACAAACCTTGCCTTAAACTTTTCATCACTCCCATCAGATCCATGTTTGATTTTGTAGAGCCATTTAGCGGTGACAACAGATTTGTCCTTCGGTCTCGGGACCACATCCCAGACATCATTCTTCATAATAGACTCATATTCTTCATGCATAGCATCCTTCCAAACTTGATGCTTGATGGCTTCCTCAAAAAGATCCAGGTTCAGATTGTACAATAGTACTCATGGCAGCTAGATACCCTTGGTATCTACACGGCTTCTTGCTTTCTCGGAATGTCCCCCTTGGGGCAGCATGACCCTCAGCATCTTCGAGGGTGTCCCCGAGCCATGATGGTCTCTTTCCCAGTGAAGGAGATGGATCAATAGGGTTCATTGGTCCTTCAATATCAGGCATTGTCTCATTCTGCGGTTCTTCTTGATTTCCAGGCCTTTCTTCATGATTTTCTTCAGATCTTGGAAGATCTACTACTTTCTTCAGGGAAGCATCTTCGTCAAAAGTGACATCATGGCATATCTCTACTTCCCTTTGACCAGGTACATAGACTCTATAGGCGTTAGAAGTCTCACTGTAGCCCACAAACATTCCTTTCTTCCCAGAAGCATCCAGCTTACTTCTCTTTTCTTTCGGCACATGAAAATAGACAGGACATCCAAAAATTTTAAAATGTGAGACATCAGGTTTCTTACCAGAGAAAACCTCTTCGGGAGTTTTGGAGTCCAAAGCGGAATGAGGGCATCGGTTTTGAATGTACACAGCAGTATTTGCAGCTTCTCCCCACAGAAACTTTGGTAGACCCTGGTCACAAAGCATGGCACGGGCAACTTCCACAATAGTCCTATTCTTGCGTTCAGCAACACCATTCTGCTCAGGAGTATATGCAGTGGTAGTCTCCCTCTTAATGCCAGCTTCTCTGCAAAAGTCTTTGAACTCATTTGACTCATATTCAGTGCCATTGTTAGTCCTCAAAATCTTGATCTTCTTTCCGGTCATATTTTCCACCAAGGCTTTGAATGTACGGAACCACATGAAAGCCTCATCCTTCTTCTTCAAGAAATATATCCAAGTTTTGCGAGAGAAGTCATCAGTAAATGTCATATAGTAAGAACATCCCCCCAGGGATGTTACAGGCAACATACCAGAAAGATCAGAATGAACCAGTTGCAATATCTCAGATGTCTTTGTGACACTTGAGGGGAAAGGTCCCCTTGTATGTTTTCCTTCAACACAGCCCTTACATACACCTTCATGATTATTTCCAAAATCAGGCATCCCTGTCACCACCTTCCTTGCTTCGGGAAGGGCTTTGTAATGAAGGTGTCCAAATCTTCGGTGCCATAGTTCGGTTTGTCGGATAGTATCACAAGTCATAGCTCCCAACGGACTCCCTCCAACCTGATAGAGTGTACCAACCCTAAAACCAATTGAGATAGCTTCCTTGAAGCTCTTCTTCCATATGAGCACCTTTCCATTAGAGAAAGTAACATTGAATCCTTTGTCTTCCATGGCAGATACAGACACAAGGTTTTTCTTCAATTTGGGTACATAGAGTACATCTTGCAAACGGAGGACTTGTCCTTGGGACAAGTGGAGGGTCACAGTCCCGGTCCCTTTCACAGGATAAGTGGCATTATCCCCAAGGATAATTTCTAGATTAGTATCCCTTTCAACCATGTCCGAAAGTGCTTCCTTGAATCCGGTGATGTGTCTTGAGGCACCACTATCAATTAGCCAGACATCCATAGTGTCGGGCGGAGATGCAGCTGAGAGAGCAGATACCAGAATATACTCATTTCTTTTATCAACAACATTAGACTCCTCATACCTGGTATTTCTGGACCTCTTAGAAGGTTGATTGTTTCCACCAAAGTGAGCCTTCCTCTTTCCTTTTGATTTGTCATTTCTTCGATTCCCATTTCTTCGGTTGTTGTTGTTATCGTCACTATCGGGAGAATCCTTCTTGAAGGGGCATTCTCTAGCATAGTGTCCAGGCCTATGGCAGGTGAAACATTTACCCTTCTTCTCTTGAGTCTTTGTCCTTCTTTTGTCCTTAGAACCACCAGAGTTCTTCTTTCGGGAATGAGCACCATAGGCAGCATTTCTTTCATTATCAAATTCCTTCATCCTTGTTTCTTCTTGCATACATCTTGACAGAAGCTCATCAAAGTTAGGAATGGCATTATTGTTGAGAATAGTAGTTGTGAATACTTGCCATTCATATGGAAGTCCTCCAAGTGCGGTGAGAACCATCTCACGATCAGCTATTATTTCCCCAATAGCTAGCAGATTGTTCCTGGTTTCGGTCAACTTCAGAAAGAATGTTTGAACAGACTCATCTCGGCCCTTCTTCATATTCTTCAACTTGTTCTTGAGGAATAGCACTTGGTTCACATTGTTTACTTGAAACATAAGTATCAATTTGTCATACATCTCCTTTGATGTGCCTAGTTCAGATATGTAGGCAACCAGACTCTTATTTATGGATTCCCTGATCAGCAGCTTTGCTTTGATTTCTCCCTTCTTATACTTGTTTCTAACAGCAGCAGAGGCATTGGATGGAGGTTCTTGAATTCTCCCTGTCACATGATCCAAGAGATCATGATCTTCTAATTTGAGATCTAATATCATCTTCCAGGGATGGAAGTCATCACTTCCGGTCAGCTTGTCATTCTCCTTGAATTCAAGACTAGTGGAACCCATTTCCACGATGATGATTGCTATAGATTGAGTTTGTCTTCACCTCACCTCTGATACCATGTAAAGTTTTGTAGATGTTCTATGCTAGTAGCAATTTCACTTTTCTTTCTGCAATCATACAAGTAGTTAAGCAAAATGCAGATAGAACATATAAGTAGATCTTACAGAAGACAAATCAGAAACAGGAAAAATGTGTATGTTCGTTTCGGCGGTCAACAGGATGCTTCAACCAGCAAAGTCTCCTTCGGTCAGCCAGCCCAGCATGTGTCACAACAACCCTTCAATCTGTAGATGAGTCAACCCAAGTCAACTCTGCAAAAGTCAACGCTGTCCTGAAAAGTCAACGCAGGGGCAGCAAGCTAAAAGTCAACGCAGCAGCAAAACGGTCAACCCTTTGACCTCGATTTTTGCGCCAGGTAGTACGGCCTTCATAAATCGAACCTTCCACCAAATTTCAGCTTGTTTGGACCAAGCGTTGACCAAAGTCAACGCTGGTCAAAGTTTCTGCGAAACCCTAGCAGCAGCAAATCCGTACTTCAGCTCAGCCGTACAGTTTGTCCTCTTCGTCCTTCACACGTGTGGCTGAAACTCGTCCTTCTTGGTAGCTCGTACTCTAAGATGAGAGAGGAATATGTGAATTGTGATGATGATAATAATCTCTCCAACTTTTCCTGTATATATATCCATCATGAGGGTGTGTGACACATCTGTTGGGCATGCGAGCCTACATTACAAACCTGGCCGACCTTGCACATATAATTTATTAAAAATAATAAATTCAAAATATAAGTTCTGCTCATCGGATTAAGACATATTTTATATGGATTTTACACCTCTCAGAAAGAGGAATCCAACAAAAATATTAGCCTCTTAATCTGAGCATTTTAATATGGAGTTTGGACCTAGTTGTCCAAATTTAACATATTTCCACTATATTCCTGTTATGATCATCAGTCACATTCATAAAACCTGGAGTCCCTGTTTCATTTGTTTCAGTTCAAGTCAAACCTGGATCTTTGCAATCATCTAAGTCAATACCAACTTATTCCGCTTATGGATGAAGGAGGTGCCCTAACCCTCTGCTTGTAAATGAAGGAGGTTCTGGGCCTTGAAAATTTACCAGTTTGCTGAGACAGTGGTGACCTTTTCTTACTGTGATTTTTATGCTGAAAAGAGCTGTAAAGTCCAGATGAGTAGCTTTCTATTTTGCAGACATATCTAAAGGCTCAAGTTACATTTAGAAGCAGCTGCTCCTCTAACTGTAAACTCAAACATTACTCCATGAGATGAAATATATTTCCTGCCTTTGTAGAACCATAGAACACTGTGAAAAACCTAATAGTCAGCTTGAGATTGGGTTTTATGCAGTGCTGAGATCTAGGGGGGTGTGAGTGGCGCGACTTAGGGCTGTTTGTCAATTTCATTTGCAAAGTAAGAGGTCAGTCATGGTAGGCCTGTTGCAGATGGAGGCTTTTTGGCTTTTTGGTGATTGCCAAGGGTGAAATGTCCTAAAACGCCACTTCCTAACATAGGGGAGACTTTTGAAATAGATGTGGATCTGCCTTTTAAAGCTGATGGGCATATCAAGAAGGCTGAAGCTAGATAGGATAGTGACAATGAGGTTTTGATTTCGCCAGGGGTGGACTGAATAGGTAGAAAGGCGAAGAAAGTTTTGGGAGGGTTTTCTGGATGACATATTGACATAAGGAAATCAGTTTCTAGAAAACTCAGCTGAAGATATAGTCATCACTAACATGTAAAAAATACTGATGGCTAATAGTGGCTTCATTTGGGGAGGGCAGCTCCTCGTCAGGAGGTGTCCAGAATTCAGATTTTTGGCTTATGAAGACCAGTGCCTTATCCATTGGCGCAAAATTTACCCTTCTCTTGATGTTATTTCTGAAAAGTGACAGCATGGTTAACATCAATGATACTTCTACCTACCCCACTATCTTTCCTAACATTTTTTTTTCTCTTTGGCGCATTTGAACTAGCAGCCTTTTGACAATGCATATTTTTCTTTTTGCAAAATGAAACTATCTATTTCTACTCTTATATCTGCCGGGAGTTCAGATTAAGCTGATGAACTCCTTCATTTCTCTACCTAAAACTAGGTCGACTGTCAAGATTAAGCAGTTTGACAGGATTTCATTCTCTAATCTACAACATGAAATTCAAGAATGATCAAATCAGGATTAGGCAGTCTGATTTGTCATGCATTTGCGGCATAAAAGACAAGCTGCACACAAATGTTATTCTGCAGCAAAGGAAACTAGACAAGCAGGGCTAAGATGTACAATGTGTTTTTTATCCCTTGCTTCTCTCTTTGGTTTTGTTTTAGGCATGTGGAACCAGAATCTCTCCCTAATCTAAGCTCTGTGATAAGTCAATCTTACACAATGTTGACTACCTTGACACTCACTAACTTATCAGCAAATAAATTTAAACATGCTCAGCTATGATTAGGCTAGATAGCTGAACAAGACATTGAAGCACTAGTAGCGGCATTTAGACTTGCTCGCTTTCTGAAAGACTATTTTTGGAACATGGGGCATTTGTTCTATCTTCACTTGCCCTCTTTTCTGCTTTTTACTGTTTTTGACTTTCCTATCTTTTACTGTTTTTGATTTTTCTATTTTTTCAATATTTCAAACAATGGTATGTACAATGACTGAAAGTGTCTCAAACTCAAAAATGGAGTTCTTGACAAAAATAGTGTTTTAATGTCCTGCCATTCACAGGACCCCCAAAAATTTCAGTCCCATCAGGTTCTTGTAAGAAGAAGGCATTGTTTCCACTAACTGAGCTGATGATGTAAGGCCCTTTCCATAAATTTTCAAACTTGCCATGTTTACCTTTATCTTCTCTTCTAGAATCCCATTTTAAAACTTTATCTCCACTTTGAAAATCATTTTCCTTAGTTCTTCTGTCAAAAATCTGTTTTATTTTGTCTTGTGCTAACTGAGCCCTTTGGTAAACTTCTTCTCTGGTTTGTTCTAAATGGATAGTCTGATTTACTCTCCTTTGCATGTCATTTTCTTCTATTTGGACTTCTTGTAATAGTTTCATTACTGGAACTCCTAGAGAAGTTGGGAAAATGGCATCAACACCATAAACTAGCTGGTAAGGGGACATACCTATGGACTTCTTGGTAGTTAATCTATCAGCCCATAAGGCGTGTACTAGTTTCCCATGCCATGCTTTTTGATTTTGTTCCAGAAGTTTTTTGATAATGTTGACTAGGCTTTTGTTAGAAGACTCGGCTAAGCCATTACCTTGAGGGTAATAGGCTGTGGAATTCCCTAATGAAATATGATACTTGTGACAGAAGTCTATCATTTTCTTGGAAGAGAAGGCAGCGGCGTTATCTGTAATGATTTTCCTGGGACAGCCAAATCTGGATAGGATATTGGTTTCTAGGAATGTGATGATGACTGAATCGGTGGCGTTCCGAGATGGTATGGCTTCTATCCATTTGGTAAAGTAATCAGTGGCTGTGAGGATCCATTTATGTTGAGCGGAGGAGGGGGGGTGAATTTCCCCAATGAAGTCTAGACCCCATTGTTGGAAGGGTCCTTCAACTATGATGGGATGTAAGGGCAAAGGTAGAAGCTTTTTCTTGCCATCAAAAATTTGACATTTATGGCAGGTCATGACCATTTTGTGAGTATCAGGGAACAAGGTGGGCCAATAATAACCGGCTCTAAGGATTTTGTTTGCAGTAGTTTTCCAGTAGAGATGACCTCCACATTCCCCTTCATGCATTTCCCGCATGATTTTCTCTGCATCAGACTCGAGCAAACATTTAAGTAGCATACCAGTAGGATTTTTCCAATACAGAGAACTATCTATAATGCAAAACTTTAGCGATTTTTGTTTGAGGAATCTTGCTTTTGTTTTTGATAAAGACGGAGGAGCATTCATATAAGTTAATACATAGAGAATGTCTGCATACCAAGGTGAATCCAAAAATGTTTGATCGATGGGGGGAAGTGTGCACTCTTCTTGTTCTTCTAAGGCATCGACAAAATTTATATCTAAAGCTTGGAGGTTGGTTTCAGCCATTAATCTCGCGAGTCCTTGTCCTTTAACTAGTTTAGTAGGCCTGATTTCTAAATCATACTCTAGGATGATAGCAATCCACTTTCCCCTTTTACCATCGGGATCTTGGTTGAGAATGTCCTTGACGACAGTATTAGGGACGAAAGCTATGACATGAGAATGTAAGATGTAAACTCGGAAATCTTTTAGTGCCTTTACCAATGCGAATGCCTGTTTCTCCATGATATTATATTTCAAGGGAGCATCTCTTAGGGACTTGCTAAAAAAGGCAATGGGTTGCTCTTGCCCAGCTGCATTCTTTTGCAACAACACCGCAACTATTGTATGTTCTGAGGCAAATGAAAAAATGTAAAAATCTTTGGTAAAGTCAGGGCTTATTAATACAGGTGTTTCAGTTAAGGCCCTTTTAATTAGTTCAAAAGATTTTTTGGCTTCTAAAGTCCATTTAACCCCGACCTCCTTTCTTAACATATTTGTGATCTCTTTTAGGAGCTCAGCAAGATTTGGAATGAATCTTCTCAAGAAATTTATCTTGCCGATAAAGGACTGTAACTCCTTTATGTTTATGGGGTGACTTATTTGTAAAATACCTTCGATTCTCTAGGGGTCTATTTTAATTCCTTCTTCCGAAATAATGTGACCTAGGAGTTTTCCTTCTTCTAGACCGAAAAGTGTTTTCTTGGGGTTTAGGGACAAACCATACTTCCTGCATTTGTTGAAAACCTTTCTTAAGTGTGCTAGGTGTTCTTCATCTGATTTAGAATATACTGTTATATCGTCGAGATATATGACTATGAAAATACCTATGTCTTCTGAGAAAGCTATGTCCATGGCTCTTTGAAATGTGGTGCCAGCATTCATTAGTCCGAAAGGCATTTTAACGTACATAAAAGTGCCCCAGGGGGTGGTGAAAGCTGTTTTATGCTGATCGGTAGGATAAACCAATACTTGGTTATAACCAGAAAAACCATCAAGCAATGAGATTATTTTAGCGCCTACTACCTTCTGAAGTATGTGGTCCATTTTGGGCAGAGGGTAGTTATCTTTCAGACATGCCCTATTAAAGTTTCAGAAATCTATGCAGAGTCTGATTTCACCAGTCTTTTTCCTAACTGATACTAAATTTGAGACCCACTCAGAATATCGGAGAGATACTATTATCCCGGCATCATACATCTTTTTAATTTCTTTTTCAACCAATGGGAGTAATACCGGTTTTATCCTTCTTAACTTCTGTTTAAAAGGTTTTTGGTTTTCTTTAAGGGGAATTTTATGTTGGATGATGCTGGTATCATATGATTTCAAATCTTGGTACCCCCATGCAAACACATCTTTAAACTCTTTGAATAGATTTATGTACCCATGTTTTATGTTAGGTGGGAGGGTTTTGGATAGTTTAATGTTTTTTGGCTCTTCTGGGCTTCCTATGTTGTATTCCTCTATGTCATCTTCTGTAGATTCCATTTTAGGCTTTTTGGCCACATCATTAAAGTCAAACAATTCTTCTAAAGGTGCGAGTCCTCTGGGTATGGTGTCATTTTCACAATGTAAGACTTCGAGTTCTCTTTGGTCAATGTCCTCTTCTATCTCCCTATCACATGGATGGTCTACCAGGTTTAGATTTGTCCACAAAGGTAGATTTAATTCTTGGTCTTGACTTAGGCTGGGTTTCCTTTCTTCATCTCCTGAGTCTGTTTTGGTTATTTCAAACTCATTCCTAGATTGGAGGAAATCATCAATTTGATCATCATCTTGGAATACTTGCCAATGGTCAAGATTATCTGGTACAGTAGGGCGGTGTTTCACTTGAATGTCATATTGCTCACTCATACATGGTATTTGGCTATTGCTTGCAGCGAAGGCGAGCTCATTTGCTAGACTGTTTTGAATCCTGGGGATATAGGTGAGTTCATATTTTTCAAAAGTTTTAAGGATATCCAAAGCTGCATTCCTATATTCTCTCAGTCTTGGATTCTTTGCCGAATATTCACCTTTGATTTGCCTGATTACAAGCTCAGAGTCTCCTTGGGCTGATATTCTATTGGCACCTAAGTCTCTAAGCATGTGTAGACCAATGAGAAGGGCTTCATATTCCGCAATGTTATTTGTACATTGGAATTCTAATCTAAAAGAATGACCTTTTTTAGTATTGTGTATCCAGATGCCTGCTCCTGAACCTGTCTTGCCACAAGAACCATCAAAGATTATACTCCAAAGAGTTTCTTTTTCATACATGATACTAAGCTGTTTCTCAGGTTTCTTGGGACTTTGATCATCAATTTCTTCACTCAGTAATGGTTTGGACATGTCTTCATTTTCTTTTATCTGCTTGTTTATATTGTCTTCATTGTATAATATAAAAGAATCTAAATTGGAATGAATGGAATAGATGGGGGTATTGTTTGGCTTATCTCTGTTGCTAACCATGTATTTCATGCGAGCTTCTCGGTATAACCTCCTAGTTTGGTTGAAAACTGGGATAGTAGCGAATGACATATCCATTTCGAGGCTACCTTGTATTTTGGCAGCCCATGCTCTTGACAATAGCATCCCATACTTGGGTGTGATGTCGGCCACTACTACATCCATAACTAAGTTTTTGGCTGGTAGTTGTGTTAGGGAAAAATCTAGATTTTTTACTAGACCTAAACATTTTACCTGACTTGAGTCGAAAGAATACAAGTTTTTGTAAGGTTGAGTCACTTCTAGTCCTAGGTTTTCCATGACTGCTTTAGGCATGAGGTTATGGGAAGCACCAGAATCCAACATGGCATTATGTAATATTTTGTTCCGTATATTTAAGCTTAAATAGAAAGGAGAAATAGTTCCTTCTTGATATTCACCTTCTACTTTAGGGCCAAATAAAAGCTCGGGCTTGTCGTTAGTTAGATTCAAGGTATCTGCCTTACTCTCTAGGTCAAAGACTTTGAAGATTTGAGATCTATACCTATCTATAGTTATTAACTCTGTAAGGGGTATGGTAATTTTTATTTTGGAAATTTCCCCTTCGAAGCTAAAAGGAGTAGGTAGCTTAGGCAGATTTGTTTCAGCTTTTTCGGACATAACCTTTTCTATGTTCTTAATTTGCTGACTTTGGCTTGGGACTTCTTTTGATATAGTCACTTTTGGGGTTTCTTTGGAGGTACTAGGGGTGTCTGAGCTGGTACTTGTCTGAATGGCCTTACCTTTGTTTTGGTCAGTCCCTTTGGCCTCAACTTTATCATTTCTTACTGCTTTCTTGAGGATGGTATTAGGGACTTTAGAAGTGTCTGAGTTACCTTTCTTGACATTGTTTTGGTTTCTTTTACTTCTAAGGTCATATTGCCTGTGAGCTTCTATAATGGCATTCTGAAAATCTATGGCAGGGTCGTCAAGATCTTCATAATTGGTCTCATCTTGATCAGGCGAAAAGAAGGCTTGTTCTTCTTCTGTGAGGTACACTTCATTCTCACTATCAGACCCTATGAGGTTTAGATGACTTTCATCAAGAGGTTCTGTATCTCTATCATCCTCTTCCACATAGTTTTCATTGAATGGTGACCTGATCTGTTGGTCATTATCCCTTGGTCTGTTTTGGGGCTGCTCCCTCCTAAAGTTTTGGTTTCGGTTTTTGATTGGAGGGTTTGGCTGGTTGTCCCTAACAGGAGCTTTTTCATTGATCTTTTCCCACATTTTAGCCATGGATTTGACTAAGTCATCTATTCTGGGATCTAGGGAAGGTGACGAAGTGGAGACCTCATCTCTATATGTGACCTTTCTTTCTGATCTAGTTCTAGCTCTTTTTTCAGCTAAGTTGGCATCTGCTTTTATAGCTATTTGTTGCATTTCCTCCAAGGTAGGGGGATCCTTATCTCTTAGATGATATGTCATGTCCGGATCGAAACCTTCGGGGAATTTTGCCAAGGCTAGACCAAGTGGAGGTTTGAAATGAGGTGGTAAGGAGTTATATACACTGTTGAACCTAGTACAGTAAGCTTGGACACTTTCCCCATTTTCCCGTTTTAGATTGTTATATTCTGACAGGATTTGAATGGGGTTTCTTCGGATTTCCCACCTATTTCTGAAAACTTGATGTAGTTCGGGGATATTATGGATGCTGTTTGGAGCTAAGCTTTTGAACCATGCTTTGGGTTCACCACCAAGACTTTGGGCAAATATTCTCATTCTGACAGTCTCGTCTTGTACCTCCAGGTATTCATAAGCATCAGTCATTCTACTTATATGCTGTTGAGGTGTGGTGGTGTCTTCTCCAGTAAAGTGTGGGATTTTGTCTTGATATTTGTTTGGGAGAGGAGCCAAGGGCGGTGGCAACACCAAAGGTGCGTACCAGGCTGCCATGACTGGAGCTAATGGATGATGTGCAAGATGAGGACTAGTAGGCTGAAATGAAATGGTTTGAACAGTGGTGGTTTGACCAGGTGTGGCGGATGAACTTGGACTAGTGATCTGGTTTTGAGCAGATCTGGGATGATAGGAGCCAAATTGATAAAGAAGCTGGAAATCAGGGGGAGTGGTGGGTGAAGCTTCTCTAATAGGACTCTGTGGTGGGTTTAGGGGTTCAAGATCGTCGAAGTTTATCTTACTATATGATTTACTTCGGGGAAGAGCTTGTGATGACTCTAGTTCCGAAAGTGAATCTAGAAGGATATTGCGAGTTTTAGGTACAGATCTTGTTCTACGGATGGATCTATTGGTAGCTAGATGATCAGTTTCAGAAGCTTGCCACAGAATCTTCTCTGGGTCATCTACTATGATAGGGGGATTTGGGTCTGGATGGGATCTGGTATTGATTCTTCGTGAAGCCAGATTTTAGATCCAGAGTTTAGAGAGAATGATATTGGTGAATGTTCTGGATGAGTGGGTTTTCTAAGGTTTTACTAGGGTGGAGGATGGTCAAAAGTAACAGGATGGATTAGTGGAGTCGCCAGGTGGAACTGGGTTGTTTTTGTGAAGATAGCTATGGTCCACCACCAAGACTAATCTGAGAATGTTTTTTGGATTTTCTGAGTTTTATGTGCAGCCTATGGTTTGTTAAAGTATCCTAGACTTGTTTCAACACTTTGCTAGGGTGATGAGAACAAAAAGAGTTTACTCTAAAAAAATGAGTCTATGGACTGCTTGCTTGTTTATGGTACCTAAAGGACCAAAGAGTCTATAAGAGTTTGCTGGACTATTATGTACTCAGTGTCTTACCATCTCCCGCTATGTTAGTGAGTGATGGGAAAGGTCTATCGGATAGTATCCTAGAGTTTGGTGAAATAGTAAGGCTTACTAGAAGTTTAGTGGAGTCGCCAGGTGGAAAATCAGTTGTTTTGAGATATACTTGTATGGTCCACCACCAGTAATGTCAAAAGCCAATCTGAAGGAGTATTTTTTGGGGTTTTTTGAGTTTTATGTGCCTACAAGGTTTGGAAAAGTTTCCTATAACTGACTCATCATTTTGCTAAGATGGTGAAAGAGCTATTTTCTACTCTTCAAACATTCTCTAAGTTTACTAAGCTTGATTGAGACTTCGGGAGTTACTAAGTTGTATTTAGATTGTCACTAACTCGGAAGGTCCTACTGTGAGTGTCACTATGTTAGTGAGCAGTGGGATAAGTCAATCAGATAGTATTCTCAAAGGTTTCTAAAGATGAGGGAAACTAAGCTTTTAATCACTCAGAGTCCCACCGTGATCGCCATTATGTTAGTGTGGCGATGAGGTGGCTAAATCGGATGGAATTCTAAAATTTAGCAAGGTAGTAAGGCCTACTGGAGGCTAGTGGAGTCGCCAGGTGGATTTTTAGTTGTTTTGAGGTATATTTGTATGGTCCACCACCAATACTGTCAAAAACCAATCTAAGGGAGTTTTTTGTGGTTTTTTCTGAGTTTTATGTGCAGCCTAGGATGTAAGAGTGTTATAAATCTGATTCATCACTTTGCTAAGATGGTGAAACAGAGAGTTTACACTAAATGATTCTAAAGGCTGATGGTCTGAGTTTAGGATTGAAGGACTAAAGAGTCTATAAGAGTTCGCTAGACTTTCATGTACTCAATAAGTCCCACCGTGGTCGCCATTATGTTAGGGTGGCGATGAGGTGGCTAAATCGGATGGTATTCTAAAATTTAGCAAAGTAGTAAGGCCTACTCGAGGCTAGTGGAGTCGCCAGGTGGATTTTTAGTTGTTTTGAGGTATATTTGTATGGTCCACCACCAATACTATCAAAAACCAATCTAAGGGAGTTTTTGTGGTTTTTTCTGAGTTTTATGTGCAGCCTAGGATGTAAGAGTGTTATAAACCTGATTCAACACTTTGCTAAGATGGTGAAACAGAGAGTTTACACTAAATGATTCTAAAGGCTAATGGTCTGAGTTTAGGATTGAAGGACTAAAGAGTCTATAAGAGTTCGCTAGACTGTCATGAACTCAGTATGTCCCACCGTGATCGCCATTATGTTAGGGTCCCGTGATTTGGCCGATTGGCTAGCCAAATGACGATGTAACATCAAACCAAGCTTTTGAGCCCAAGGACCTAGCCTTCCTGGACTCAGAGAGGGCTCTCTCTATATGTGTAAAAGATGTCGGTGTGTTTACTTGCGGTGTTCTGATATTAGGCTAGTTATGAAGTATGTTTTTGGTTTTTTGGTTTTTTAAGTTTGTGAGGGATGAAACTGATCAAATACATAAACTGGATAACAAGATGTAGATAAATTGGGCTATGGGGTCAAACAGGTCAAGGAAGCTATGAGGTGATGATGTGAGGCTGCTGTAGGGCCGATTTGATTCACGGTAGAAGGGATCTTTGGTCAAAATGGATTGAATGGACAACAAGTTGGTGAAAGACAAGGGATTTCAAGTGTAACTAGTTAATAGCAGACAATAAACATGTAATAGCAAGCCATTAATCATGCTAAGTATAACTATAAGCTAATTAACACATAGAAATCAAACATTCCAGCCATACATAGAGGTATAAGACCCTCTAACTTCGGGAAATGGCTATCAGACTTTGGGAAAACATATAAGACAAACTAACAACTCATAAACTACGCCGGAACGCCTAAACATAGTCTCTAAGTCATTGGGCACTTTGACAAACAAGATTTCATAGTTTTAGGCAAAGGGCTAGATCGGGACTAGGCCTCCTTGGTTCAACAAGATGATCAATAAATCAGTCAAAGAGAAAGTTTTATGGACAGAACTATGGGCAGCTAATAGGTAGGTAGGGCAAACCATACATCCTACTCAACATACATAGAACTTATAAATAAAACTTAGCAACAATACCTTAAGTTACTAAAGAGCAGCTAAGAATTCTTTAGCATAACTAAGGGAGAAGAAAACATCAAGCTATGAAGATTCAGGGATTTTGAGGTGCCTCCATGGGCATATCTCAAAATCAATCTTTAATGATCTATAGCAGCAAGAAATATGTAATATGAATGAGAACTAGAAGACAAAACACATTAAGAAGCACTATACCATTCTACCATGACAAGGAATCCATCAACAAGCCTTCACCATTCCTCAAAAGCATCCAAGAGGCAGTCCAAAAATCATAACTCAAGTGTATTCTTCAAAGCTCATATGACCAATGTATTAATTCTTCTCTCAAGTTCAGCCTCCCTGATTTACAATGAAACCCATGGAATAAATAGGCTTGAGGGAGGAAAACCTCATGGAGCAACTAGCTATCCCATTGGCCAAGTCAAAATATCTAAAATTGTCCTTGAGGCTTTGCAAAGCCCAAGGCACAAAATATCCCATAAAATATCTAAAAAACTGCTAAAAACGGAAATTATATTGACTTTACATGATTTCCCAATGATAAAAATAGCTTAATGCACATTTGGGAAAAGCAGATTTTTGGAGTTCAAAAATTACAAAAATACTTCATATTTATGCCTGAAAAAGGTCCCCTGACTTGCTGAAGGAAAATGGCAGCCTTCCCGGTGTCGAAATGAGGCTCATGATGGCTCGTTGGAAATCTCTCTGTGTCTGCTTTCTGACGCAAGTAAAATCACCTCAATCTGATCTCTGAAAGTCCCTCAAAACTGTACCTGTGTGCAAAAACCCAGAAAATAGCAGACTGCTGATATGGCGGGCAGAATGTGCAAAATGAGGCTGTTTTTCGCCAATTTGAGGGGGCGAATGATCTTCAAATGCCCTGAAAATCGCTGGAGAGCTGCTCATGGAATTATGGCATCCATCGGTACTATCCTCCTCCCTTGACGACTCATCAAACTGAAATGGCGAATTTATGAGTTTTTGGCCAAAAACCCAAAAAATGCCAAAAAACAAAAAGTTTCCGAAACAGGCCCAAAATTGGCATGCATGACCCTCAAGGGTCCATAGAAACATGCTCTGAAGCTGAAGCCAAAATATCAAGGGCTGATATGCTTTTTGCTTCCTTCCGTGCTAGGCGCCTCTCCTTCAACTTCTTCAATTTTTCTTGTGCTACCTTCAATTTTCGCCTGGCAAATTGATTTAGCTTCTGAAAGTGAAGAGTCATTTTTCTCTATAACTCAAGATCCCTGTTTGCCTTCTCAAGCTTTGTTTCCAAATGCTGGTTAGCCCTCTCAAGCCATGCTTCCTTGTTTTCCTCAATTTCCTGCTCAAAGAGGGCAGTGAGAGGAAAGGCTTCGAATTAAGCTTGTTCTTCTGCTCTCTGTTTCTCCAAGGCTCTTCTAAGCCCGATGGTCCTAGGCCTCTTTCGCCTAGGCTGGTCTTCCTCCTCTTCATCATCAAACTCGCCAATGAGCTCTTCAATTCTTACTTGCGCCTTTTCTGCCTCCTTTTTATACTTGATCGCCCTTGCCTCATGAATGGCTGGATGATACTTCATTTGTTTGTTTTCAACCTCCAAGAAGTGGTTGAAATTCCTCGCCCTTTGAAGGTCTTCTTGTAACACCTCAATTTGCCCTTCTTTGTGAATGAGGAGGTTTTCAAGGATGCGGGCCTCGTTATCACTGTCATCGCTTGGGATAGGGATGACAACTGATTTACCTCCATGCTTGGCACTTTCTCCCACGATGCTTTTGCCTTTGAATGCCAATCTAGCGCTTTTTCTCCTTGGCAAGCTAGAAGTTGTCTTTTTGGGCAATTTCCTCTTTCTAGGAACAGTTTTGGTCACTGCTTGATGGCGCCCCTTAGCTTGTCGTTTCATCAATGTTTTGGTCCAACTTGTGTTTCAAAAAGGCGTTTTCAATTGTTTGCTCAACTTGTCGCTTCTCAACCGTCAGAGATGTCTGCTCCTCTTTCGTATTCCGCCGCGTTTATCAACCTCCAACTCGTCGTTCTCTTCTTGTATTCGCGTCGACTCTCAAATTCTAGCCGCCATTGCTCACTGAATTCTGTTCCATGTGTGCTCCTTTGACATTTTGTTTTGTTGCTGCTTGAACATTGAGCTGCCACAATTTTTTCTCAGATTTATTATTGTTGATTTAACTCTTTTTTTCTCAGGGCTCATCTGCCTTCCTCCTGCCACCACGCCCAAGATCATTGAGCTTTTGAGGTGGAGGTCACGAGAAAGGCACCGGCTGCTGACAGCTTCAGAGAGAGACATGAAGAGGAAGAACATAACCACGTTAATGAATGAATCCCAAGTGAACCTTCTTTCACTGCAAGAAGATAATCTTGATCAAGGAATGATGAAAGAGAGAAGGGATTTGCTGAGGTGGGGCTTTCTTTTGGACAGTAGAAGCCATTTTCTCTATGCTTTTGGACAAAAAGTATGGAAGATTTAGCTGCCTGCTTCTGGTAAAGTGCATCAACAAGCGGACATGATAGGCATAAATTTGGTTAAACCTCCCTTCACAAGTGAAATATCTCATTATGGCTTTCATCAGTGGAGCATAACTGTCAAGAAGATAGGAAAAAGGGAAAATAGCAGTGATGGTTTCCCTATGTTCAGGCTTGATGAAAGGTTTATATGATGGTTTCCCTATGTTCAGGCTTGATGAAAGGTTTATAATCCTCCAGATCAAGATGCGCTTGTTTAAACCACTTTTCACCATGATGCGGGATCTTGGTAGCCTTGGATACATACCTTGGGGAGATTTTGAAGTCAAGACCTGCTAACTGGAAGTGTTTGTCCTTGAATCTCAAAGCGCACAAATGTGTAAGTGGCGAGAAACTCTTGAATTCTTCTATCCTCTGACAGAAATCAAGACAACCTACTTCATGGAAATTGAAAAGCACTGATGGGTGAGCATTGATTTCTTCTATGGAGATAGGCTCATATCTCTTATGTGGACCGCTCTTGTGATCTCGCTTTGGAGGCATTCTGACTTGAACAAGCTTTGGAAGAGGCAAACTGCCTTTACTGTAAGAAACTGCTCTGCTGGATTGAGACTAGTCACTTGACTGTTTAGACAGATTAGACAATGTGGTTTGGATGAAATGCAACAATTTTTCTTTGAATAAACCACCTCTGTACTTCTTAAAAAACAGCCCTCCAACTCTGGATGCACTTCAGCCAGGCAAACTTTTTAACAATGGTACCATGTGTAAAAGATGGGATAACTGCTTTGTAGATTCCCTGTGCACAATTTTGAACAATCACCCCTCTTGTGAATTTGTTAGAGGCCAACCTACACTGGTATTTGTGTTTTCAAAACAAAACTCAAATATTAAAACCCTGCTCTTCAGGTCATTCACCTTGAAAATACCTCTGTCAACAGATTTCTATAAAAGAGACCATACAGTGGAAAAGAAAGGAGACTTTTTGGTTAGGTGAAATATTAGCCTACTGTGTTTAGGAAAACACCTTTCACTTGTGAAATTTGAGAAATCAATCACCACCTTTGTACCTCTGTCTCAATATTAAATGCAATCACCAAGAACTCTGCCCTTTAGAAAGTGGCCCTTTTCATTTGTGAAGTTTTAAGAAAACAAAAACCACTTTTGTACTTCTGCCTCCAAAGTTAGAATCCCATCAATGAAATCTGCCCTTCAGTGTACTATTTATCCTTAGAGTCTCTTTGTCAATCAGCTTTTCAAAATGATAATATGGTGAAAAAGAGGGCGGACCTAGGTAGATGAAAAATCAATACACAGTGCTTTATGAAGGACACTTTTTCTTGTGAAGTTAAAGGATCAACCATCACCTGTGTACTTCTGCCTCCAATGTTTACATTTAACCACCAACAACTCTGTCTCTCAATATTCTGTTCACCTTTGAAGATCTCTTTGCCAACATACTTACAGTAGTGAAAAATACAGTGAAACAGGGGGGCAGTTTGCTAAAAGGTGTGCTTGTGAGAGAATGCCAACAGTCACTCTGTTCTTTGAAATCTTTGAGTCACTCTGTTCTTTGAAATCTTTGATGTTAACCAACCTACCAAAACTCCTTGCTCAAGGAGGCTTTCAACCATTAAAACCTTACCCTGTATAAGTGTGCCACCCTTCAACAATTTGTATCTCAAGCAAACTATCTCACATATGATTAGACTGTCAATACAGAGTATTGGAGCAAAACCTGACAGAGTTTTTCAGAAGACTGTAGAGCTTTAAGACAAGGGTTATATGAGTTTTCTCTTTTAAAACAATAAATAGTCCGTTATAAGTGCAGCCTTCTGGTGATATTGTGAAAACCTTTGCTTGATTTATACTTCTGCTTGACCCAGAATCCTCTTTCCTATTTAAAATTTACTGTTCTCTGTGTATGCTATTTCACTTTAAACAAAATCATGCTCATTTTTAGCGTTACCCTTGTTGTGGATATACAGTCAAAATCAAGTTTTAGAGCGGAGGCACAGGGTTTTAAAAAACTCAAAGCTTGAGCAGAGGCTACAAGGGTTTCTCTTAAAATGGTCAAGGCCTTTTCAACAATGCATAGTTTCAAACCACGACACACAGAATTTAACTTTGGTTTTCGAGATTTCCGAGGTAGGAGTCGAAATACCTTTTGAATTTCGAGGAGAAATCCTTTGGAAGGATGCTTGAGTAGCACCGGAATTCTCCAAAACTGGCGCGACACTCTTTGAAGAAAACACGTCGCGCAGAAAATCCCTTGTCGGGCCTGTCGGGTCGATCTGTCGGGCGGTCGGGCGGCCTGTACAGGCGCGTCGCGCCAACGTACAGGCACGTCGCGCCGACAAAGGGCCCTGTGTAAATTTCCGCCCAGGCACGTCGCGCACAGATCCAGGCACGTCGCGCGGCCTTAACCGGTGCAGAAAAACTTCAAATTGCTCAAAAAACGCTTTGATACTCGGGGGTTGCGAAGTTTGGTTTTGAATTTCGACAATGACCTTCGTACTCCCCTATTCCACTCTTTTAACACACCTTCAACGGATACTTTCATTGTTTATTTGAAATACATAAATAAAGAACCCACGGCTATCTTTTGAACACAATGAAGTCTTTCTTTCAAACAGTGGCATTTCCTTGCTTTGAGAGTTGATGTCTTTATTTGCGTTCTTGATTTCTTTATCACTGTAAGTATTTAAACTTTGCCGGTCCTATTTGGACTTGATGATATCTCTGCCCTTCTAAATGATATAAAACTGTGTTTGTTATCGAGCTGTTTTAAACAGTGATAGTAATCTCTGTTCTTAGGTGGTTTACAGGTTTCCCTCTGGACTGTAAGTGCCATCTTTTGATGGCATGTTTTCACACTAGACTTCTATGTTTACTCAGAAGGGATTTCTTGCCTTTAACCATCTTGAAGCAACTGCTCCTTTTGGCATCAATAGCATACAATATGTTCAATATTTTCTCTTTTCCACTACAGGTACTATCTAACAGACAGTTCTTTGAAAAGGGAAAACAGTACCTTTGCCTCATAAACAGTAACACTTACCTGTGCAATGACTTTTATTCAATTTCTTTGTATCCTTCCATTGTATTTTATATCAATCAGCTTCAGCAACTTGCAATGGCTTTGGCCATCTACTCATGCATGGAGGAGGCTCTTCATCAGGTAAGGTATCCGAAGGCTTTTTGACCACTATGTTTGACACAACCTTTCTCTGAATGTGGTGGTAAGTAAACCACTTGAACAACATCAATCTTGGCATCACTACTTGCAAGTATCACTGTATTTCAGAAGAAACCCTAGCCACAGTGACATTTTTCTAAGGGTGACTGAGATATTTATCATTTGGCTTGTTCATCTCGTGACCTGTTACTTGACAAAAAATCTTTGTGACTATGAAGGTCAGTGCTTTTTGAAAAACCAAGGACTTTCCTTCTGCCTGTGTAATGGCATTGGTTGACAACATCTATTCCATTTGATCTTGGACAAAACAGGCTACTTAAGATTGGAATGTTTACTGATGACATGCTTTCTAAAGCTTCAACAATTCACATGATTTGCAAGTTTGAAATGGGCTCCTTTATCAGACCAAACTCCCCTTTCCTTTGGGCTAGCATATTTCCACTATATTCCTGTTATGATCATCAGTCACATTCATAAAACCCGGGGTCCCTGTTTCATTTGTTTCAGTTCAAGTCAAACCTGGATCTTTGCAATCATCTAAGTCAATATTGGCCCGCGCCCTCTGCTTATAGATGAAGGAGGCGCCCTAACCCTCTGCTTGTAAATGAAGGAGGTTCTGGGCCTTGAAAATTTACCAGTTTGCTGAGACAGTGGTGACCTTTTCTTACTGTGATTTTTATGCTGAAAAGAGCTGTAAAGTCCAGATGAGTAGCTTTCTGTTTTGCAGACATATCTAAAGGCTCAAGTTACATTTAGAAGCAGTTGTTCCTCTAACTGTAAACTCAAACATTACTCCATGAGATGAAATATATTTCCTGCCTTTGTAGAACCATAGAACACTGTGAAAAACCTAATAGTCAGCTTGAGATTGGGTTTTATGCAGTGCTGAGATCTAGGGGGTGTGAGTGGCGCGACTTAGGGCTGTTTGTCAATTTCATTTGCAAAGTAAGAGGTCAGTCATGGTAGGCCTGTTGCAGATGGAGGCTTTTTGGCTTTTTGGTGATTGCCAAGGGTGAAATGTCCTAAAACGCCACTTCCTAACATAGGGGAGACTTTTGAAATAGATGTGGATCTGCCTTTTAAAGCTGATGGGCATATCAAGAAGGCTGAAGCTAGATAGATAGTGACAATGAGGTTTTGATTTCGCCAGGGGTGGACTGAATAGGTAGAAAGGCGAAGAAAGTTTTGGGAGGGTTTTCTGGATGACATATTGACATAAGGAAATCAGTTTCTAGAAAACTCAGCTGAAGATATAGTCATCACTAACATGTAAAAAATACTGATGGCTAACAGGTGTGATACAACCATATCTTTTGTCTCCAAGTGAAAGGTACTAATTGCCATGTAATTTCTCTGTAGGGCCAACCATGTCTGGTGCCCAGATTGTTGTATTCAAATTCTACATAATAATATAAACCCTCTAGAGCTGTTGCACCAGTTTTCCCGCATTGGGTTTTTCCGGGGACATCGGTCCGAAAAATCGTGTGTAATCTTGTCACATGTGTGTATTGTTCAGTAAATGATCTGTAGATGTGTAGGCTATAGTTAGTGCCTGCTTTAGTGTTTTTCTGAATATTTCAGTGAAATAACTTGTTAAATGTTAATGAAACAAGTAGGTGAAGTAGACCTAGACACTGCAGTAGGGTTTTTGTTTTGAAACTTTCACAATATAAAGAGTAGAAAACTAATAAGTGTTTTGATGCATTCGATCTCGAACAACTATAGAGCCTTAGTTGTGTTAAATTTATAAATTAAAGAGAATAGACTACTAATAAAAGTATGGATTTTTTCGAGAAGTATACACAACGAATATAGAGAAAAATATGGCTGATTTATTAATCAAATGTCTACGAGTACAACATAATCAAAAGGAATATTCCTATGAAGAATCATTGACCAAATCATATTCTAAACGTCTACAATGTAAAGAAATCATACACAGAAGTTCTGGAAAGAAAACAAATCATGCGACAACCTTTAAACACCTTCAGATGATCTGACACAATAATTGATAGTTTGTTTCTCTAAAATATTAATGGTTGTTGGAATTGGTTAAGTGAAAAAACAAACCTTCAAACAACAAATGAAATGATAGAAAATCAAGTTACCTAAAATGCTATGTCCAAAGGATGAGTGGAGTTGCTCATTTCATTGTATCTTTCGTTTGAAAATGTTCAGGTGCCACCTTTTGGTTCAACTTTTTGTAGCTCAGAGAATATTGAAATCGGAAGGAAGGAATGACAACTTAAAAATTAATGCATACTTCTCATTGCAGTATTTTGTCTCCTCTCTTCATAGGCCCCTTCCTCTTTTATGCTTCCTTAAAGTGGTTAGATAGTTGAACCACATTGGTAATTTGTTCTAATATATCTTCTAATCAAGCGTTGATTATAATTTAAAGGTAAGAATTCTAAAGGGAAATTTAAATTGAATTAACTTTATAAATCATAATATTTAAATTTCCTAGTAAGTGGGACCCTACTAGTCCATAAAAGAAGTCATTTAATATGACTTCCCGACATAAAATTTTAATCATAAATATCTGAATAATCATTAAGCACATGTGCCATGTGCCTCCATATAAAATAAAATAAATTGAATAAGGCTACTATAAACTATGCAATGTAAACACAACCTCCATGCCTCCATTATGAAAAAAAGTCATCATCATCCATGCATATATGCGCTGAAATAACCATCATTAAACATAAAACATAAGCACGGTCTTGTATCTACAAAAATACCCCTCTTCTCTCCACAATTAAGTACCATGATATCAACAAATAAATACATTCTAAAAAATGTAGATGCATATTCCTCAAAAACATATATCACATGTATCATAAAATCCTAGAAAATGCCATAAGAAAAGAGTGTTATTCAACCATCACATATACAAAAACATATGCGAAGTTTGCAATCATGTAATAAATAAGTGTTAAGAAGACAAACTGAATTGTGGCAAAAATGAAGCAGGATCATCCATAAATAAAACTCAATATGAAAATATCTATAAACTATTATTCTGACCTGTGAGAGGGAGCACTTTTGGCTTGATACTCCCGCTAGTGGGGGTGTGATGTGATAGAGTGAAAAGAACCATGAGACAAGTCTAATTTTGTGGCCTGAGCCTTTTGCTTTTCATGGTTGGAAGCAGATTGAGGATGATCAACAATATGTTTAGAAGGTTGGGCAGTGGATGGAGGAGGTTAGTTAGCAGGTCTTTAATATTGAATTGTTGTTTGTGATGTGGGGACAACACAAGAGGAAGTTGATTGTAACTAATGTGTTAGATGACATTTAGGAGGGGGAGGAGGGGAGGCAATGAAGTTGTTGGCCACCCTTGAACATAACACAATGTTTGTGGTTGAATGATGTTTTGTTAGTTTTCATTAGCAGGGATTGCAAGAGGGGTTGAAATATGAGGTGGCATTGGGATACCAATACTAGGCCTATTATGGATGGAAGGATGTGGAAGTTGAGAAATAGGTTGGTTGGTTAAATATATAATACCAGATTGGAGCAGTTGCCTCAATTCCTATGAATCTCCATCAAAGTGGAAAAAAACCCTAGGCCTTCTATCCCTCCTTATCCTTAGTCCCATGTCTCTATTATTCCTTCCCCTAACTCTGTTTCTATTATAAAAACTCATGTTGTAAAAGAAACATTAAGTTACTTACAGATCGTGATAAGAAAAAAATATTTCAACATCAAATAATATACTGTTACATGAGTTTCTAAATAACACACGTTTGGAAAGACAAAAATTTGTGAGGGAAGGGGGACACTACTTAATGCATAATCATAATCAAACTTGTAATTAATGAGGGATTTACAAGATATCATTATATAAAAAAAAGAGATAGGGCATCGATATTAAATGGATGATGAGCACACTTTTGAATTTTATAGAGGCCTCGAAGGATGTAATAATACATTATTGTTATAATATATATATCAGTCTTCACAAATTGAAGCTCTTTTAACACTGTTATCGATGAAATAGGTAACCTGACCTCAAAACGGGAACTCTAGCCCAAAAACTCTCAAAAAACATGAAAAAACACCCAAAAAAAAAAAAATGTGTCTTCAAGAACGCACTTGTTTTTTTTTTAAGGTCAAATTTCAACATTTTCTAAAATTATATTAAAAACAAAATTGTTTGTTGAAAAAAGGATTGAAAAAACACCAAAAAAAAAAAAAGTGTGTCTTCCAGAATGCACTTTGTTTTTTTTTAAAGGTCAAATTTCAACATTTTATAAAATTATGGTAAAAACAAAATTGTTTCTTGAAAAAAGGATTGAAAAAACACCCTCAAAACAAAACCAGTTGATGTTGGAATAACCAAAAAAAAAATTATGTCATACTTTTGGCATTTTTAAAAATAGAAGTAACATCTTTTAATTTTTAAAATTCAAACATTAAAAAAAAAACCTAAAATTTAAGAAAAAAAAAATAAATTTAAAAAATAAAAACATTTAAAAGCTTAAAATTTAAAAATATATGAAGATAAAAAAAATAAAAATAAAAACAAAGTAAAAATTTTAATTCAATCATTAAAAAAACATAAAATTTAAGGAATTTTTTTTTAAAAAATAAACAAAAAAAAATTAAGATTAAAATTTAAAAAAATATAGAAATTAAAGAATAAAAATAAAAAAATTAAAACAAATAATTAAATTTAAGGAAATATAATAAATTTTAATAAATTTTAAAATTCAAAATTTAAAAAAAAAAAACACGATTCAAATTAAAAGGAAAAAAAAGGAAAAATTAATTAAAAATAAAAAATAAAAATAAAATACAATGAAAATATTAAATCTAAAACAATATATATTAAAAAAACAAATAAACTATAAAAAAAAAAATTTTAATTATAAAAAATAAAAAATATATATGAACTTAAATTAAAATAGGTATATACATCAAATTTTATTAAATTAAAAAAAAAGGTTAATATTAAAATAAAAAAATAAATTTAAAAAAAAAATATTAAATTTTAATAAATAAATGAATAAACAAATAAATTTTGAAAGAAAAAATAAATTTTAAATATAAAATAAAAAAAAAATATTGTTAAACGAAAAACTTTAAAAACTTTAAAAATCAATTAAAAATGGAAAATTGAAAAAAAGAAGAAAAAAACATTAAATAAAAAAAAATTTAAAAAAAAAATTAATTTAAAAAAATTAAGTTTCATTAAGAAAAAATCTAATTTTAAATACACAATTTTAATTGAAATAAAAAAATATAAAAATTTTATGTGATTAACAAAAAAAAATAATAAAAAAGTAAAACATTTAAAAAAAATATTAAATCCAAATAAATTTAAAAATATATATATAAAATTTATTGAATTTTATAAAATTATACTAAAAAACTAAACGTAAAAGTTAATAACAAAGAAAAATTATGAAATAAAAAAAAAAAAAAAAAAATCAATTAAATAAAAAAAATGGCCAAAATTTAAAAAAAATTATTAACAAAAAAAAAATAATAATAAATTTAAAACAAAAAAAATAATAAAATAAAATAAAAATAAAAACAAAACGAATTTTATTTAAAATAATTAAAAAAAAAATTAATATTTTGAAATTTAAAAAAAAAAAATTTAAAAAAATTAAAAAAAAGAAGTGGTGGTGGTGGGGGCGCGGCCCGCCCGCTAGGCACCGGTCGCCGCCCGGGCGGCGCCATGAGGGCGGCCCAGCCGGCCTCCCGGCACCCGAGAATCGGCCCTCCGCCCGTCGGGGGCTGGGAGGCCGGCTGGGCCGCCCCCGTGGCGCCGCCCGACCGGCCACCAGCGCCCAGCGGGCGGGGCACGCCCCCACCACCACCACTTTCTTTTTTTAGTTTTTTTTTTTTTTTTTTGTTAATTTCAAAAAATTAATTTTTTTTTTATTTAATATTTTTATTCAAAATAAAATTCGTTTTTTTTTTTTTTTAATATATATATACATCTATTTTTTATTTGATTTTTTTTTTATTTTTTATTTTTTTTTTTATTTTTAATATTTTTATTTTAATTTGATATTTTTTTTTTAATTTTGAATTTCAAAAAATTTAAAATTATTTTTTTAATTCAATTTTTTTATTTTAAATTCAATTTGTTTAATTTTTTTTATATTTAATATTATAGAATAATTATTTTTTTAAATTTAAAATTTAAAATTTATTTATTAAAATTTTTAAATTTTAATTTAATTTAATTGTTTTTCTTAATTTTTTCGTTTATTTAGTTTTTAATTTTAAAAATCTATAAATGGTTTCATTAAAAAAAAAAAAAAAAAACACTAAATTTATGTATATTTGTCTTTTAATTATTTGCACTAGTTTTTTTTCATTTTTCTTGTTTTTTAATGATAGGTTTTTTTTTTTTATTTGTTTTTTTTGTAAATTTTAAAATTTGTATTTTTTTCCTTATTATTATTATTTTTTTTAATTTAAATTTTTAAATTTAATTTCTTTTTTTTTAAAATTTTTTTTTTCTAAATTTTAATTTTGTAATTTTAATTTTTTAATTTTTTTTTTTTAAATATATATATATATTTTAATATATTGTTTTTTTTAATAAGTTAGAAAAAAATGTTTTTGATTTTTTTTTTTTTAATTTTTTGGTGAATTTTTGTTTTTTTTCTTTAAATTATGTGTTTTTTTCTTCAAATTTTGTCATTTCCTTTGATATAATTTTCAAATATTTTTGTTTTTTTTATTTATTTTTGTTTAAATTTTTTATTTTTATGAGCTATTTTTGTTTTTTTTTACATTTTTATTGGTTTTTTTATTGTTTTTATATATATTTTTTTATCTAAGTTTTGTGTTTTATTACCAACATGAAAATCACCACTCTAAAAAAAAAGGTTGATGCAGCATCAATACGTTTCAAAATTAGCATGAAAATCACTGCTCTAAAAAAAAAGGTTGATGCAGCATCAATACCTTTCAAAATTAGCATGAAAATCACTACTCTAAAAAAAAAAGGTTGATGCAGCATCAATACGTATCAAAATTAGCATGAAAATCACTGCTCTAAAAAAAAAAAAAGTTGATGCTGCATCAATACATTTCAAAATTAGCAAAATTAGCATGAAAATCACTAACATTTTAAAACAAATATTCATACTTCATAAATAAAAATTTTAGAGTGTCAAAAATGTGCACCAAAAATAAAAATGGTGATTCTGCATCACCACTTTTCAAAATCGGGTGCTTTTTATGCTACCAAAAAAAAGTAGGTAACATTGCGGTTACCTATTTCATCGGTAACATTGTTTTTTCTTTATTCAAAACTTTATGACTAGGTAGTGCATTTCGTAAAAAAGCATATATAATTATACAAACATGAAGTGATGAAAAAATTTTAGCGTTGGCATAATCATGCTCACAAGGGTTATAGACCTTGCAATGGATATACATTGCGAAAATTTTTCGATCAGAATATTGGGCTTGACTAGACGTCGAACATATATGAATGTTGGTTAGATAAACCCATAAAAATGACCAGGGTTTTTGACCCTCAATAAAATGAAAGGGGTAATTTTAAAGCCTGTAAAAATTTGTGCATATCAAATAGAGACACAAGGTCAAAACTATAATAATTGACACAATTGAATTGTTAGCAATGAGATGGTTTTGTGCATGACCCTAAAGTCTCAAAGGGCTCCCACCTCAAATCATACATTTCAGCTATGCTATGGCACAAATTTTATGACAAAACTCTTTTTAACTTGCACCAATGAAATATACCATAAGTATTTTGAGAGGAGGGTAAACATAATCCTAATGTTTAAAAGAATTATTTCCAAGAATAATTAAGCCATAGTTACAGTGCATATGTTATTAAATGTAATGATAACCCTTGTTATGAGTTTGGTATAGAGAAATATTAGGGTTTAATTGTCACAATGCATGGCTAGCATAATGACCACTTTCAAAATAGTTTTAGCAATAAAACATAGGAATGATCATGTTAGGGAAGGCGATAGTTCCGGATTTTAAAACAAATTATGAGCACTGAAACTAACCAAGCTAGGTTCAAGAATAGAGTACATAAATATAAGAATTTTTTGTTGTAGGGTTTAAGGATAGATACAATGAGACTTACCCAAAAAGATAAACCCATAATCAATGACTTTGAAGGTGTTGGCATGCTTTTGTTCCATTTACCTAGTCCTGAAAGGTTCACATGTTGTGAAATAATCATATAGAATTTAACAACCTTGTGATAGAACAAGACCATAACAACCTTTGTATATTGCAGGAGGTGTAAAATATAAAGGATGACATTGGTTTTGAACCGAGGTTCTTAAAACGATAAGTTCTCCGCTGGGATGGTGCATTTGAATGGACAAAGAAATCAAACAATGGACTATGGGAAAGGATTTGAGGAGGTTCTAAAACTACATAAAGCAATGAATAAACAAAAATCAAGGGGGGGAAGAGAGATAGGGACCATAAACTAAATGTTACTTTGATTAATTAGAGTCAAAACAAATTACCTATCATTGTGCATACCTAGTAATTTCGCATCAAAAGACAGTTGTTAAAATTCTTACTCCTTCCTCGTCTCTGGAAAACAATTTGGGCTAGTTTGGATGGCAAACAACTAAAATGAGAAGATCCCAGCATGTTCAGGAACCTAAAAAATTTGTGACCATAGTAATAAATGACATATTGTGATCAAAGCTCAAAGAGTAGTGGTGAGTAAATATCAAAGTTAATGGTAAATGAAGGATTTCCATGGTGGATGGTGATACCACACAACATGGAATCCATGTCGGATGGGTAGTGCCATCAACCACCAAAACTTAAAGGGAAATCATATTATGTGGGTATCGTTGCCATGTTTTATAAATGCAGAGTAAGAACAGAGGTAACAACTGTCAATTTGTGCCGGAAAGGATAGTTAGAAAAGACATGATATTAATGGTAAGAGCAGAGATCTTAGAAAGAACTCGTAATTAAAACCTTATTTACAACAAAACTTTAGTGTTGTGCAAACCAGGATACGTGCAATGACACATCAATCTTAATTTGTTTTGAGCACAGTCATCAGTAATTACACGTAAATTCCAAACGAAAATATGCCATGAAACATCGACCTTTTCACTGAACCCATTTTCCATGTATTAACCGAAGCAAAAATCCTATTATGCCACCTCTAACATGCCTTCAATATTTCATTGCATCCAATATTTCATTATTTAAACATGTACCTCGTCGCCACCTTAACTGTATGTTAGAAACATACGTTATACGCTAAGCAAAATTTATTTGATAGTTTGATAGTATAAACAATATATTATGCCACGTAAGCATACGCATCATATGAACGTTGCCATCCTTTGCTATGCATGGAAAGTTGCAAACACAAAAGTATAAACAATGTTAATTTGTATCCATTCAAAAGCCCTCGAGCAACCTTTTAACTATAACATGCCTCGACCATAGGGAATAAGACAATAATGTGTGAATATGAATTCACATTATAAGTGTTTACAAGGATAGTTCCTAAATTTCGACATTCGAAACTATATAGTTTCAACGTATAACAACAACACTTTGACCCTTATACATTTAAAACCTCATTATTGTGCTTGGGAAAACTTATTACATCTGGAAGCTTTGGTTATTATGAAGATGACCCTTATATATTTAAAACCTCATTATTGTGCTTGGGAAAACTTGTCACATCTGGAAGCTTTGGCTATTACCAATATACATATGCTCAGGTTTTTATTTATTTATCTGGCATATCCATAATATAAAACTTTTCCTTTATTTCAAACATGGTCAAAATCTAAATGTGAAGAAAAATATGTTGTGTTAATTGCTCTTTATTCACGCGTGGCAATGACTTTTCATGTGATGATCTTAAGGTAAGGTATGTTCTACATACTAGTTTCATTTTTTTAAATGTTATATATATATATTTAATTTACTCATTAAGATAATAGGGAAGATAATCGCAATGAACTACAAAATTTTCATAATTGACATGCATCAATATCTACTAAAAATGTTGGATACATATATATATATATATATATTGAGAGGCGCTCTCCAACCCATTATGGTAGAGATGTTGTAATGTAATGTATTGTAAACATTTTAATTCAGTCTCTCTCTCTCTCTCTCTCTCTCTCTCTATATATATATATATATATATATATATATATATATATTCATTTTATAAATTATTATTAGTAGTTTTCGAGCTTCAAGTTTATGAGAACCCTGGTATTCATGTGGAATAGTCTATTTAAATGGGGAAATTAAACAAGCCTAGATCCATCTTAACTCTGGATCTACCAAGTGTTGAGAGGGATCAAATATCTTGAGATGCAAACCTCTTTTAGAGTTAAAAGAGATTCAATCCCTCTCGACGCTTGGTAGATTTTGAGTTAAGATGGACTTGGGCTAGTTTTTATAAATATCAATCAACAATATTATTTAAGCTAAAGCTATTTTTAATTAATTTTTTTTACGAAGTGCAAAAGCATATCATAACTCAATTGTGAAATCAATAATGGGGAAAACCATCATTAACTAATATCTACAAATGTAGGCTGACTCATCACCCTTATTTAAGGAAAACCATGTTACCTGGAATTACGCGCTGGTGTCCGTAAGGGGATAGGCTTTGACTCTTATGATATGCCTCTAGGTGTTTGGTTGTCCAATTATCCTAGGACAAAGAGCTCTTACGAAAGCAAACAAAATTTTAGATATAATCCAAACCTAAGTTTTAATGAGTTAAACAACTATTTTCTTAAAAAAATTAATTAATTATCAAATTTATAAATATTTAGTAACATCAAATTTAATTCTTTATAAACCTCCATCATCATTCCAAAAAATATACTAAATATAATAATAAATAAATCTACATTAATAATAAAAACAAATAATTTAATGTAATATTCCTAATTAGCGACAGCTAATTGGAATATTCGACTTTGTATTGTTTTGCCGTAGTTGGTTTGTAGATAAATAAAAAAAGTGAGTAAAAGGGGGTCTAACTCACTTTAGTGGAATAAAACACCTTCCTAGTAGCACAACGTTGTAACTTAAGGGGGGAGCCAAGGGGGGCCACACACCACGTGGAGGAGAGAGAGACTACGTTGGTTTTGGAGGGAAACCAATGCTATAAAGGTGGAGGAGCCTCCTCATTTGGGGCATTCTTGTTGTTGATGATATTTGAGCTAGACATTTGTCTTCTTGAGCACGCTGGTTGTTTAACTTGTCTGCAGCACTATTTAGTGCGTTGAGTGTCTCTCGTCGGAGATCTCGCCCTTAGCCCTGGGGGACTTCGAGTGCCTGCTCGGGTAAGGTTATTTCTTCAGTCTTTAGCGGGAGGTTTGGTTGGTTGTTTTGCTGAGGAGCTGGGCTTCTCTTGTGACTGCGCAGTCCTTGGAAGAGAGGACACAGTTCTATTTGGAGGTGTTCTATTGCGGGGTTTTCTGTAGGGGTTTCAGTGAGATCCGGTGTGGAGGCTCAGTCTTTACCAGTAGGAGATTTTCCGGGGAGTTTGTGGCTCTGTTTCAGCATATATCATTTGGCACCTGCGCTAGGCCTGGAGGGACAGCGTAATTCCTGGAGGAGGGTTTCTTTGGTGATTTTCGAAGGTGGTCCATTTTTGTTATGGTTTCTGGGTTTGGTCCGGGTTGGCGAGTACAGGTGATTTGCAGATTTTCATCCCATTCCGGCAAGGGGAGCAGCCCCTAGTGTTTAGTCTATCTCAACAGCAGTAGTTTTACGGCAGTTTCCTAGCAGCTGGGACGCAGTTTCTTGTAGCAGCCATTTCCTATCTTTCTGAGGGAGTTCTTCACTTGCCTCGAGCAAGAATAGGTGCTATCATTCTGATTATCCATTGCATTTCATTATATTCTCAGATTAATAAAATGGCTTAGCATTTCCGGCATTTTTATGAGTATTTGCTTTATGTTCTATTTCTGGCATTTTCTATATTGTTGTATGCTTGTATTGCTCAGCCTGTGGTCTATGACATCGGGAAAGAGATCGTACAGAGGTTTGCTGGAATTTTGGAGAGTAATAGTAGTTGCAGTACCACAAACAAAATTGGAAAAGGGCCAAAATAAAAAGGGTCAAATTTTGAAGTTTGGAATTAGAAGAAACCCTTTTCAGGGTTTTCTGGGTTTTGGGCAAGGATCACCTTCCCAAATTCGTAGAATTTTCTGAGTAGTTTTCAGTGGGTAAATCGGAGGTCGAAGACAAGCAGCATTATAGTCTTGGAGCAGCAGGGCAATTTCATGAGGAGCCTGTAGACACATAGCAGAAAGAGCCGATGGCAGGTGATGATGATGCGAAGAAATTTGGGGACATGCTCCTCAAAACATTACAAGATCTGTCGAGACAGATGGAGACGATGGGGCACAGGGTCGCTGCGATGGAGGTTAGGCAGTGTGAAACCCCAAGGGGTTTTCAGATTGGTGAGGGATCAAGCACATCCCACCATATGCCGGAGCGTGAGGCTATTCCCCTTATGGCATCGCATGCACCCACGCGATCCACTATGCCTACCTTCCTAGGAGAGGACACAGGGGCAGGAGCACAGCAGGACCCAGAGCCCAGCCACATGGGAGATTATTTTGTCGAGTATCAGGCATATGGGTAGGAGTTCAGGGATGCCCTTCCATTTAGAGATTTTGTTCAGCTCCAGTGGGATAGCAGACCCTGCAACTTTCACAGTGGGAACAGGCACTCACATGACGGGGGCTTACAACACACAGTAAGCAGACTCCATTTACTGACATTTGATGGGTCATCCAAGCATTCAGAAAAAGCTTGGGTGGAGAAGTCGAATACCTCTTTCCAGCTTGACCGAGTATCGGAGGGGGAAACCATCAAAATGGTTACCTCGCACTTGGAGGATGAGGACACACAGGATTGCAGGGAGTTCGAGGATACACCTAGTGTGACACAGGACTCACCATCATTAGAGACCTCCTTGACCGTGTCGGTTGATATCGTAGTGGAGAAGGTAGAGCCTACCCCAGTAGAGCCATCCATTGAGGTGATGACTGGAGCCATGTCCGAGTCTTCGGGTGGTAGCAGCACACGACAGATGGGTGAGGTATCGGGAGATGTATCCACTTTCGATGAGCCACTAGGAGATACAGAGGTATTGGATGATGGTCGCAGACAACGGTATCATCGGCTTCGGACAGACCTTCGAGTCTTAAAAGGGAAGGCCACATCAGTACGGGAGGCCATTTTGTTGCAGGACAAGGAGCTGGAGGGCATGAGAGTGGCTTGTGCCGAGTCGGCGGCCAAGTTGGCCCGCATTGGGGAACGACTGGATTCCCTGATGGTACAATCAGAGGGCACGTTGGAGCGTCAGATCATTCCCCTTTAGGCATGCATGGATGGGACTAGCAGTGTTGTTGGGTCATCTCTTCCCATTGGAGAGAGAGAGGCAGAGCCACCTAGTCAGATCTCATATGTTGACTTGGATAGAGGTATGAGACGATCAGAGTTGCACAGGGTACAACATCCACATGTTGAGGTTGGATGGCGAGAGATTTTGAGTTGGTACTCGGTGGAGCGGGCTATGGAGATAGTGATGGATCGAGTGTAGCTCAGCAGGAGTTTCTATGCATGGGGAATACAGGAACCCCAGATTGGCATTGGGATCCAGGTGGGATCACCTATCATTTCCTAGGCAGGTCGGCTGACTATGTCTTGGAGAGTACAGTTGGCCTAGTAGTAGAGCATGTGCAGTTTCGGTCAGCTCCAGTGGCCAACCAGTTTATGGGCAGACTCCCTAGGTTGTCTTGGCATGACATTCATACACGGGATTACGGGGTGGTCAGCACACCTTGGCAGGAGCTTGTCGGAGGAGGTGGCATTGGCAGGCCACCAGATGGCACCTTGTATGGGGTCAAGGATTCTTCACCTTTGTGTGGGGCACAGAGGATGCAGCGGAGCCGAGCAGTGGTGGTAACACTACTGACACACATGGAGATTCACTTCTCGGACCCCTTGAGGGGGATTTGGAGTGATGTTCCATTCGTCGGTAGGTATAGTGATGCGACGGTGGAGACGATGATACCGATTGGTGGTAGTCCGACAGGTAGGGGCATAGCTCTAGGTCATCACATCTAGGGATGTGTGGGAGCCTCTAGCATTGAGCAGTGGACTGCCGGTGGACATGGAGTTGCATGGTGTACTACCGTAGTGTGTGGGACTGCATTATGGAGTAGGAGTGTCCTACATCACATTGAGAGCTCGCGAAGAGTGACCGATGCCTGGACGCAGTCAGGGCACGAGACGGTACTGGGTGGTATGACAGTAGCATGGGGTATCTAGCAGTATACAGGGGTATACCTCAGTGTGCAGTGGCAGGGCGAGGAGTACATGGATGATTGGTGGTATGCGAGGGCATACGGTGTTGCACAACAGGATCTTAGAGCATTGCCGCTAGGGAGACTCATGGACAGGGACACCGAGCTCACCTTTGGGAGTAGTTCACCCAAGATCGATGGGGAGATGGATGAGCGATACTTGGCGGTATCTGTGGAGACTCATACACCTGCCTCTCTTCTACATCACTCACTGGCACATCCGATTTTGTTGTTGTCCTTTGGCACTTTGGGCATGAGCAGCGGGGTACGCGAGGTTTACCCAAGATATTTGGATGACACTTAGAACACTAGGGGAAAGACTTCTCAACAGTGGCACTGGGTTGGAGCGCTAGTTGACAGCCACATTTTAGGGGATGAGATGATCCTCTGTAGTGGTGGCACATCAGTCATTGTTGGGCCTACGCTTGGGGAGCAGGTCATGAGGGAGACATGCATCATTTTTCCCTCAGGGCATGTTGAGATCATGCATGAGCAGAGGATACTGGGTTCAGCAGAGGTAGCATCCCGGCATACGTCTGGACTCCAGACATTGTATCTACACTTCATCGAGAGGGTGGATGGCATATTCAGTGCAGATGAGGTGGCGGAGGTAAAACAGGAGGGCATTCCTTCTGTATGCCAGGGTGAGGACTCTTCTTCATATGAGTCCATAGGATCAGTGGAGGTCGCTTCCGGGGAGCAAGAACAGTCGGATGCATTGACATCGAGTACGGTGACAGCAGTTGCAGATCCATATCCTCTGGAGGTGTTGGAGGTTGATGGGATTGTTTCGCAGGAGGCTAGTAGACAACAGGAGCTGTTGGATATGGTGGAGCATCCCTCTGTGGGTCGACACAGGGATGAGGCGCAGATAGATGTACTCATAGTTAGCAGAGTTGTAGTGTTTTTAGTGGGTAGCACTCTCCAGGAGTACATCGATGGAGCTTGCAGCATACCTTGCCCACTTCGGCCCATTATAGAGAGAGGGGCTTCCTTCTATAGGCAACTTTCATTGGCCGACAGGGCAGAGCAGTGGGAGTTGATTACGGGTTGGCGGCAATATCCCAGGCATGTTCCATATGTCGTTGTTGTTGCTACAGCGGATTCTACTTCCAGGATGGACTGGTGGGAGATCATGAGTTGGTACCCTCTTGATGGTACGGTACTCTTCGTAGGGAGCACAGCAGAGCAAGGGCCCTTGGACATAGTAGATGTTACAGATCCCCGTTGGCAGGAGGGCACCGATTCTCATTACTTCAGGACTCCTTCCCAATTTCAGGAGAGCAGGATTAGCATGGGATTGAGTCAGGACGTGGATTGGAGAGAGGTGATGAGTTGGTATGCAGTTGGAGAGGCAGCATATGCAGTTACAGGTACATCACAGCAGAAGCCCGGGAGCAATGATGCTTGTTGGTGGTCTTCACCTCTTAGAGCATCAGTTATAGCCAGAGGCAGTGCACAGTCCGAGCCATGGGACTTGGGTGATTATTGGCCATGGAGGCGATGGGATCCGGGAGGATTATTGGTTGACTGGTACTGTGAGAGGTTAGTTTGGGATCCTGGCATTGAGAGATCCCTTCGTATCATGGTGATGCCGAAGTCAGGGAGGGTTCAGTGGGGCCTAGGCACATTTTGCAGTATCGGTAGGGAGCATCAGCTAGAGAGGAGGCTTGTTCAAGCGTTGCTTGAGGACAAGCAAATTTTGCCGGATGAGGATGCCACTTGGGAGAGCGAGCAGATTTTGCAGCATTCATCACTTCAGTTGCTTGAGGGCAAGCAACATTTTGCCGGGGGGGACTGTAATATTCCTAATTAGCGACAGCTAATTGGAATATTCGACTTTGTATTGTTTTGTCATATGTGGTTTGTAGATAAATAAAAAAGTGAGTAAAAGGGGGTCTAACTCACTTTAGTGGAATAAAACACCTTCCTAGTAGCACAACGTTGTAACTTAAGGGGGGAGCCAAGGGGGGGCCACACACCACATGGAGGAGAGAGAGACTACGTTGGTTTTGGAGGGAAACCAATGCTATAAAAGGTGGAGGAGCCTCCTCATTTGGGGTATTCTTGTTGTTGATGATATTTGAGCTAGACATTTTGTCTTCTTGAGCATGCTGGCTGTTTAGCCTGTCTGCAGCACTGTTTAGTTCGTTGAGTGTCTCCGGTCGGAGATCTCACCCTTAGCCTCGGGGGACTTCGAGTGCCTGCTCGGGCAAGGTTTTTCCTTCAGTCTTTAGCGGGAGATTTGGTTGGTTGTTTTGCTGAGGAGCTGGGCTTCTCTTGTGACTGCGCAGTCCTTGGAAGAGAGGACGCAGTTCTATTTGGAGGTGTTCTATTGCGGGGTTTTCTGTAGGAGTTTCAGTGAGATCCGATGTGGAGGCTCAGTCTTTACCAGTAAGAGATTTTCCGGGGAGTTTGTGGCTTTGTTTCAGCATATATCATTTGGCACCTGCGCTGGGCCTGGAGGGATAGCGTAATTCCTGGAGGAGGGTTTCTTTGGTGATTTTCGAAGGTGGTCCATTTTTGTTATGGTTTCTAGGTTTGGTCCGGGTTGGCGAGTACAGGTGATTTGCAGATTTTCATCCCATTCCAGCAAGGGGAGCAGCCCCTAGTGTTCAGTCTATCTCAGCAGCAGCAATTTTACTGCAGTTTCCTAGCAGCTGGGACGCAGTTTCTTGTAGCAGCCATTTCCTATCTTTCTGAGGGAGTTCTTCACTTGCCTCGAGCAAGAATAAGTGCTATAATTCTGATTATCCATTGTATTTCATTATATTCTCAGATTAATAAAATGGCTTAGCATTTCCGGCATTTTTATGAGTATTTACTTTATGTTCTATTTCTGGCATTTTCTATATTGTTGTATGCTTGTATTGCTACCTATTTCCCTTTCGGGATATTACATTTAATTATATCTTATAATAACTAAAAGTTTTCCCTAATGGGGGCGGATACACATGAGATAAACAAGTTAGAGGGGGAGGGGGAAGGAGGGGCACCACCCCACCAACTTTGCAGGCAATTAAAGAGGGGCGTGATGTGGCTTGCCACCCCCATGCATGAAGCTTGCGACTGCAATTCTAATGAACACATGGATTTCCATATTCTTGAGAGTTCTTTTGTAGCTTCTATGTAGTGGAGAGGGATTTGTGTCTGGGGAGTAGAATTCCCATGTTGTTGTTGGGGCTCCTGCATCCCTTTAAAAGTTCAACATCCTTGAGACACGAGGTTAGGCAACCGAAGAACTAGGTAGCAAGTTGGAAATTTCTGGAATGGAACAAGCATGCCTAAATTCATATCAAGTCTGTGTTTTTTAGTAGTTCTAATGTCATGCTTCTATGAGAGAAAGGAGACAATGGTAATATCACAAAAGTGTATAAGATTGACACACTCGTTGGGTTGAAGACTGCATCTGGTAACGAATTGGGTCTTTTGGATGGTAGGCGAAGCTCCATCGATGAGAAATCATGTTGTGGTGTCCTGGATTGTTTTGCATTAGTTACTCCTCATGGTCACTACCAGGTTTTATTTATCCCTTGGCTGCATGTATTAATTTTTTTAAGTCGTGCTTGCTACTGGTCTAGTCTAGGCTATGTAGTAGTATTTTTGCTAGGGAAGGTGATTGTTTTGCATAATTTGAGCCTTGGGGACTTATTATTTGGGATATGGCTATTCTCCCTAGTCTGGATGAACCGCAACAAAGTGGCCATTTTGTTGACCATACTTTGTTAAGATTGGTGGCTTTATGTATTTCTTTATCCCTGTTCGACTTGGTTGTCTATCTATTTCGATGGAAAGTAGTTCTATGGTATGTAGAAAGTATAGGGGGAGTAAAATCTACTAGGCCTATGGTTATATTACTTGCCTTTGAGGAGTTGTTGATTTTTTGGTTTTTAAGGCGTTGGTGGAGTTTTTGTTTCTAATATTGTGCTGCTTCAGTGTTTGTGGGGGTTAAAATGCCACGTCAACACATGTCTGACCGTCGTGAGGTTGGGAGTTGTGTCCAACAAAGCCAATCATATGTGGAGATGCAGGCTCAGGAGGCGGTGACTTCCTATCATTCTACAACCTCTCCTAATATATGGGAGGATATTTAATGACTAGAGAGACATGTTCATCAAGATAGATAGGTTTATTGAGAATTAGAACTACTAGATGAGGTTGTTCACTAGCTCCCCGACCCTAGCCACACCAGGGGAAGGAGGAACTAGTACATGTATGCTATTACTCTCCACTAGCAGTTAAAAACTATGTTGGGACAAGTGTTAAAGAAGAAGCATGAAGACAATGATGACATCATCTTCTTTATAAACAACATTCAATGAAACCAGTGGAAAATTTAGGCTTTTCTAGATAGGATGGAAGCTCAAGTAACTCACATGGAGAAACACATTCAATGTGAGTTTAAGCCCTCAGTGTCTCCTAGTATGTGTGTGAAGAACTTGACTCCAGTTACATTGTTAGACTCTTTATATGGATATCAAGTTATGGATTTTTGTCATGATATTACTTTTTGGTTGCATGGTCTTTTATGTTCAGTTGTTATTTGAGCTCTTTTGTAAAAACTTAGAACTACCATATATTGACCAACAAATCTAGTTTATGGTATGGAAGAGTGATGTCGCTATTTTTGAACAATGGTTGTCAATGATGTAATTTGACTTTTGGAGGAAATACATTTAACTTACAAAAAATAATAATAACTAAAATTTTACCTTTTATAAATGCGTAGTCTAACTAATAGATGAAATTACCCTTTTCCAAGCACTTTTTATGGTTAATTTTATCCAAAATCCTGTAGAGATTTGTAAGAATCATTAGTTTTAAGTTTTTTAATCTGCAAATTTTGAGTGCCTCAGGGATTTTTTAAGGTGTTGAATCCACATATGCATTCAAAAGTGCACTTTAAACAATAAGAAATTATAATCTTGCGAAAATTGTATTGTCGGATTTTGACCAAAAAGCCATTTCGTTTATTAGCTATATTGCTCCTTCTATAAATCATCCATGAATCATTCCAAAAACTATAATTATAATTATAATTATATCACTTTCATACGAACATAGATATACATTCTAATGTAAATTTTCAAATTTCAGGGACAAGGGAGTAGGATATAAGTATCCAAGTCACGTAAGGGTTTTCCAAACATGAAAATTAACTACTTATAATAGAGGATAGAACATTCAAGGCAGGAAAGAGGCAAGGTCATTCCGAAAGCATAAGTAAATGCAAGTCTTTGTTATCTTATTGTTTATTTGTTTTCTATTCATATTTCCATATTCTCCCTAGGTTTGGCTAATGTGCTAGATAGTGCCATTTTCATTGAGACCTAAAGGATTCCTTTTTTCAATTTGGAGAATTTCATTTAAGTCTTGGACTAGAAAAATTACACTTGCTTTATTGGTTTCCAGTTCATTTCCTCCTGATACCAACATTGTTTTGTTAAAGAAGAGTTTATCTCAATCCCATACTTTATCAAACTAGGTTTTATGTTCTTGAGCACATTTTCCATTTCGAGGTTGTTATCTATATTGAAAAATGGACAAACTAGAAAATTGAACTGAGGACCTACCCGCTCCTTCACTACTCTACCAGTTTGTTGCATACCCATTTCAATATTAAGACATGGATTTCTATCTCTCACAACCCTAATTGACATTGCCAGTCAAACTCAACACCTAGCCCAAATACCATGTTAAAAATTGAAAGTATAGGAATTGAACCCAGTACTATTGAGCTAATGCTTGTTTCATGAAGAGCACCTTGGATGGTTCAATATCAAGTTGTGTATTTCTATTTCCAATAATCTCATGGGGCTAACCTCTTGAAAGCTCAGGTTTATTGAACATGATCCAATTTGTCTGTGAAACTAGATCGTAATGTGCGGTTTGGTTATCTTTTGCCATGGAATTGGAAAAATTGTGTTGCCAAAGTTGATCCATCCTTGCACATCTCGAAATTCATATCGTGAACACAAATTGGTTTCATGGAATTTATTGTGATGCCTCCTCTCCCATTCCTACTTACCGCTATGCCACCCTCCATAAGAATTGCTCCGGTTTCTCAGAATCTCATGTTGGAGGTAAAAGCTCGTGCTAGGTTAATTTGTGTCCTAGTTCCAGGAAATGGAACATTGCGATATCTCGAGACTCAAGACTTGAACGAGCATTTGAAAAATGTTTGGACTTCATATTAATTGGTGTGGAGCTGGCAATCATGAGTCATCCAGCACAATAATTTAGCCTGTAAACCCTAAAAAATTATATAATTTCGAAATTGCTTTATCCCCATGATATAAAGCATGTGACCACTAAAGAATTGTCTCCACACACTATTGACATAATGTTACTACAATGATCAAACACAATGAACAAATAGTACAACTCAATCTAAAATTATATTAGATATAAAAAAATCAATTACACAAGGTTCAATAATTCTACAACATAGAGCCAAACAACTAAATAGGACACAATGAATGCCCCCCCCCCACCCCCCCCCCCCCCCCCTTTCTCTCTTCTGCTCTTCTGTCCTCTCTTGTCCTCTCGAGCTTAGAAAAAATATCACTAAGAAAAAATGGAGGATGTAACTAACAACCCTTTAGTATTCCTACAATTGTCCATTTTCTAAAAGTTAAATGCCACTCCACCTACAATGTTTACATCTGTCCCATAAGGACACTTCAACATAACCTCCTATCTAACATTGATTCTCATAGGTTAAATATCACAAATTACAAAAAAATATAAAAAGTGAATTATTCACGTGGGTGAAATATCTTTCTACTAAGATGCTCTTGCATCAGACTCCCGGGGAAAAATGACTTCTCCATCAGATCTTCAGTATCCATGCCAAATTTAGAAATCTATACTGTTTTCATCCAACTAACATCTTCTATTGGTTGGTTTTTCCATTTGACCAAAAACTCAAAATATTTTTTTCTTGTGGTTCTCTTGGTCACTGTTTTTTCCAACATTGCTTCAATCTCCTTCTAAACTAGTTTTGGCAATTGATTCTCCCATATGTAGGTTTGGTATTCATCACTTGCAGTTGCGTCTGCTATCTTCTTAAAGGGATATATATTTGCTACATTGAAACTGATGAAATTACAATATCCCTTGGAAGTTCTAGTTCATAAGCATTGGAAAAAAACTTCCTTAGGATTTTACATGGGTCAAGTTTCTTAAGTTTCAATTTATTGTGTCTCCCTCTAGGAAACCTTTCCTTCTCAAGATAAGCCATTGCTAAGTCTCCAACTTCAAAGTCTTTGCCTCCTTCTTGAGTTTGATTTATGTTTTTACTTCTTGTTGGTTTCTTGTAGTTGTTGCTTGAGTCTCTCTTGTAGCTTAAAACTCTAGATTTCCTGTTTTCCTAAGTTCCTCAACTCTTAAATTTCTCTTGGGTGCATTTCGTATACCACCTGGAATGGGCTCATTCTAGTACTTCTATTGGGAGAGTCATTATAAGCAAATTCATCTTGGGCAAGCACTTGGTCCCAGTGCTTGGGGTGTTCACTTGCCAAAATTATCAATATGTTTCCCAAACTTCTATTCATTGCCTCTGTTTATCCATCTATTTGTGGATGGTAAGTTGAACCGTAATTTAAATTGGTGCCTAGTTTTTTCCATAATGTCCTCCAAAAATGACCTACACCATGCAATCTTAGAACTTGTTTAAAAGATAAATTTGTAGCACTCATTGCTTCGGTAGTCTTCGTACAAGGTATAAAATGAGCCACTTTTTAAAACCTATCCACAAACAAAAAGGTAGAATCATTACCTCTATATTTTTGAGGTAATCCTAAAACAAAATCCATGCTAATAGAATTCCAAGGCAAAATTGGAATGGGTATTGGTTGGTTCAATCCTGTTTTTTTCCTTATTCCTTTGACATGTTGGCACCCTCTGCACTTTTCCACAATTTTTTTACTTAAACTTGCATTTGGCCAATAATAAAAAGAAGTTAACAAAGAAAATTTGTAGTCAGTCCCAAAGTGTCCTTACAATCCTCCACTATGTTTCTCCTTTACAAATTATCTCTCATGGAACACTTTGGTACAAAAAGTCGGTTGTTTTTTAATAGTAAGCCATCTTGGATCATATAGCTTGACCAATGTGTCCTATTCATGCTGGCTAGGCTTTCACAAGCTACATATGCCTCCTTAAAATCTAGATCATCCTTATACATTCCTCTTAGCTCATTAATTCCTAAAACTTGAACTTCGAATTCTCGCAATACCAAGTTGATTATACTTAAGCCGTCAACCACCTTGTTTGATGAACCATTCTTATGCTTAATCACATAAATAAAATTATATAGAAATTAAACCTATTTTACATGCCTTTGATTTAGCTATGGTTGGTTGTTAATGAACCACAAAGCACGATTATCAATGTACAAAAAAATTCCTTTGTTACAAGGTAGTGTCTCCATTTCTTCGAAGCCCGAATTATAGCATAAAATATTTGTCATAAGATGAATAGCTCTATTTTTCTTCATTTAGCTTCTCTCTAAAATAAGCAATTAGTTTCCCTTCTTGACTCAAAACTTCTCCAATAACAACTGCACTTGCATCTGTCTCAACCTGAAAAAACTTATTGAAGTCTGTAAAAGCCAAAACATGCTGCTTCATAACCTTTTTCTTCAGTAGCTTGATGTTTCTATCTACTGCTACAATTTACTTGAATGGTTTATTGTTTTCTATCATTTCTAAAATAGGTGCACAAAGTCTGCTAAAATTTTAAATTTTTGGTTGTAGAAACTTCCATGACCATGAAATTTTCTATAGAAACTTCCATGACCATGAAAACTTCTGAACTCAAGCACATTTAATGGGGTAGGACAATCAATGATTGCTCTGGCCTTTTCAAGGTCAATCTTCAAACCAACTTTAGAGATCACAAAGTCCAAATATACCAATTCTCTTTTGATAAAGGTACATTTCTTCAAATTAATCAACGTTTTTTCTTATTGCAAGTTCTTGAAAACCAAACTAAGATGTCTCAAATTTTCTTCCTTTGTCTGGATGTACACTAAAATGTCATCCAAATAAAAACCAACAAATTTACCTGCAAAATCCTTCAAGACTTCATTCATTAGTCTCATGAAAATGTTGGGTGCATTAGTAAGACCAAAAGGCATCACTAACCACTCATACAATCCATGGTTGCTTTCCACTTGTCCCCTTCTCTCATTTGAATTTGGTGGTAACCACTCTTCAATTAATCTTAGAAAAATATATAGCACCACTTAAACAATCATTCAAGTCATTAATTCATGGAAAATAAAATCTATACTTGATCGTGATTTTGTTGATGGCCCTCGAATCAATGCACATCCTCCATCCACCATGCTTTTTTGAGGTAAGGATTGTTGGAACATTACATCGAATTAAAGTTTTTCTGATAAGACCTTTGTCTAACAACTCTTACACTTGTTTCCTTAACTCTTCATTTTCTTGAGGAGTCATTCTATAGGCTTCCTTGTTAGGAATATTTACTCTAGGAACAAAATCTAGATGATGGTTGATGCTTAGAAAAAGGGGTAGTTTACTTGGTAATTCATACACAATTATATCGGCAAAATCATCCAATATACCCTTGACTTCCTCAGGAAAATGATTTAAACTTGTGCTAGTAAGAATTACCTTGGGTTTACCAATCAAAGCAAAATGGACTTCCTTCTTTTTGACCTCTTACAACAACTCCTTGCCACTCATCAACAACACACTATGACCAACTTCTTCTTCAATCCCTTCATCTTGTAAAGGCGACAATGTATGCTTGTGACCATCTTTCTCAAGTGTGTAAATGTTCCTTCTACCATCATGGATAACTCTCTTATTAAACTACCATGGACTTCCTAGAAAAATATGGCAAACATCCATAGGCATTACATTACACAATATTTCATCCTTGTCTCTTCCAATCTGAAATTCTACCTTACATTGTTCATTGACTAATATTTGATGACCTTTTTGTAACCATGAAACTTTATAAGGGGCAGGATGTGGTGGTTTTTTTAAATCTAGTTTCTCTACCATCTCTGTAGAAACAAGATTATTTGTGCTAACACTATCAATCACAACCTTACAACACTTACCTGTTGACATGCTCATGGTCATGAACAAACTTCTCCTCTGGGTTGGATCTTTAGTTTCCTTATTTGAGTGGATCAGCTTTTGCTTCAACAATAGGTATTCTCCTACTTCAACAAATTCTTCAGTTATCATTGTACTTGCATTCTCCTCTTTAGCTTCCACCACATGTACACTCCTTTGTGCTACTAGAGTATTCTTTGGGAATTCCCATGGCATATGGACTAGTTTTCCACATCTCTATAATCTAGGTTGGCAATCTCTACCTGTACCTATGCCTTCATAGAAAGATATTCTTCTTCTGAAGTCACCTCCTCTTGGTCGCTGCTTACTTGGATTCCCACCTTCTTCTTTTGGAGGATAAAATATTTCTTTTCTACTTGATTTTCCTTTGCCTCTGGCATGACCTCTTCCTATGCTCTCTTGAATATGTTTTTTGGAAATATTTTCCTCAACTTTCAAAGCAACTTGGTAAGAATCCCCAATTGTGTTTAGAGTCAAGGTATCAATCTCATCTTGAATCTTGTACCTCAAGCCATTAAGATATCCGGCAACCTTTTCAACATCCTCTTCAATGTATCTACCTCTAATATTTAATTTATAAAACTCTTCAATATACTCTTTCACTATCATGGGCCTTTGTTTAAGGTTTTGCAACTACATGAGAAGATTTAACTGGTAATCTTTGGGCAGAAAATTGTTTTTGGTTTTCGCCACCATTCCATTCCAACTTTTGATCTTGGGCTTACATTTTCTTTTCTTGTTAGCCTACTCTTCATCCCACCATAGGGTCGCATGTCCTTTCAGCTTTGTGACAACAAAATTCACTTTTTTTCTTCATCTACTCCTTCATAAACAAAATACTTGTCCATGACATTTATCTAATCCATTAACTCATCAACATTCAAATTACCTTCATATGCACATACTTCCATCTTTGGTTTGACACCTAATTTGGCTATCATCATTTCTCCTCTGTTGATTCTCCTCCCTCTTCTTTTTCTCTAGAAGATTCTTGCTCAACTTTATTGGCATCTCCGACATTAGTTCCTCGCCTATGAGCAATTTGCATAGCCACCAATCTCTCTTGAATGCACTTCATCTCCTCTTCTAAAGTTGCATTCACTATGAGTATTCTCTTACCCATAGGATTCCTTCCACCTACTCCTTGAGTTGCTCCTTTGTGCCTTTCTGCCATATCCAAGAGCAACTATGATTTGATACCAAATCTTGATGCTGAATTGGTATTTACTATTTCACCCTTGCATTTCCTCGTCCATTGATCACTTTCACAACGTGCTCTGGTGTTTCATTGTGTGTGGTCTACGTTTAATGGGCTACTAAGTTTCAACGACTTGATCATGAGCATGAATGGTCTACAACCCAGCAGAAGCATGGGGCCTCTTAGGACTACCATGGGCCCTTGTTAATGCGCTATCACCTTCAAGAGACGCTGATCTAGGTGGATATTGGTGGCCACCCACCTATTCCATTTGGACCCCAACCATCGGTTCTTTCAGTTTTTCAGTTTCAACACAACTTACTAATTTTAACAATTTTTCGGGTCTTGAACTTCCAGAGCCGTTTTGAGGCCCTAAACGACGTTTTTTTTGGAAAGTTGAGAGCAACATGGAAGTTTCTTTAATGTTTCTCACATCAAAAGTTGTAGTCCTCGTATAGATCTTTCTAACGAGGTATTGTGCACGTCAAATGAAGTCGTATGCCAAAGTTGCGTCCTCTGGAAGTTGATATACCAATTTACCCAAACAGGGCCCATAGTTTTGGCGCTTCATCTCCTAGGGTTAGGTTTTTGGATGTTTAGGGTTTTCCATTGTTTCACAATAATAAATAGGCCCTCGAGCCTCATTGTAACATAGTTCAGAGTCCTGTAGCCGCCACATCTCTTCTTAGAGATAAGCTACCGATGCCTTAGCTAGTTTATTTCCATTATGTATGTAAGCATATTTTAGTCATTTGATTTTAATGAAATGAAGTTTTATTTCCACTGCATCTTTGTATTTATGTTTATTTATGCGTATTATTGCGTTCTTGCATAAATCCAGATCAGATGCGATTGCGGTGTCCATAAGATCAACAACTTGTGGGGCCCCAAGACCCGTTGAGATATAACACTCGTGGGGGCAAAGGAAAACACCTCGAAAACTACCGTAATATGTGGATGACCATGATTTATCGTGGGCCCCCCTCTCTTGTTCCTGCTTACCACTATGGCGCTGTTGTAGAAATCGCTTTAATTTCACATAATCCTGTGCTAGGGGCGAAACCTCGTGCTAGGTTAATCCACATCTTAGTTCTAGGAAACGAACGTTGTACTATCCCAAGAGCTGAGCCTTGGGACTTGAGAAAGTGTTTGACAAAGATTTTGACTTCATGTTAATTACTGCGGAGCTGGCAATCACGACTCAACCTGAAACAAGAATTTGGCCTGCGAACCCTAAAAAACAAAATAATTTAAAATCACTCTCTCTCTGATAAAAAGCCCACTACCACTCAATAATTGTCTCCACAAAATATCAACATAATGCAACAAAAATCAAACATAATGAACAAAGAGTACAACTCAAACTGAAATAATATTAAAAAAAACAAAAGCAATTACACAAGGCTTAGTAATTCTAGTACACTAAGCTAGGCAACTACACAGGATGCAATGAATTTTCCTCTCTCTCTTCTACTCTCTCGTCCTCCTTTGTCCTCTCTAGACTAGACAAAATGGAGGTTGTAATAACAACTCTCTAGTACTCCTAAAATTCTCCCTATTCTAGAAGCTAAATGCCACTTCACCTAATATAATATTTACATCTATCCCATAAGGACACTTCAACATAACCTCCTAACTAATGCAGATTCTCCTAGGTTAAATGTCACAAATTACAAAAAAAATATAAAAAGAGAATTATTCACATTGGTGAAATATATATCTCCTAAGATGCTACTGCATCAATGTGCCAATACGACTTCACAGTCTATAAATACTAGTTCTGCCTTCCTCGGGTGTTGTCGGGATTCAAAAGCCACTCAACAACTAAGGCAAAAATATCTGCGTCCATATACTCATCCCTATCATCCATGGCCTTCGAGGATGCATTGTCAATTTCTAGTTGTATACGACCAAGTGTTTGGGCGTGATAATGTTGTGCTGCTGAGTGAGCTCATTGTCAACCCCTAACACTGCCTTTTGCTATGCTTGGGGAGCTGCGAAGATTCCTTGCTTTTTGATGGGGCATGGTTGTTAGGATTTAGATGGATATGATGATAAAGGAAACATAGAGAAGCCACGTAGGGAAGACAATACTAGTTGACATAGCAAGACAAGGGTGGAGGCTAATAGGTTGACGTTGGGTAGGAGGTGAGATGGTAGTGTCAAGACGATGTCGATAGAGAAGCAAAGTGGAGGCATGTCTCAGGAGCTCAAGTGAGAGGATTCAAAGTGCAACAATTCAATGAAACATATTGAGCAGAGAGAGTATGAAACACATTCACCAAAAAATTGATGCTAAGTAAACTAGACCAAGCTAGAGTCAAGAGGTAAAGGCGAAATACCTTGTGCCATGCTCGTTTGAGGGTGCCTGGGAGATGGACCCTATCAATTGAGCGCCTAGTCAAAACACAAGCCTCGTCACTCCAAGACTAGCTGATTTTGATGACCATGCGCATCCACCACCATCCATGCTTGAATTGATAACACAACTGAGTGACTTTCAAAACTACTATCGAATTACAGACCCATAGGGGCTTCAAAGTGAAGTGCACAAGGGAGGCCAGATCAAGAGAACCTCGACCTACCCCCATGGGAAAATGGAAATAATAATGAAAAACGAAAAATGATAAACTTAAAGCAGCAAGTTGCCACCACCTTCAAGCAAGAATGAAAAATTTTCTTCTCTTTCTAAAACTTTTACCACCCATAACCACTTCGGGAGGCTTCAATTTCCCTGTCAAATCATGAAATAAATGCATAATGAGAAGTCTTATTGGTTTCATGACAATCTTGAACACTAAAAAAAAAGAAAGAAGAAAGAAGAAGAGCAAAATAGCCACTCCTCCTCTCTGTGAAGTAGAATGACAACGATAAACTTGCTTTCCCTCAAATTCATGACACACATTCGACCATATTGCCATCTCAAACAAACCCTCCTCAAAATCATGTAACGCACATTTCACCATATAGCCATTTCAATCGGGAAACTAAATCTACATTAATAATAAAAACAAATAATAATTATATTTAATAACTAAAAGTTAACCTTGTTATCAATCATCCATGAATAATTTTATTCAATTTTTTTAAATATTAATAATATTATAAGGGCAAATAATAATTTCATCACTTCATAAATCTTATCAGTCTAATAGAACATAAATATATATTCTACTTATATCAAATTTCGAATTTTTTACAATGGTAAACATAAATTTGCAGTGCGCAGGAGGGAGTGAGATTTAAGTTTCCTAACTCTGGCAAAAGACACAAGGGTTTTCCGAACAGAAAAATTCGCTCCTTGAAACGCAGGCCAGAACATTCAAAGCGGGAAAGAGGCATTATAGTTCAGAACGCAGAAGTAAATGCAAGTCTCTGGTATGCTTAGTTCATCTGTTTCCTGTTCATATTTCCATCTGCTCTCTAGGTTTGGTCAAGGTGTCAGCTAGCGCCATTTTCATGGAGACCTAAATGATTTATTTTTTCCATTTGGAGAACTTCATTTGAGTCTTGCAGTGGACGAACTACGCTTGCTTTATCGGTTGCCACTTCACTTCCAACTGATACCAACATTGTCCTGTTAAAGAAGAGCTTATCTCAATCCCATATTTTATCAAACTAGGTTTTATGTTCCTAAGCACATTTTCCATTTCCAGGCAGTTATCTCTGTTGAAAAATGGACAGACTAGAAAATTGAACTGAGGACCTGCCTGCTGCTCCACTGCTCTACCAATGTGCTGCGTACCCATTTCAATATCAAGGCGTCGATTGCTATCTCCTTAAGCCCTCATTGGCATTTTCAATCAACCTCAACACCTGGCCCTGACACCATGTTAAAAATTGAAAGGCCAGGAATCCAACCCAGTACTACTGAGCTAATGCTCGTTTCATGACGAGCACTCTGGATGGTTCGATATCAAGTTGTGTATTACTATTTCCAATAATCTCATGGGGTTTTCACTTTGAAACATCAGGTTTATTGAACATCTTCAGCCAGCTCATGCTTCAATTTGCCTATGAAACAGGATCGTAATGTGCGGTTTGGTTATCTTTTGTCGTGGAATTGGGAAAACTGTGCTGCCAAAGTCAATCCCTCGCACATCTCTAATTTCATATCTAAAACAGAAATGGGTTTCATGGCATGTTCATTCTTTCACTCTACAAATTTCAGTAGTTATGCCTGCGATTTTTATTTGCAGTGCCCAACAGTCTGGGAAAGCTGGGAGCAAATCCCAGGTCAAAGTCTCGGAAAAACTGGAACATGAAGTTCGGCAAGTGCTGCAAAATTACCTCCACTATACAAGGTCTCTTTCTTTTGTAGATGCCGAGCATATAAGCCTCTATGCACCTTGTTTTTTACGAAAGTTAGTGTCCAGACTCAACGCAAAAAACCGTATAAGCGAAGCCCTTGAAAGGTATCTACTTTATAATCCGATCAATGAGTTTGAGCCGTTCTTTGAAAGTATCGGGGTAAAGACTTCTGATATCCATAGATTCTTGCCTCCTGGGAAAATATATCTCAATGAAGACGAGTTTCTACTGGCAAATGTCTCAATTTTAAGGAACAATGGGTTTCCAAGGCATGTGCTAGGGAAACTGTATACAGAACACCCGGAGTTATTCAGTCGTTCTGCCGCTAAATTGCAAAAGAAATTGCAGTTCTATGAGAAACTTGGAGTTAGTAAGGTCTCTCTTATAAAAATCCTGATATGTTGCCCATCGCTTCTCAATGATGAAGTATATAAAAAATTTGTGACTGCTTCTAATGGTTTGAATGGTTTTCAAGTTGAGAAGAACAGGATTTGCTGTTTGTTGGAAAAAAGTCCACTGAAATGTAGTAGTATTCTAGAAAAGCTAATGCTTTTGGCAGGTATCGGTTGCCCTTGGGATGAGATTAGCAAGCTATACCGTACAAAGCCTCAACTTTTTATGGACTGTTCAGAGACAACACTGTATTCTATAGTGGATATTCTGTCAAACCTGGGACTAAGAAAGGAAAATATAGGTAACATTATTTTACATTATCCTGAGATTCTTAGATGGGACCCAAGCAAATCCATGGCAGACAATCTAGATTTTGCAAGCGTTGGTTTGGATCAGAAGGACATGACAAAGACAGATTTGTGTCATCCTCGCTATTTGCATGACAACTTGATCAAGTTGATTGAAGATATTAATTGCACTGGGCTTGAGAAGCAGGGAGTTGCTGTGTCTATCAGAGAACATCTAAAAAACACAATGCTCATGACTCCATTGTCTAAGGTTTCTTCAGAAGCATTTCAGAATATCCCTTCCGTACAATCAGAACTTGTCCATAAAAAAGATGATCTAGTTATCCGTGGCTCTAAAAGAGAATATTTGAAAATCACAATGCATGGGACTCGATTGTCTAAAGTTTCTTCAAAAAACATTCAGAATACCCTTTCTGGAGGATCAGAACTTGTCCGTAGAAGAGATGATCTAAATGTCAGTGATGCGAAACTCAGAGATTCACCAGGCACCCGAGAAATAAATATCACTACAATTTCACCAGAGCCAATTGAGAGACACAAGCTAAACCTTTTGTTGAAATTAGGCTTGATAAATTACCCTGAGTCGATGTTCAAAGTTGCCAGAAGGATTTGTTGTGAAGGTAATAAGCTACAGGAGAAGCTAAGTTGTCTTTTGAGACTTGGGTTACCCTTCAATAATGTTTGTCAAATGGTGAGGACAAACCCAGAATTAATGAGTATAAGTGTAGATTCGATCCAAAAGAAATTCGATTTTCTCTGTAGTACGACATTTAACCCACTGCAAGTTCTTCCATCATTTCCAAAATGTTTCAACTATGATCTCGAGGGTAGGATCAAACCAAGATACAAAATGTATGCATGGCTTAAGAAAAACAATTTTCTTAAGAAAGAGTGTGGTGCCTATGCCCTATTTGCACTACCAGAGAGAACATTTGTTCAAAAATATGTTAACTGTGAAGGGAGCAAGTATTTCGGTCTTTGCAAGCTTGATAAAGTGTAAGTTATCATTGTATGATATTTACGTGAACCTGCTCTTATCTCTATGTGATGCTATTTTCAAATACAGGGCAATATGTGCCATATCCCACTTGTGAAATTTGACTATATAGTAACATATTATCTCATGTGATTGCAGAATGCCCAGGACTCCATTGTCTAAGGTTTCTTCAGAAAATTTCCAGAATATCCTTTCTGGAGGCTCAGAAATCGTCCATAGAAGAGATGATCTAAATGTCCATGATGCTAAGCTCAAACTTTCATCAGGCAACCAAGAAATATATATCACTGAAAATTTACAAAATCCAATTGAGAGGCACAAGCTAAACCTTTTGTTGAAATTAGGCTTGATAAATTACCCTGACTCGATGTTCAAAGTTGCCAGAAGGATTCAATGTGGAGGCAATAAGATACAGGAGAATCTAAGTTGTCTTTTGAGACTTGGGTTACCCTTCAATGTTGTTTGTCAAATGGTGAGGTCAAGGCCAGGATTACTTAGTAAAAGTGCAGATTTGATCCAAAAGAAATTCAATTTTCTTTGTAGTACTACTTTTAACCCACTGCAGGTTCTTCCATCATTTCCAAGATATTTCGAGTATGATCTGGAGTGTAGGATCAAGCCAAGATACAAAATGTATGCATGGCTTAAGGAAAACAAATTTCTTAAGGAAGAGTGTAGTGCCTATAACATATTTTTGCTACCAGAAAGAATATTTGTACAAAAATATGTTAACTGCCACCCTAAAGGGAGCAAGTATTTCAGTCTTTGCAAGCTTGAGAAAGTGTAAGTTATCATTGTATGATTTTTACATGAACCTGTTCTTATCTCTTTGTGATGCTAAATGCAAATACAGTGCAATGTGTGCCATATTCCACTTGTGAAATTTGAATATGTAGTAACATGTCATCGTATGTGATTGCAGGATGCCCGGGAATCCATTGGCTAAGGTTTCCTCAGAAAATTTCCAGAATCTCCTTTCTGGAGGATCAGAACTTGTCCGTAGAAGAGATGATCGAAATGTCAGTGATGCTAAGCTCAGACATTCATCAGACACCCAAGAAATAAATATCACTGAAAATTTACAAGAGCCAATTCAGAGGCACAAGCTAACCATTTTGGTGAAATTAGGCGTGATAAATTACTCTGAGTCGACATTCAAAGCTGCCAGAATGATTCGTTGTGGAGGCAATACGCTGCAGGAGAAGTTAAGTTGTCTTTTGAGACTTGGGTTACCCTTCAATGTTGTTTGTCAAATGGTGAGGAATGGACCAAAATTAATGGGTATAAGTGTAGATTTGATCCAAAAGAAGTTCGATTTTCTTTGTACTACTACATTTAACCCACTGCAGGCTGTTCGATCATTTCCAAATTATTTCACCTATGATCTCGAGGGTAGGATCAAACCAAGATACAAATTGTATGCATGGCTTAAGAAAAACGGTTTTTTTAAGCAAGAGATTTGCGCCTCTAACATATTTGGGCTACCAGAGAGAAGATTTGTACAAAAATATGTTAACTGCCACCCTGAAGGGAGCAAGTATTTCAGTCTTTGCAAACCTCGGCAAGTGTAAGTTATCATTATAATATTCTTGCATGAACCTGCTTTTATCGCTGTGTGGTGCTATTTTCAAATCTGTGGAAATATATGCCATATTGCACTTGTGAAATTTGATTATGTAATAACTTGTTATCTGATGTGACTGTAGAATCCCCAGGACTCCATTGTCTAAGGTTTCTTCAGAAAATGAGTGAAATCTCATTTCTGGAGGATGAGAACTTGTCCGAAGAAGACATGATCTAAATATCGGTGATGCTAAGCTCAAACATTCATCAGGCACCCAAGAAATAAATCTCACTGAAAATTTACAATAACCAATTCAGATGCACCAGCTAAACCTTTTGTTGAAAGTAGGCTTACTCAACTACCCTGAAAGGATGATCAAAGTTGCCAGAATGACTCGTTGTAGAAGCAATATGCTTCGGGAGCGTGTCTTTTGAGACTTGGGTTCCCTGTTAATGTTGTTTGTCAGATCGTGAGGACAGCACCAAGAATACTGAATCGAAGTGCAGATTTGATCCAGAAGATTTTTGACTTTCTTTGTAGAACTATATTTAACCCACTGCTGGCTCTTACATCATTTCCACACTATTTCACTTATCATCTTGGTGGTAGGATCAAACCAAGATAGAAAATGTATGTATGGCTTAAGACAAATGATTTACTAAAGAATGTTTTTGCCGTAGCATTTTTGAAGTACCGGAGAGAATTTGTACAAAAATTTGCTAACTGCCACCCTGAAGGGAGCAAGTATTTCAGTCTTTGAAAAATTGTGCAAGTGTAAATTATCATTGTATGATTCATAGACGAACCTGCTCTTATTACTGTGTGATGCAATTTTCAAATACGGGGCAATATATGCCATATTCCACTTGTGAAATTGGAGTTTGTAGTAACATGTTATCTAATGTGATTGCAGAATGCTCAGGACTCCATTACCTAACGTTCTTCAGAAAAAAGTTGAATAGCCCTTCTAGAGGATTAGAACTCGTCCGTAAAATAAATAGCGATCTAATTGTCCATGGCTCTAAGCACAAGCATGCCTCAGGTACCCAAGAAATTAATATCATTGAAAAGTTACTAAACGTTTTGTGGACTAGGTTTGCAAAAATACCGGTAACACTTGATCAAAGTTACCAGAGAGATTGACAGAGATTACTGTGGAAGTGATAAGCTGCAGGAGCAGTTGTGTTTTGAGACTTGGGTTGCCCCTTAATGTTGTTTGTGAGATGGTGGGATCAAAACCAAGGATACTGAATTGATGAGTAGAATTGATTCAAACGAAATCTGATTTTCTTTGTAGTACTGCATTTAACCCACTTCGGGCCGTTACATCATTTCCACACTGTTTGTGTTATCATCTTAAGGATAGGATCAAACCCAAATTCAAATGTAAGCATCGCTTCATACAAAAGATTTACTAAAGCAAGAACGTTTTTCCTCTAGCATATCTGGAGTATGAGAGAGATTTTTGTGCAGATATATGTTAACTGCCACTTTGAAGGGAGCAAGTTTTTGAGTCTGCAAACTTTGTCAAGTATAATCTCATCATTGTACTATTCTTAAGTTAACATTGTGGTGTAATTTTCAAATATGTTGCAATATATGCCATATACCACTTGTGAAGTTTAAGTATGTACTATGTAGTAACATGTCATCTTCTGTGACTCCAAGAAAAGCGTATGGGACTGAAGTCGAGAGGCCAGAGCTTGTGAACATTTGAACTCACAGCAGATTCAAATTATTTGGCAGTAAAATGGCAAACTGCCTGGTTCTTTAATCTGGACAAGGTTTTAAATCAAAACACATATATGGCCAGAATGGTGATTTGGCAAAAACATGAAATAGGATTTACATTAATAATTATAGACATTAATGAAACATGGTATTTATATTTTTTTAGTCATACATTTCGATGAAGTTTATTGAAATACTTTTCACATCTTCCACAAGTTTACTAATTCATTCATTTAAGGCATATGTTGAGGGAATCTCTTACCTCTTTTAGTTATAATTTGATTCTTATTCTATTGCTCTAGATTACAAACCAGCTGTATTTTGAAAATATTCCAAGTCGCTTCTTGTTGACAGTGATCTCACTTGCATGGGTTCAATTATAGTTGTAAGTACTCATGGGTGGATATGGTGAGCAAATGTATACCTGCCTTTGTTCTGTGGTTACCCTGCCCCCAAAGTGCCTGATAAGTGTCTGTCGGTGGGTGATTTATGACAGGTAAAGGAGACTTGACCAAAGTAAATGTAGGGATTGAACCTTCAAATGCTGTTTATCAAATGCTGATGTTCTTTAACAAGCCTTTGATATGAATAATGTTCACCTTGTAAAGTTCATTCCAAACCAGTTAAGCATATCCATTTCCAAGTTTCTAGGAATTGGTGTAAAGAAGTTTATTCAAAACCAGTTTAGCATATCCTTTTCCAAGTTTCTAGGAGTTGGTGTGAAGAACAAAGTCCAGTTGAAGCAGTCTTCACAAATGATCAAAATAAATGAAATTTTAAGTAAAAAGCAGTTGGAATTTCTAAAGCAACTCTAATCTAAGCCAAAAACATGATATAGTTTTCATTTTAAGAATGTACGAAGTTTTAAAAATCGATGTATAGAAAGTGGTTTCTGTTTGCTTGTAAAAACAAAGTACAAATAACCAAGTTACATATTTCCATTTGATGCCAATAGTCCAAATCTAGGATGTGTGCCATTGATACATCATAAATGTGATCACACTGCACATATATCAGATCAAGTGTTCTTAATGCAAGATGGAATCATATATATTAGTATATGTCAATGAAACCCAAATACTTATTGAATAACACATTGGGGTAATGCATTGTTGATAACCACAGATAGGATATTATTGAGTTTCATTCATACAATAACGAGTTATTTGTTTGTATTCTTAATAGGGGTGTACTTGATTAAGCTATGTTAAAAGAAATCTTGGTCCCAAGGCATCGGGGTTAGTTGTTTGAAAATATTATGAAAATAGAGCAGGATAAGGGTTAATGATTTTCCCTCTTTTCACTTGCCCTCGTTGGAATTCAATAAATCATTTTTGTTGAAATTTATTAGTAAATTATTTGAATTTAGTGAACTTGGTGTTTTAATTTCATGAATTTATTGTACTCCTTTAATATGAAGATTCGATTAAGTTTTTCTCATCTCAATCCATCTTCGATTGTATCATTTAATATCCAAGCTTAAAGATTTGATGATGATCTATATAGGATTTCCATTTTGCAAAAAAATTCAATTCAAAGAGTTTTTAAAGTAACCATATTTTTTTTTAAAGTAGAGGTGCCTAACACATTCATCTGTGGATCATAAACTAAGAACATTTTCAATATATGTTTTTATGTGCCTTCCACTTGCACCAATCTCGGACAACAAAAATTGAAAATAATACTTGAATTTCCTTTTTAATAATAATAACCATATTTATTTTCATCCTATCCATACTTTAAAAGAATGTTAACTTGATTGAGCCTTAAGTGGGGTTGTAGCCATTGAAGGATGTTACGATCTATTCCAACTCCATGTAAGGCTTGTTATCCACCAAAAGTAGGTGACCCCATAGGAGGAATTTTCCCCTAGATATCTCTTCAGTGGGTAGCCAACAACCCTTGATGGCCACCAATGTAGTTGACATATTGTGCCATTTGATTTTTTGTCCTTGCATTAGTCATATGTCCCCTAGCCTATCTGTCGAGAGCATATGTTAGAAGGTGGGAAATCCAACCCAAAAGGTATATTTTTCATTGTGCAATTGAGTGCTTATGCTTGCTTTTCTTGGGCATTTTGGGCATGGATTATTTGGTGTTTTGGAATAGGGAAGAGTTTTGACCGTGGTTTTGTTCCCCACCTTAAATGGGGGGTTAATCCTCAATCTTAGTCCCGTGGGATCTCCCCTATTAACCTATGGTTTCAGGAAGGCCACTACAAGGGGAACCCTGATTTTGGTAACATGGCCTTGTTTTTCTGTTTCACATTTTTCACTCCCCTCCACACCATTTACAAGCCCTATTTCATCATTTTCCTTATCTGGGTCCACAAGGCATTGACACACCTCCCTTTGTCCACGTATTTGGGTCGGACTTGGAAATGTTGCCTTGGAGGTTGATGTAACTAAAAGAACGATAAAATCATATCATAGCCACAAGCAAGAAGCAAAAGAGAGGGAATATCATAAAATGCAAAAGATGGTCGGGACATTAATATAGCACGCGGGGAAAATCCAACCATGAGCTCTACCCCTTATCATTATGGCCATCACCCTGGTTCCTAGAGCCCATGACTGCCCTCACATCATAAAGGAAGCCATGCATGTCCCAACCCTTGGTGGGTGATGAACTGTCTCACCTTAAGGGAGTAGTAACTCCTTTACATCATACACAACATGTTCTCATTTCCTGGGGCCTCGAGTAGTAATATCAAATAAAAAAATCAAGAAAAAGCAAAAGGAAAATAAAGAAGGGTGGAAAAACAAAGGTTGGGGTAACTCATGTATCCACGATTGCTCTGTCTGACATCTATACACCAAATATGTGGACATCCCTCATCATTTCCACCCTTGAATACACGGCATTGGGCCTTGAGAGCCCCATGTTCCCATCAATTCATAATCATTCACATGACACCTATCAATTGAAGCAAGTATCAGGGACCTTTCTTTCCCCTTAGGGGTTGGCAACACCTAATAGGGTTGTTTATTAATCACTCCTACACAGGGAGGTAACACTATTTCGAGATCAAAGCCTTAAACTTGGAAGGGAAGCCCCATATTGGGTCTCAATTCACCCTTGATTAACAAGCTTGGTTCACTTAGATGCACTATTTAATTATTGTACATAATGGTGAGGATGCATCATTAGACATTATATGTGATTGGAGGGTGGTTTCGTCATGAACTGGACAACTTAATTGGGGCCCAAGTCCACCATAGGACCAGATTGACACCCCCGGGTGAAGCGCTGAGAGCCATGGGACTAGCATCATGTGTAGAGCATCATTTCATGCCATGGGCACCTCTAACCCCTTCAAAATTCAGCTCGTTGCCCCACAATATTCACGAGATGATGCACTTGGACTAGTGTACCCCAACCGGCTTAGCATTTACCACATGGCGTGGTAATTGATCCAAGGCCCAAAGGTGGTTTGTCTCTCCTTTAAAGACATGGCTGGGAAAACACCATCATCAAAGCCCTCAACATTGGAGCATTTACATGCTATTCTATCACCAAGAGACCCATGAGACCAGTTTTTGTGCCCCAAACACAAATTGGTGCCCACATGATGATTTACATGGAGATTGAGGGGCCATCCCCTTATTCGAGATTTATGGAGCCTTCTCACACATTTTGGCACCAAGAGGACTCAACATTGCCTTCCAACAACCCTACATCAACATGATGCCATCATTTTAGTTTGCATTTGGATGGCTAATTCATAATTTTGTAAAACTACTTGGTCGGCTTGTGACCAAGGGATGTATCTTTCCCATTTTTATAATGTTAAGGGGATAGTAGGCATAATTAAACTTAGTAGGACACATATAATTATAACATCACTTCATTTGTATGAATCATCATCATCACTTGGGAACTTCAACCTCTTTGGCAAATTCACATTTGTTCTTGGATTGGCTATTGGAGTATCTTGGCTGCATTTCGATATTTGGAGCTTATTTTTGATCTTGTTTTGGAGCTATCTCTTGATTGTGGATGGATATATTGCATGTCATCTTGTAAGTGCCTTTTGTTGAAAATTTCCTATTGAAATATGTCTAATGTATAGAATTGCTACAACTAGATTAATGCTATATTGTGCCCTAATTTTGTGATGATAAATTTTGAAAGCTATTTGGTTAACAATTGCATATATTATTCATGATATGACACGTAATGAATGTTCCTAAAGGTGAAATATATATATTTTTTTTCCATAAAACTCCATAATCCTTGAGTGGGTAATTGTTGAGGGTTGGTCCCCCAGGCATCAATTCTTGACCTTCTTAAAGACATTTTTGGCTAATCTAAAGCATCTAGGACTCCATATGCCCAAAGGACAATGCACTAGTCCAAGCCTTTATGATCAAATTCAATTTCTCTCCATAAATTTCCTTTCCCAAATTTCAGTACCCTAAAGTAGGGCGACTAGGCTAGGGCGTAGAGCGAATTGCATTAGACAATGAGTTGGTGGATTTCGGGAGCATAGACACCAAGCTTAGGATCTTATCTTTTAGTCCTCAAAGTTTGGTGAGCATCCCATAGGTTTTCATCCATAAAATCTCTTACCTTAGGTGTGCAATAAGAGGGAAGCTCTAGCTTACTGTTCCTCAACTTGGGGACTCCTTTGAGGGTTGTATGAGCTTAGTACCTGGTGAAGTAAATCATAAGAAACCCTTTCTCCCCCTTTCCTTGATCTTGAGAATAAATTTGCCCACAATAATTCACGAAACCCTAGGTTTAGTGAAAATATTTTATAGGTCTCTTAGTCACACAAAGCTTCCGTTGAGAGGTACTACCTCATCACCTAGCAACATAAACCCTAGAATATCCATCAAAGGTGACTAACTATCTTATCGAGACACCTCCCATCAGTGAAAGTCTGTAAATACTAGGGCACATTGGTTGTGGTGACAGTGGGCCATTATCCCATTGTTATCACTTAGTCTAGTTCTTAGCCTTGTGGGGTTTACCTCTTTAAGGTCTACTATATTTTGTGTTAACATTTTTGGTGTCGTTGCTCGGGAGGAAGCCAATTTACCTCCCTAGTCAAATATTTGAAGAGGTGATTTCTTTAATGAAAATATAGATGCTCTTCCAGCGACTCCTAATTTTCTTGGTTACGAAGATCACAAAGAAATCATAGCTCCCGTAACTAGAGTTGTTGCTAGAAAGGTTGTTGAACTTGACAAGTCTCCTTCAATAAATCCGACACCTGTTGCAAGGAAGTTTTTTCCTGACATCATGAATACCAACACTAACCAAAACCAAAATCAAAATCAAACCCCCTAACTTAAGAGATGGAATGTGGCATCTTTTAAACCATTGGATTTTGTTGCTTTCCCTGATGCTTCCCACACATTACTCGAAAGGAATCATAAATGGCTACCAAAGTTTGAAGGAAAAGGTGATGTGATTGCTGATATACATGTAAACAACTTCCTTTGGGCCATCTGTCCTCGAATGATTGAGCATCAATATGTAGTGATGATGTTATTCGCCTTAACATTTGAGGGAGATGTTAGAGATTGATATGCTAGTTTGCCTCAAGATAATGTCACCAATTTTTATCAATTTGAAGACCTCTTTAGGAAAATATGGGCCCCTCATGCTGATGGAGGCATAACCCTTCAAAAAATTTACAATATACTTAATGGAGAGAGAGAATATGCCATAGGAGTTTCATCCAAATATTTGACAGGGTTATTGGAGAGATCCTAGGCCATTTTAAGCCTACTTATGCCTAAATCCTAGATAAGTTCATTAGGGAAATCCAAGGAAATCTAACATACCAAATTAGGGATACAAAACCTAAAACTCCTGCTGAAGCAAAAGAATTAGCCATTGGGACTGAACAAAATATTAACGCTGTCATATCAAGATGTTCAATTTCCCTATGGCTAAGGTTCAAACTGAGAAGGTCAAACCTAAAAATCAAGTTGAAGAAGTAGTTTTCACCTTGTGCAAGAATGTGGACAAATTGTCTAAAGATTGGGCCGCTAGGGATAGAACGTATATGAACAAGCTCATTGCTCTTGAAAATGGACAAAGAGGCACTTTTCCCTCCAAGAAAAAAAAAACAGGCCTTTGTTAAAAAAAATAATGAGGAGGATTAACAAACTCAACAAAGTGTCCATAATACCTTGGCTCCAACCAACATTGTGGAACAAGAAGACTCCTCTTTCGAAGAATATCAAAGTGATAGCTCCAAAAAAGAAAGTGAAGACGAGGATAGTCGTGAACAAATGAACGTGGTTAATAAATATCATGCTTTTAACATCATAATGGGTGGTGCATACACTCATCTGCAAATTAGGAAAGTGAAACTTAAAGAAGAAAAAAATGAACTTGTGTCGAATACGAAGAATAATGAGAGATTCAAAGGATTGCAATATTCTAGAAAGAATGAAAAAGAAGCTTCATCAAGTTCTAAGCCATAAAAGGAAAGTGATCATCCTTACAAGGAACCCCCAAAGAAGTATCCTCCCAAAAATGATCATACCAAAAAGGATCCTCCTAAAGGGGAGCCCAAGCAAAATAAAAAGAACAAAGAAGTTGAGCGAGACATTGATGTTGGTGCTGCCATAGGTAAAATGAGTATGCGGGTTCCTATCAAGGAGATTATGAAAGTCCCATCCCAAAGAAGACAAGTGAAGAAATCCTTATGACTTGATGATGAAGATCCTCCTATTATGTTGCAAAATATTCATTTCACTAAGACCAATCCCAGTCATGATCCATTCTGGTGAACCTGGGTATCAATAAGCTTCTTATTCATAATTGCATGTTAGATTTAGGGGCTTTCACTAATATCATGCCACTAAAGGTCATGAATCAACTTGAGTTGGACATTACCCAACCGTATAGGAATGTATGTGGTTTCGATTTTAAGTCCATCCTCGTCCATTGTCTTATTAAAGACCTTAAAGTAACCTTGGTTGTTAATAAAGATATCTCTGTTCTTACGGACGTTATTGTTATAAACATACCTGATGTATGGGGGATGTTGTTGTCTTAAAAGTGGAGTTCTTCTATAGATGGAAAAATTCAAATTGGTTTATCTTATGCCACCATCCCACAACTTGATGGGACCTCATTCATTCTTTATAGGGAACTCTCATCTCCAATTCATGTTGAGTATATTGACCCTTTCCCATATCCTGAAAAGCCGTCTAAATCCAAGAGTTTGTATGCTCTTGCTCTTCCTCCTCCCCAAGAATTGCTTCTCCTGAAAATGCCTAACCCTAAAGTAAGTATGCCTAAAAGGAAGTGAGTGCAAAAGCTAAAGAAGGAATTGAAGGTTGGGGAAGTAGTATTGGTGTTGGGTGTGTGTTATATTCTTTCCACGATTAGTCGCACGCGCGGGGGGGTTACAAGGAGAGCGATAACCCCCCTTGTTCGTTGTGTTGGGGGGGGGGGGGGACGGGGTGTCACAAGAGGGTGACAACCCCCCCTGTCTGGTGTTTCGCAGGGGGCGGGTAACCCCTTGTGCGGGGTTCGAGACAGTGCCTTGGGAATTATTTTTCCTTATTTTTCGGTGGGTGGACCCGCCTATGGTTTTGTGCATGGGTTTGCACATGGTTTTGGGGCATGATGGTTTTCGGCCCTTGGTATTTTGTAGATCTGGTCAAGGGAACTACCATTATGTTCTAATCCAGGGTTAATGGATTGAGGTTTATGAATGCTTCGGCATGTATATATATGTGTTGTAACACTAAAAGGAATATAATGAAAAATCAAGCTAGTAGTCCCGGTTTTGGGATTCAGGGGAAAAATCTCTGTGTATATATGTTTTATTCTATTGATATTGTTTATTTTATGTCTTTAAGAATTCATTTGCAGATAATTTATGTACAGGGTTAAAACCTACAAATGGTTGATAAAAATCTTGTGCATGTTAAAATCCATGGCAAGGTTGGTGAAGGATACTATTACATAGCTAGACTTGATGGAGAGCTTTGGCCTAACACTGTCAAGGCCAATCAAATTATCCCTTTCCTGGATACTTGATATTGTATGTTATGCATGTTAGAGTAGGATGCATTGCATATTGATTTTGCATAACTACTATCATCATATCACGTTCTCATGGTAGAATAGGTGCATTTTATAATATATTTGCGTCACATAATAAATTTTCTTTTTCTGTATGGTTTTATTATTTTTATGAAAACATGGGTGATAAAAGTATGCCCAAAACACATCACTACTAGACATGGGTGGAAATTTTGATGGTGGAATCTGACGGAACGGATAAAATTAGAAAAAATTGTTGGAAATTAAATGTATTTTTTATTTTTATTTTTAAATCCCGATGGTTGTCGAATATCTGATGAGAGTTATTTTATCGTCGAATATGTGACAAAAGTTCTTTGACTTTCAAATTTTCAACATGTTTTCCAATATCAAATGTTCGACGTGTTGTCGAATATCCAACAAATTACAATAAACCGTTGTATAATGTTCAATTCCACCATTACTGCCTTTTTTCCATTGATAACATTTAATATGAGACCGCTTTATCTTGAGTTTATATATATATATATATATATATATATATATATATATATAATATTAGTTGTGAATGTTTTGAAATGTTGTAGACTTATTTTGAGGTTAATTTTTGAACAAAATCATCACTGAAAATTTGGTGACAAAAAATGTCACGTAACATTCCTCAAGGAGGCCAAGGATACGTGGGAGCAACATGTGGGGCTTCTGAGGATCGAATATGTTATTGCCCTTGTAGAAATTGCAAGGGCTTGGGGCCTAGGAGAATTCTAATAAAAACTACTAAAAAACATTCCAACAGACTATGGGCGCGCTGAACGTGGGCATGAATATCATCCATTAGTAAGTTATTCATTATATGTCTTTGTATTGTAGATTGTGTTTGCAAATGTCTATATGTATATTGTATTTTAGATTGTATGTCTTTGTATTGTCTTTCTATTGTAAATGTATTTTATATTCTTTGGGAGATGTTTGACCTATGTTGTCATCTTAACGTGGAGAAATATTTTTTGATTATTTTCATTAGGGTCGATTAAGGGGTTAGGTCGAGTTAGGGGCTAATTACTTTATGAGCTTAGGGATAATTTATTAATGTTTAAAGGTTTAGGAGTTAGGGGTTAAGGGCTGGGTTAGGGGTTTAAAGGCTTAGGAAAATGGGATTAAGGTGTTAGGGGGTTAATACATATTTAGGGGGTTAATGAGGACCCAGAGGATTTAGAGGTTAATCATGAGTTTTTATGGAGCATTATTAATAAGTATTTAAATTATATTATGCACATAATTTAAATAATAATAATATAATAATAATCTAATTTTAAGGTCACAGCGAAGCTGGACACCAAATTGGTGTATGAGACCCCCTTGTTTGTGGGACAAGGGACCCACCTCCGCGCAATGATTTGAATGCTAAGTCTATGAAGGCATACATACTCTACCCCCCTCTGGTTTTGAACTTGTGACCTCTTACGAGGAAACACATGCTCTTAACCATTAGGCCCACTCAAGCTGTATAAGGACATAGTGAATACATTTTTATAGGAAAGAAGAAAATAATTATATAACATATTGTAATTTTTTTTTAATAAGGAATAATAATAAAATATAAATATCATTAAAAAATCAATTAAATAAAAATTTGATTAAAAATAAAATAGGTTAAATGTCTTTCAGATTAATCACATTATTATGATTTGGTCGAATATAGCCGTTAAAAACTAACCGTTATTGAGTTAGTTAATTAGTTATTAAGAAAATATTTAAAATTTATAATAATTACTAAAATGGTTTAAGAATTTACTTATTAAAATATTTTAATTATTTAAAAATATTTTAATAAGGCTTTTAATTATTTAAAAATATTTTAATTATTTTAATAAATATTTTAATTAAAATAAAAGGAATTAATTTTTTTATAATCTAAGAAGAGGGAATTATATATTATAATTTTATAAATAAGGGAAAAATTTAAGACCGAGAAAAATAAATACTAAGGGAAAAAGTAAAAGGAAACAAGAAAAATAAATAATAATCAACGAAGAGAGGGGTTAAAATAAAAAAAAAGGAAGAAGAAGAGAGAATAACCATGAAAAATCCTACATAGACCTAAAGAAACAATGAAACCAACAAGGGGAGGGGGGAGGGGAAGAATCATATCGAGAGTGCCGGAGTCCAACTCTTACTCAATTTCCAACCATCTTCCCTGTTGAGATTCCTAGCATGCCTCTCAATCTCAATAGCCTCGGGCTAGGAATCTCAACATGGATGATGGCTGGAAATTGGGTAAGAGCTAGACTCTAGCTCTCTCGATATGATTCCACCCCCCTCATTGGGTTCATTATTTCCTTAGGTCTCTATAGGTTTTTTTTGGTTATTCTCCCTTCTTCTTCCTGTTTTTTATTTTAACCCATGTCTTTGTTCATTATTATTTATTTTTATTCTTTCCTTTTACTTTTTCCCTTAGTATTTATTTTTCTTGGTCTTAAGTTTTTCCCTTATTTATATAATTATAATATATAATTCCCTCTTCTTAGATTATAAAAATTTTAATTCCTTTTATTTTAATTAAAATATTTATTCAAATATCTTAATAAGTAAATTTTTTTTTTTTTTTAGTAATTATTAAAATTTTAAATATTTTTCTTAATAAATAATTAACTAACTCAGTAACGATTATATCTGGGCAATGTTGCATTCTTACTATTTATTCATGATGATTGATTAAACTTTTTTACCTTAACTTGAGGATGAACCACATTAGCTAGTTCGAAACTTCGACCAAATCATAATAATGTGATTAATCCAAAAGACATTTATCTACTTTATGGATCAAAAAAGTCTTAGATCTAACATAAAAATAAAATTATTATAAAGAAATATGATTGGATAAAGATAAAAGAAGTCCATTTTATTACTTTAGGTAAGATGATAATTAATAAAAAACCATTTTTTTATGAAAAATATTATACAAAAAAAGAAATTACTTTATTTATTAAAAATGTTTAAATTTATAAACGACAATTTATTAAAATGTTATGTTCCTAACTAGAATGTATTTTTCTCATAAAAGAGACTCTCATTCATTTTTTAAAGAAAAAAGTATGGGATACAAGCCTTGCACTTGGTGTTTCAAAATGTTTTAGGTGACAGTAAATTTTTTAAGCTCAAGTAATATAGAGTGAAGAATTCTCTCTATAAAGTCTCGTTTTGTAATAAGTAAAGAGCCATATTTGTTGTAAATTGTGAAAAAACTAATTGAAGTAATATCAAAGCTATAATAGTACTAGGAAACGGGTAGATTAATGAAATTTTTGTTAAACCATCAATGGTTATTTTTTTCCAAATTTATCTTATTTATTATTACTCATGCAAGGTAGAACATTCCATTTTGAATGTCCTTTGAAGTAGGCACAATGATTTTATTCTATAAGATTCACTTACCACTAAGTACAACAGAGTGAATTTTTGACATTTTGGTAAAATCAAATAAGTAGTAAAAAAGAAAGAATACACCTTTTTGTGTAGGAGGAGAGAAATTTGATGTCGTGCCTTAGTAAAAAAGGGTTTCCTATAAAAAATGACTTTAGTGGGTTCCCTACCACTTTCCTAAAGAAAAAATCACACTTTCTTTATGCAATATTAAACAAGCATAACACCATCCATCAAGAAAATGTTTGTGCGAAGTTCAACTCATGTCGGCAGCCAGTGTACACTTTTTTTGACCCTCACTTTGGTCATGTTTGTACTTCTATTTTGTGAGTTTTCTCAACTATCGTCTTTTGTACACTTTCACTTTCACATTCGTGGTTGTCGTTTTGGGTCACTTTCACTTTAATAAGTGCCGTTTTCATGTTATCTTCACTTTGGCATTTGTCACATTCAAGGTCGTTCACATGTGCAAGTGTCATTTTCATGTCTTCTTACAGTATGAGGTGTCGCTTTTAAGTATGTTCACCCCTATATGTATCACACCTTTTCACAGCACTAGATTTAGTTATGGTGGACTTCTCTACATTAAACACTCTTACATATGATTATAATATGTGTCAGACACATTCGTACAACTCACACATGTTGATTGTTCCTAAATTTTTTCAACATAATCTTAAACATCTTGCTAAATTGCACAAGCTTCATGATCACATTAGTTTGTTTTATTTGTTTCTTGCTCTCACCCAAGCTCATGGTTGCTCACCCATCCTCTTAAAACTTCTAGTCTCTAAGTGAAATTAAGAAATAATATGACATTATAACGATCAATGCAAAATAAGATCAATATTTTTCTTATTATGGTTGTGACTATAGATCTCAGAGAGTGTCTCACTTCCTACATGTTAAGAAAAGTAACATATTTCTTATATTTTTTCTACATATTCTTAAATATCCTGATAAATTGCACAAACATCATCCTTGATTTGTTGTCTTTGTTTCTTGGTCTCACCTAAGTTGTATTTCTCTTTGTATTTGTTGTCTTTGTTTTCCTTATATATAATATTTGTAAAAAATTGTATCAAAGTTTAAATATTTTCTATATATACTAATATTTTTTTTTTTTGAAGTTTGACTACTTCTATTATATCATACAAAACAAAAAGTTACAATTCTCTTCCTCTGGACTTGGCAAGCCAAAACCAAAGGGAAGTATCACCAGTTTCAAAACAGATATCGGACTGCCCCGGGTGGGGAAACCAGTCCCCAAAAACCACAGTGAACATGCTGCCCGTAGAGGGAAACCAACAAGCATAGTAGCCAAAATTAAACTAAAGTCAGATAGCAGAAACTTCCAGGACATGAAAAAACTAGAGAACGCTAAAAAAATGAAATGACAAGAGGACACCCTACAAATGAAACTATGGAGGACCTTCATTCTTTTTTCCGGAGGTGGGGTCTTCTTCTTCAATCCTGCACACATAGAACGCGTCATCGTTCTCCTTGCTCAGCACGTGGCATGAGGTCTGGGGCCGTGGCGACACAGGAGAATCAAACTTCTCAGAGGAGGCAGCTGACAAACCAACATGCTCATTCTTGTTTTCTGCCTCATATTGAGAGATGCTTCCATCACTGTTGCTTGTGTTGCCGCTGGTGTCCTGGTTGCTGCTGGAGGCACTCTACACCAAGAGAGCCTTCCTCTTGCGGGGGATGAAGGCAGGCTCGGGAGGAATGGTCGATTTACGTGGTCGCTTCTTGTTACGGGAGTTGGAAGATGCCAGAGGGGGAGCAGGTAGATGCAAGGATAGCTGGGCAAATAGATTGATAGGAGCATTCCTGTTCTGCTCTTCCCAGCCCATCAAAATATTCAAATCTTAGCTCAGGGATTGCGTCAAGGGAGGTATGGACGGGAGGCCACACCCTCCTACTCTTCTGCATCTCATATGATGATGCCGAGGCATAATTGTCAAAGGAGCAGAAGTGCAGGACCAGGAGGGAGTCTTTGATAGTGCAGGGGAAGAGTTAGCACTAGAGGGAATGATGAGGCCGACTGAGATAGGACTAAACACCTGATACAGAGGGGAAGAGATAGAGACGTGCATAGAGAGCAGGAGAGGGGGCCGAATGGAGGGTGAATGAGTGGAGATGGCTTGCTTAATAGCCATGGATTATGAGACGAGCGACCTTAATGCTCTACGAATAGGGTACATTGAAGTGAAGGTGGCAGAGGTCGAATTTAAGACCACCTCACTTGAGAAATTAACGCTGGGATGGCCTCCATGTGAGGTCATGTGGGGAGGCCAAGTGTCCCGCCACATGGCAGCCCTGTGGCCCTCCTTATTGGCTTGCACCCACATCCGGGGTTATATATACTAATATCTATCTATTGATTGTAATTGTATAGTATGGGACCCATAGGATATTGCTTTGTGAGGAAGAGGTGGTTGTAGTACATGCTCCTATTCAAGAAAATGGAGCGAATTTTGAGAATCAAGCTATTGATCCAATGGGAGAAGATAATTATGCTGATAACACAATTGAATAAGAAGGTAAAAATAGAGTGATCTAGGAGACATTTATTAATGTTGGAATGGATGATGATGGCAACCAGTATCATGACCGTGCTTTTGATATACCTGTACTTGAAGGCTCAAGAACATATCTTCTCTCTGTTTTATTGCTATTGGTCAATTTAAAGGTGGTGAATGGTTTGTAAAACACATGTGTGACACAAATCCTAAGGTATGTAATATATTTTGTGACATTTAGAATTATATACATGATTTCTTTTTCCAAGGAAAAAATCAAACTCTTTATTAAGGAAATAAAAAGTTATAGTGTACATGAAATTAAGCATTCAGTAGGAAAAAACTCCCTAGAGAAACTCACAATATAGTGAAAATACAACTAGTGCTAAAGGAATCCACTATCAGTAAGCACTAAGACATAATCCAAAAAATATATCAGGCCTCTCCAAGAAAGGAGAAAACAACCCACCAAGTATCATAGTCCAGAACAATACAACTGTAATAGAAACAACTAATTCATACAATTCAAAAAAATAGATCCCTGAAGGAGGCCACCAATATAAATACATATACAAAAACCAAAATATGTAGACTAGAGAACCTCTGTACAATGAAAATACCATAGTCCAATAGAACATTTTTTTTTTTTTTTTTTAAAGTAGTAAAAGCCCTGGATCTGAGAATAATCCTGCAGTTTATATAATGTAGGTGGTGAGCCCTAGTATTGAACCAAGAATGCTGCAACTCCCAGAGGCTTCCCTAATTTACTTTATCAACTCGGGGTTTGTACAAAATTGGAGGTGACAATGCTATATACACAAAAAATGCATTCTACTCATGTCATCCTCTTCTGAGTTTTACGAAAGGGTGCTACTTCCAGGGTTTTTAGATGAAATCTTTCACACTTATGAAATTAGGCCTAGGGCTACACATGATTCAAATCCATGGCACTATCAGTAAGTACATAAATACACTACAACAATCACATACATATAACTACTCTGCAATGAAAGAAATCTACACCTTAAGCTATGATAAGAAATGAAACAACCTAGGCATCTTGCACGAAGTAAATTGCTGAATTGAAATGGCATAAAGGAAACTAATCTAATCACACTTTGCTGGGCCAAATGGATAAACACACTCTACCTACTCTATGCTCTATCTATCATGATTTTAATCATGCAAAAACTCATGACCTAACTATGCCTGTAAATGTGTTGTTTTGCAGCTAGGAAAAGAAAGTGCTAAGGTGGCTTATGGAAGGCTTGAACATATGGGTGCAAGGTGAAGGTGTATGGGTGGTTTTTTCAGGTCTAGAGGATGTGGATGGTGGTTTCTGGGCTTAATGAGGGGGCAAATGGTGCTATTTCAAGTGCTGCTACATGTTTCTTGTAGTGCTACAGGAAAGTCCTGGATTGCTAGAGGAACAGTTTGAGGGAAATTCGAGGCCAAAAATAGGTGTGAAAAGGGTAGGGAAGGTAGAGTGAAGGTGTATTTGGATGAGTGGAAGGTGGTCCACCCCTTGGCCAAGCTCAGAACCTCTTGGGAGGCCTATCTTGCATCCCTAGGGTTTGCTCACAGCGTAGGAATGGAAAATCCGAAAACAGGGATGATGGAAATTTTGATGAATAGAGAGCTGATGAAGGGTGAAATATGAAGCTGAAGGTGCTAGTGAAGTTACCCTTGGCTGTCCTACCTATACCTGCAAGAAAACTACCTGCTCATGCAATAAAGATGGACAAATTCATGATAAAGACAATAGAAAAGATGACTTGAGTTTTTAAAGAAAATTTACTTTAATCTACAAACAAAGATCTAACACAACATTCTAAACATATAAATGGAATCACAACAACTAATCTTATCCATTCCAAGAAATCATAAGCTAAAAAGAAATTTTGGGCTGTGGGGAAGGTCTACCCTCCTCAAGAGATGAGAGGGGGAGGCTTGACTCACAAAAATTTGAAGTTATAACCTATTCTACCAACATGTAAGCAAGCTAAATCTACAACAAAAGACAAATGGAAGCAAACTAAAAGCAATGAATGAAAATACAAGCAAACTAGCTAAATACCCATAAGAAAAAATAGCTAAATGACATGAAAGTAAAGAATGATTACACAAGAGAGACCGAGGCACATGGATTGGGCCCAAACCCACAAGCCTATCTCTCTAAAACTAGATCAGTAAAACCCAATCTGAATACTCATTTTTATTTCAAAAGATAGTCTCATTACATCAACATAAAAGTTTTGAAAACTGATTACAAGAGAAAAGAGCCTAATGGCTTTCTCCAAAGTTCGAATCCTAATGAGCTATTACCCAACCCTATTTAACCTAAAGGGTGGCTACCAACAACTCCCTAAAAAGAAGGCGATGAGTCCACTTGAATACAAGTGAAGTATGGCTTTAGTGCACTTGATCTTGAGTTTGCTTGCCTGCCTTTGATTTCGAGCTGTTGGAGGGAATCTCGAGGATCCCTTGGCTGCCTTTGGGAGTTAAGGAGGGTGGACAACCCCCTAGAATCTCTCCTTTCTGTCTAATCCTAGTCTTAATGACAAAATCTTCACAAAAGTGCAATATATTCATGATTTTCCTACATTTAAATCATGTAGGTACTCAAATTATGATAAGCCTCAATCACCATCTACACTAGCATCATTATACCATAATATAATTAAAATGAAAGAAAAAGTGACTTAATAAGGCAAAAAGGTGAACATTAACCCCTCCAAATGTACCTAACGATGGAGCTCATCATCACCCCCATACTAAATGTTTTCTCATCCTCTGAGCAACTAGTCCTCCTTCTGCATTTATTTTAAGGCTTTGATGGACCCTCTAACTTCCCAAGGAAGAAGTGTGGAAGTCCCTTCAGGAGGGTAAAAACCATCATTCTTTTTAAAGAGAGAATCCATACAGGTGAAATAGATTTTAGAAGAGAGGAATAACCTGTTTTTGAGTTTTTATAATAACCCAACGTTTCGGACTTCCTAAGTGAGTCCATCATCAGGGGTAGACGCTGAATGTACTTTGAAATGTTGAGAGGAATAGGGCAAATGAGTAGAAGAATAAATAGTGAATAATAAGGAGTTTATAAAGGTCGGTTTGATGAATGATAATTTAATTTCATCTAATATTAATTTAATTTATTTGGATTATGAATTTATTTATGGAATTATGTCTTTAAAATAATTTAAATAATTAATTGATCTACTAATTTATTTGTTTAATTTAATGTAATCAATTATTAAGAAATAATTTATATATTTAATTAACCTACTATTTCATTTTAATTTAAATTAATAAATCTAAAATAATTTATTTATTAATCTATTATTTCATTTTGTTTACTTTAATTTATTTATTTTTTTGTTTAATTTATTTTTTGTTTCTTTGATTATAAAGTGTTAAGCGAAGTTAAACCTTTCTCGAATTAAACGTAAAAATTGTTATTTATATTTGTTAATATATTAATTAATTAATTTTATTTGTTTTTATTTATTTATTTTATTTTTTATTTTTTACAATGATAACTTGTTGCCTTTATACCATGTTATTATAGGTTTTAAAGACTTAAGAGGTTTGATGAATTAAGGGTTTCCAGGTGTTGCTAATAATGAGTCCATCATCACAATTTATGTTGTTTTTCCTTTTCTCAATTTCTATGGGTTCCTTGATTTTCCTCTTTAGGTAATGGTCCTCTTTAGAGACAAGTTTGGCATCCTCCATTCGTATGTAATGTGAGGATGAGAAGGCATGTTCTGCTAAGGCGGATTTGGCCATTTTGTTCTGGGATAAGTCAACAACATGTTCTTTTAGTCTAATGCTAAGGGATCTACCTGTTTCCCCAATGTATTCTTTACCACAAGAGCAAGGTATAATGTAAACCCATTTTTGTAGCCTAGGGTTTATAGGGTCCTTAGCTGAGTCTACCATATTTAAAATAGTATTAGGGGGAGTGAAGGCAATCTTAATGTTATGTTTGTTAAGTATTCTAGAAATTTTATCAGTTGTTCCTTTTATGTAAGGTAAAGATATTTTAGGGATGTCAAAGGTTCTTTTTGAGTTATTTTTATTAAGGGTTTGGTGAATAGTTTTGTTGATGACATGTTTATTATATCCATTCTGTTGAAAAACATGGTGGAGATGGTTTATCTCATGTCCTAGGTGGTGGGAGTCTGAAATTCTGGATGCCCTGGTCGTTAGGGTTTTGATGATGCCAATTTTTTGATTAGGGTGGTGATGTGAGTCAGCATGAAGGTATCTGTCTGTGTGAGTCTTCTTTCTATAAACTTTGGTGCTGAGTTTTCCTTTTTTTTTGTTAAAAGGATGTCTAGGAAAGGTAATTGGTTGTCCTTTTCAATTTCAATGGTAAACTTGATGTGACTCTAGAGACTATTTAAGTGAGCTAATAAATCATTTAATTTTAATAAACCATGGGTCCATTTTGCAAAGATATCATCTACATATCTTTTCCATTCTTCAGGGGTGAATGGAAAGGATTTGAGGGCCATTTGCTCAAAATGTTCCATGTATATGTTGGCAATAATGGGAGATAGAGGCGAGCCCATAGCTACCCCATGAGTTTGTTCATAAATAATTCCATTGAAGCTGAAGAAAGAAGATTTTACACACAATTTTAGGAGGTCTATTGTCTCTCTATCTGTGATGGTTTTTAAAATGTTGATGGCGTCATCTATATGAATCATAGTGTAAAGGGAGACAATGTCAAAACTTACCATGAGATCCTCGTCTGGCATGTCAAGGTTTTTGGTCCATTGAACAAAGGAAGAAGAGTCTTTGATATGTGATGATGTGCTCCCGGCCAGGGGGCGAAGCTTTTTGGCAAGGTATTGTGCGAGGAGGTAGGTCAGAGAACCAATGGTGTTGACTATGGGTCTTAGGGGGATGCCTGCTTTATGAACCTTGGGAGCACCATAAATTCTAGGGGTGATGGAGCTAGAAGGGGTGATTCTCTTTTTTATGATGGTGTCAAGAGAAGAGTCTTTTATTTTCTTGGTTATTTCCTTAAGAATTTTAGCACTAGGATCTTTATTTAGAATTCTGTAGCAACCACTGTTGTTTAGGTGATCTTCCATTTTCTTATCATATTCCACCCTGTCCATTATTACTGTTGCATTGCCTTTATCTGATTTTAGGATTATTATATTTTTATTATTTCTTAGGTTTTTTAGAGCAAGTTTTTCTTCTTTGGATAAGTTGCACGGAGGTGGCTTGGCATTTTTAAGGATTTTAACAGTCTCTTGTCTTATTTATTTTCTACTTCCTCCCATCATTCTTTTCTGCTTCCTCCCATTCTCTGTTATGCTCATCTTGGTCCTTTCCATCACTCAACCCTAGGAGCAAGGGTGGGCTGAGCTTCAAGCCAAGCCACTGAATCCTTTTGGCTAGCATGACCCTCTTGTACAATGGCGCTCTCTCCAAGGCACCCCTCAATATTTATGGTGTGTGGTACTCCATGTTTCTAGGTCTATGAGGGAGGTTGTTCCATATCCTTTGGCTAGCCATTATGCACTCATCTCCCAACAACCTAGAAACATCATCAAAGTGAGCCATTGCTTGAGCTTGTTTATGGAGGTATATTTTTGCAAGTTTAGGATCCTTTTCAATCTTCAGATGGTTATTTATGACTCCACTAGGGCTAAACAATTCTGCCCTAATGTGTAAGGGTTCTCTGTTTTCTCTTCTCATCTCTTGTGCTCTTGTCTCTTCATTAACCATTCATGATGCCAAAGCCATTAATTGCATATCCCCCATCCTAGGATTGGGGTCCCAAATATTTAAGTCTTTCAACAAAAGGTTATGCATGTAAAAATCTGCCATTTTTTCCTTGTCTTCCATACTTGCTTGATTGGAGAAATCAATGAATTGTCTACAATTTTGGAAATGTAAGGATCCATGGGAGGCTAATGTTTTAATTTGAAAGAGGATCCACAACTCCTTGAGGTAAATTGCATATGAATATGAAGGATATCTGTGTTGAATGGCATAAATGCACAAATCTTCCATGGTGGCCACTTGTTTACCCTTTTGCTGAAGCTTCTCTTGTACTGCTACATCCTCTGCTTGTGCCTTCTGAAGATGTTCCTTCAAAACTGACTCTTTGAGCCTCAGATTGGATAAATCCTTCCCAAACTCAACTACTTTTCCTTCCATGACCCCTATGTCATACACTCCTTTAGATGTGTCAAGCTTCATCCAATGATGAGTGCATGCCCTTTCCTCCTCCAACTGACAAAACAAAGGGATTGTGAACTTTTGAGGAATTAATCTACCCCCCTCAATGTATGTGTAGTAAGAGCAGAGATTGGGTTGAGGGCTAGGGTTTGGAACTATTGTAAAATCTTTGAGGATTAGTTTTGGTGAGGTGGCCTCTTCCTTATCATATTTTCATCCCTCTTTTTCATCATGTTTTTACTCTTGTGTCGTGCCCTCAACTTCCTTTACGTATTTCCCCTCTGTGACCGGATTTTCCTCTTCAACCAGGGCCTTTTTCTCCAAATTTGTGCTTGCTGGAGTTTCTTGTAGCAAAAACAAAGTTTCCTATAGCAAACTTTGTTTTTCTTGCTAAAGACCCTCTTTTCCTTGTTTTTCACTCTTTTTAGTCCTTGGAGGGTTTGCGGTTGTTGCATGAGGTGTATGGGATACCAATCTTGCGGAATGAATTCTGATATATGTTATAGGGGTCCTTATAGGTGAAGTGACCTCTTGCACCCTTCCTTCCTCTAATATGATTTATTCCTCCTTTGGTGATTCTTTAATAGTAATAGGGCTTTTGGTGGGAGTCTATGGTTTTCCCTATCTCACCCTCTGACTCTTCCTAATTCTAAAGTACATATGTGTCTGCCTCTTTCTTTTTGTTTTGACAGGTGTGCTCAAATAAGTTAAGGTAGCAGCTACCTCTTGATCTGTGATGTCTGGTGACATGCTAGTGTCTTGAGGGGATGTTTTACTGCCTAAGATAGGGTCCACATCTTCCTTTTCCTTATTCCTTTCTTCCTCCTTTCCCTCAACTTTTTCTTGCTCTCTCTCTGCTGTCTCTATGTTTTCTGCCTCAATTTCCATCTCTTCTTTTAATTCTTTGTTTTCTGCCTCCTCTTCCTCTTCTTCTACCTCCTCTTTATCCTATTCTTCTTCTTCTTCTCTTTCTCTAAGGCTAGAAGTAGAGGTTTGCTCTGTTTGGGTAACTCTAAAGGCTTTCCTATCCATGTCTATGAAATAAGACCAGGGTATAGGTAGGTTCAACCTTCTCAAAGCATCATTTACAATTATTTTTATTAGGCCATGATGGGCCAAGTGATGATATTTCCTTTGCCTGACTTTATCGCTCATGTCAATTATGAAGTTTAATAGGGAGTGAGGGACACTTAATCTCTGTCCAAGTGGGATATCTCCTTGAAACCTAAGTTCATTTAACAATATGAAATGATACCCATAGACCACACTAAGTATTCCTTCACAAGAATTAAACTTTATGATGTGGAAGGCTACTTCATCCCAAGGGTATGGAAAGCTTTCTCTTCTCACTCCATTTTTGTCTTCAATGTACTCCTCTCCTGGCAGAAATAAATTATTTTTGGCTGTAGTGCTAGGCATTCTTTCCTTAACCCATTTGACTCCTAAAGGAAAGGTTGTAACTCTGCTTATGAGTTCAAGAGATAGTGTGATGGTTAGGCCTCTAATCACAATGGTGGTGTAGAGATTTGAATAACTGATATGTTATCCACCGAGATTCACCTGATCACACACTATTTTAGCTTCATGCATAATACATAATCTCTTCTACCATTGATCATCACATGCGGAAATAAAATCAATTGCATGCACACATTGAAACCATAAAAATTCACACATATGAACACAATATGTAATGGGAAAGTTTAAAGCTGAAAACCCCCAACTATCTGTATATTATATATGTCATAGAGATCATGTAACAATCATCATACAAAGCTCCTCACAAGCTCTCAGTATAATCTCCACTTTCTACACACTAATCAGGCCCGATCTTGCAAATCCCATGCACCGATCTTTGCCAGCCTTTAGCCTGCCTCTACTGCGCAATCCCTGCTGAAGAATGCCTCTTGATGAGAATGAATTACCCCAGCCTTGCTCACGCAGTCTTTATAGGCATCTCTACTAAGTGTTGGATGCAAACCATGCATCACTTATAGTCACAACTAATAGTCACACTTTCCCTTTCACCTATCTTTGCACTGGTCTCCACTGAAACTGTCCATGCACTGAAGTTAACTGATGTATTATTTAGTTGATTAATGAGTTTATAATTAGTGAATTAATTAATAATTAATTCACACCACTCTCACTAATTGTATCAATAAGTTAAACTAGATACAAATAGCTCAACTATGTTTAGATTAGTTAAACTGAACACAACTCCATTAATTTCCTCAATCAACTCCACCAAACTCTGTCACATGAGTTCTAATTGAAGTATCCATGCAATAACTCCACATAACCCTTAGGAATAGCGTAATTCCTTCTGTCAGCTCTTGTGCCACATTTGTACACTTAACTGAAGTGCTCCAAGAGAATAAGATACTGTTTAGAGTCCAAATATTATTAAGAGCTAATAATATTCGACATATCTATTTTTAGACTTGCAATCTAAAAATAGATTCCGCCTAATATGTCTAAAAATAGAAGTCCATCTATTTTTCCAACTTGACCAACCGTCCACAAATAGCATCCCACAACTCATAGAATATGATCGACATGTCTAAAAATAGACTTTGTGACAAAAATCACCTGTGTGGGCCCCACCTAGTTTAGGTGATCACTTTCCAACTAGGATCAGGAATGATGTTTTAGGATGCCTCCTTCACTGTTTCTTGTTGCAATCTTCAACACTCCCTCTCAACAAGAAAGGACTATCTTTGCATGCGACATGCAACTCCATGCATTCGCCCTGCAACCTTCACAAGCGCCATGCAACTCCATGCATCTGCTCTGCAACTCCTCTGAAACTGAATAGGCTCCAAAAAACTCAATTAGTCTGATGCATCTATCATCAAAGTCTTCAACTTCTGTTGGTACCAACTGCACATGTCATCAGGAACCACTGCGTTGTTGAACTCTTGCACCCATGCACTCTGCACTTGCTGTCAACTTTGATCCGCTCTCCAATATCTGACACTGTCACTTTGATCTGCCTGCATCAATCCAACTGATCATGCCACTGCTACTCTATGGGCACCTCGTAGCCAGGTTCAATTCATGAGATCCACACCATCTCCATGAATCCTGCCCAGAAATCTCCTCTTGGGATTAATCATGCATGTCGCCCCACCTCTCACCTAGTGGTATAGTTGCATGCACTCCCTCTGCCCATCTGGCACGAAATTTCTCTGCATGAGTGGTTTCTTCCACTCCATGATCCTCATCTCGTGGCTGCTCCACATCTCGAGGTTCACTATTACCTGCATGCAAAACTTGCTCCCTCTCAAGCATCAGTTGCATGTCTTTCTTGCACTTCCCAACAGTAGGAAGCTCCGTAGACATCCCATCTACTTCAAGTCTGTAGAGATTCTTGGCTCGAATCCCAACCTTCTTGACTTGTCCTTCCTCATCCACACTAACTCCTACACTTCGAAGCTCATCCCTGCAATGGAAAAACTTTGTCAAGTATACCAGAATAGTGTCATTCTTCTCCATTTTTATTTTCCTGAGTTTATCCTAAAACTCAACCGCTTCAATGCTTTGCAATTGCTCCAATGATCAATATCGCTCTGATACCATGTAGAAATTTGAATAACTGATATGTTATCCACCGAGATTCTCCTGATCATACACTATTTTAGCTTCATGCATAATACAGAATCTCTTCTACCATTGATCATCACATGCGGAAATAAAATCAATTGCATGCACACATTAAAGCCATAAAAATTCACACATATGAACACAGTATGTAATGGGAAAGCTTAAAGCTGAAAACCCCCAACTATCTATATATTATATATGTCATAGAGATCATGTAACAATCATTATACAAAGCTCCTCACAAGCTCTCAGTATAATCTCCACTTGCTACACACTAATCAGGCCCGATCTTGCAAATCCCATGCACCGATCTTTGCCAGCCTTTAGCCTGCCTCTACTGCGCAATCCCTGCTGAAGAATGCCTCTTGATGAGAATGAATTACCCCAGCCTTTCTCATGCAGTATTTATAGGCATCTCTACTGAGTGTTGGATGCAAATCATGCATCACTTATAGTCACAACTCATAGTCACACTTGCTCTTTCACCTATCTCTCCACTGGTCTCCACTGAAACTGTCCATGCACTGAAGTTAACTGATGTATTATTTAGCTGATTAATGAGTTTATAATTAGTGAATTAATTAATAATTAATTCACACCACTCTCACTAATTGTATCAATCAGTTAAACTAGATACAAATAGCTCAACTATGTTTGGATTAGTTAAACTGAATACAACTCCACTAACTTCCTCAATCAACTCCACCAAACTCTGTCACATGAGTTCTAACTGAAGTATCCATGCAATAGCTCCACTTAACCCTCAGGAATAGCGTAATTCCTTCTGTCAGCTCCTGTGCCACATCTGTGCACTTAACTGAAGTGCTCAAAGAGAATAAGATAATGTTTATAGTCCAAATATTATTAAGAGCTAATAATATTCGACATATCTATTTTTAGACTGGCAATCTAAAAATAGATTCCGCCCAATATGTCTAAAAATAGAAATCCATCTATTTTTCCAACTTGATCAACCATCCATAAATAGCATCCCGCAACTTATAGAATATGCTCCATATGTCTAAAAATAGACTTTGCGACAAAAATCACCTGTGTGGCCTCCACCTAGTTTTGGTGATCACTTTCCAACTAGGATTAGGAAAGATGTTTCAGGATGCCTCCTTCACTGTTTCTTGTTGCAATCTTCAACACTCCCTCTCAACAAGAAAGGACTGTCATTGCATGCTACATGCAACTCCATGCATTTGCCCTGCAACCTTTTCAAGCACCATGCAACTCCATGCATCTGCTCTGCAACTCTTCTGAAACTGAATAGGCTCCAAACAACTCAATCAGTTTGATGCATCTATCATCAAATTCTTCGACTTCTGCTGTTACCAACTACACATGTCATCAGGAACCACTGCGCTGTTGAACTCTTGCACCCATGCACTCTCACGCAGTTTGCCGTCAACTCGATTCGCGCCCAAAGATCCCGATAATTGTCACTTTGATCTGCCTGCATCAATCCAACTGATCATGCTACTGCTGCGTTGTGGGAACCTCATAGCTAGGTTCAATTCATGAGATCCACACCATCTCCATGAATCTTGCCCAAAAATCTCCTCTTGGGATTACTCATGCATGTCGCCCCACCTCTCACCTGGTGGTATAGCCGCATGCACTCCCTCTGCCCATCTGGCACGAAATTTCTCTGCATGAGTGGTTTCTTCCACTCCATGATCCTCATCTTGTGGCTGCTCCACATCCCGAGGTTCACTCTTACCTGCATGCAAAACTTTCTCCCTCTCAAGCATCAATTGCATGTCTTTCTTGCACTTCCCAACAGTAGGAAGCTTCGTAGAAATCCCATCTACTTCAAGTCTGTAGAGATTCTTGGCTCGAATCCCAACCTTCTTGAATTGTCCTTCTTCATCCACACTAACTCCTACACTCCCAAGCTCATCCCTGTAGTGGACAAAATTTGTCAAGTATACCGGAATAGTGTCATTCTTCTCCATTTTTATTTTCCTGAGTTTATCCTAAAACTCAATCGCTTCAATGCTTTGCAATTGCTCCAATGATCAATATTGCTTTGATGCCATGTAGAAATTTGAATAACTGATATGTTATCCACCAAGATTCTCCTGATCACACACTATTTTAGCTTCATGCATAATACATAATCTCTTCTACCATTGATCATCACATGCAGAAATAAAATCAATTGCATGCACACATTGAAACCATAAAAATTCACACATATGAACACAGTATGTAATGGGAAAGCTTAAAGCTGAAAACCCCCAACTATATGTATATTATATATGTCATAGAGATCATGCAACAATCATCATACAAAGCTCTTCACAAGCTCTCAGTATAATCTCCACTTGCTACACACTAATCAAGCTAGATCTAGCAAAACACATGGCCGATCTTCGTCACCTTTAGTCTGGCCTCTACCGGTGTAATCCTTGCAACCGTCTAATGCTTTGCAATTGCTCCAATGATCAATATCACATTGATACCATGTAGAAATTTTAATAACTGATATGTTATCCACCGATATTCTCCTGGTCACACACTATTGTAGCTTCATGCATAATACATAATCTCTTCTACCATTGATCATTACATGCGGAAATAAAATCAATTGCATGCACACATTAAAACCATAAAAATTCACACATATGAACACGGTATGTAATGGGAAAGCTTAAAGCTGAAAACCCCCAACTATCTGTATATTATATATGTCATAGAGATCATGTAACAATCATCATACAAAGCTCCTCACAAGCTCTCAGTATAATCTCCACTTGCTACACACTAATCAGGCTTGATCTTGCAAAACACATGCACCGATCTTTGCCAGCCTTTAGCCTGCCTCTATTGCGCAATCCCTACTGAAGAATTCCTCTTGATGAGAATGAATTACCCCAGCCTTTCTCACACAGTATTTATAAGCATCTCTACTAAGTGTTGGATGCAAACCATGCATCACTTATAGTCACAACTGATAGTCACACTTGCCATTTCACGTATCTTTGCACTGGTCTCCACTGAAACTGTCCATATACTGAAGTTAACTGATGTATTCCTTAGTTGATTAATGAGTTTATAATTAGTGAATTAATTAATAATTAATTCACACCACTCTCACTAATTGTATCAATCAGTTAAACTAGATACAAATAGCTCAACTATGTTTAGATTAGTTAAACTGAACACAACTCCATTAACTTCCTCAATCAACTCCACCAAACTCCGTCACATGAGTTCTAACTGAAGTATCCATGCAATAGCTCCACATAACCCTTAGGAATAGCGTAATTCCTTCTGTCAGCTCCTGTGCCACATCTGTGCACTTAACTGAAGTGCTCCAAGAGAATAAGATACTGTTTAGAGTCCAAATATTATTAAGAGCTAATGATATTCGACATATCTATTTTTAGACTGGTAATCTAAAAATAGATTCCGCCTAATATGTCTAAAGATATAAGTCCATCTATTTTTCCAACTTGAACAACCATCCACAAATAGCATCCCGCAACTCATAGAATATGATCGACATGTCTAAAAATAGACATAGTCTAAAAATAGACTTTGCGACAAAAATCACCTGTGTGGGCCCCACCTAGTTTAGGTGATCACTTTCTAAATAGGATCATGAATGATGTTTCAGGATGCCTCCTTCACTGTTTCTTGTTGCAATCTTCAACATGCGGCTCTCTCTTCTGAATGTGACTGCAGAGCCACTGCAAATGCTTTAGCTATATAATCATCAAAACCTTTCAATAGCTCAAATAACCCTAGCCATTAGCGATTTTAGAAGATTTCCATAACCCAAGGGTGCTGCCTAATTATCTTAATGTCAGTAGTCTCTATTATGTTGAATCCCCCTCCCATTTTAATGCTGTTAGATGAAGCTAGTGAGAGGTTTGAGAGTTATTTCTTGGAGATGGAGGTATTGAAACAAAATACAATAAAATTTTATTTTACCCTTTAACTGTCAAATTTACTTTACTGAGTGTGAATTGTATGGAGAATTTTCAGTGCTGGAGGATAAAAATAAAATTACCTTGGTCCTCTGCTGTTTTGGTTTGAAATATGGAAGCTTTGGGAAGCCAATTCTCCCACAGGTGACTCTTTGTTTCCTTATAAACCCTTGCTGATTTGCTTTTGAAGTTGCATGCAGCAAACCTATGTTTCCTGTAGCACGATGGTGCATGCAAGATCAAAACTCGATGCTGATCTTCTAATGGCTCCCACCACTTTCTTGCTCTTGCTGATTCTCGAAATTCTCTACGCAATGGTGAAAATGAGACAAATCTTACCTTTATTGGATTTTTAACTAAATTTGGAGCGTTGTGGTGACTCGTACTTAACATGCATTTCCTCTTTGAGACCGTTGGCCCCAATTCAGTTAATCATTGCTGAGGCTCGTGATCACTTCTCTTTGTACCCATCCCCTCTTAATTGACTTGATTTGACTTGCACAAGTGGCATACACTTTGAGTTTTCCTCCAGTTTCACTTTACAAAGGTGGCCAAGTTAACTGGCCACCTTTTTGCCTTTTAAATTTCTAAAACTCGACATTCAACTATTTTGGCCATTATGGATGCATAGCAAGAGGCGAGAGGCCTTACCTGAGCTTACCTGGTGTTGGTGAGGTCCTGAAGGAGTTGGATCTGGTGGTGGCAACCTTGGTCTTTTCTTTGCTGTGCCTTCATTTTTTTATTTGTTTTCTGAGTGAGAAACTTTTTTTGAGTGAGCTACTTGTCTTTTCTGAGTGAGATGCTTACCCTTTTCTTGTTTTTTTCTTTGGAAGGTGCTGCATTTAGGTATTTAGGTGCCATGGTTGGGGTGCTTTCCCTTTTGGAGTCTGCTGGAGATCTTTTGGAATCATCTTCATCAACTTTCCTTCATCTTTTGGCCTTACTATGCCACACACAGATTTTCTACTTGAAACATTCTGATACCTGTAGTAGTCTGTTTCTTGCCTCTTCTTGATTCAGTTTTCTCAAAAATGGAGGGATATGGTTCATGGAGGCTATGGAGGAATTTATGGAATGAATGGAGTGGAGGATAGGCAAGTGAAAGGGTTCCCATGCCAAGTTTCCAATGACTTAGCTGCCAAAGGTGCAACTTAGGGTTTAGATATGGAAACCTTGTGCATGGAGTGAAATAGGGGTTTGGGAATGGTAGTTATAGGAAAAAAAATGAATTATCATACCCTTATTGAGGTTCATAAATCCCTAGGCATCCTTTTTCCTTCATGAATGAGTTTCCTGTAGCATTTACAGGAGTTTCCCGTAGTGCTACATGAATCCTGTAGCTGCCTGATTTACTTATGGAAATTATAGTTTAGGAAAAAAAATGAGATTTCTGCCTATCTAATGGGTGAAATGGATGAAGGGATGGAGGATGGAGTGGATTATGGAGTGTGCAAGCAGATAAGAAGAGAAAATTAAGAGAAATTGCTCCTTTGGATCCCAAAAACCATCTTTAATCAATAACTTGCAAAACAGAAAAATGCATAAGTGCATAGGTATTTTTCTTCTTTTTTCTTTTGTTTGTTTTCTATTTTATTTATCTCCTTTTTTTTTGAAGGCAAGTGGGCTTCCTCCACAGATGTTTTCAACCCACAGGCCCGCCTTGGGCACCTCATAGAGGTTTTCACCCATGTCTCTTTATTTATTATTATTATTTTTTTTATCTTTATTTTTTCTTTAGGGGGCACTGGAAACTATGGAGTTTCCCATGACATACACCTCCCTGTTTATGGAATTTATAAATCTTCCCTAGATAGGGGCTTCTTTTAAACCTTGAGCCTACTACCATTAAAAAGTAGGGGAATCCCTTCCTCATCTATGGTTCTGATTTGAACTGTGCCATTATCATAACATTTTTCCACTTTGTTGGGTCCCAACCATCTTGTCATCAGTTTTCCTTTGAATTCCTTAAACCTTGATTCATACAATAATGCCCAATCTCCTTCTTGAAAGGTAGTTTCCTTAATGTTCTTGTCATGCCAGACCTTCCTTTGCAACTGAATTACCTCTGTGTGATGGAGTGCTTGTATCATGAACTCATCCAATCCATTTAATTACAACGACCTCTATTTTAGGGCATTTGATAGATCTAGGTCTAACTCAGCTTCCATCCTTAAGGCGTTGAATTCAAATTCAATTGAAAGCATAGATTTCTTGCCACAAAACATGTCATAAGGAGTGAATCCTGTTGTTGTTTTCCAAGTAGTGTTTTAGGCCCAAGTAGCTTCTACTAAGCTATCTGCCCAATATTTCCTACTGCTACTCACAACCTTAGTGAGGTTACTCTCCAAGGATTTGTTAGTCACATCCACTTGGCCATTCACTTGAGGGTGGTAGGAAATATAGGTTTTATGCTTTATCTTGTGCCTCGTCAAAAAATTCTCAATGATATGAGAGGTGAATTGTGCCCCCTGATTAGTGACTACTTCTCTGGGGTATAAGAGAAGTAACTAGCTCTGATACCACTGTAATATTCCAAATAGGAAACTACAACAATGTGGAAATAAACTGAAAACACCATAAAAATAGACATAACAACTGAGCCATTTTATTAATATGGAGGTGAAAACAATACAACAATGCTTCAAAATAGATAGCACTCAAGCCGACAAAAGCAGGCTAGAATGACCTCAAGCTCTCCCATTGAAAACACTACTCTCTGTTGCACTGCTAGAGCTCTCCCTCTGCGTTGCCCTGTTGGAAATGTTGCTGCTAGGTGAATAGGAATGCATAGATGAGGATGCTCTAATGCTCATAAAAATCTGGGATTTAAAATCCAGACTCTATGACAAAAACCCAAAATAACCTAGAAAGGATTTTCGGATTGGCTAACCTCGGAAAATCACCCTCCTAGGGTTTACAATGATTAATTGTTGGGTATGCAGAACTATGGGCTGAATTTAAAGATAGAATAACTGAAAGTTCTCCCAAGCCTAGATATTGAAGGGTTGATCCATTCAATGGATTCCAAGCATAAATGCTATGGAATTACACCTTCTTCTGATGAACTATGCTACTGGACTACGTAAGTCACTGAGTGATTGCGCAACACTAGAGGGTATGCAACTGGCCTGAATGTCGGATGATGAGATCAACTCACATCGACAACAAGAATCCTATCTTAAGTAGGCACTCTAAGTCCCCCGAGGATGAGGTTGGGATCTCTGTTCGGAGGCACCCTCGTGCTAAACAGCACTGCAGACTCGGCTAAACAACTCAAGCGTGCTTGAGTTATGAACGACAAGAAAATAATAATAATCTAGAATTCCCTCCATGAATGCACTCACCCTTTTCTTATACTTGTGGAACCCTCACACCCTTGGCCCCACACAATAATGATGCTAATCTCATGGCCACTAACCTCTATTATGACTGTGCTGTCCTCCATTGTCTCCACTACCTCCATGACTGCGCTGTTGATTTGGTCAAGTTGACCCCATCCACATGCACTGATCCACATTCACACCAAGGAGTGGTTTATTCATCTTGACCCTATCTAGATGCATCGATCCACATTCACATTAAGAAGTGGTTTTATTGCTACTAAAGGGATTTATGGGTCCCTCTACCCTCTTATTCATCTATTAATTAAGGAAGACAAAATTTAATATTCTAATTAGCTAAAAGATAAATTAGGAATATTACAGTCCTCCTTGCCAAAGCGTTGCTTGTCCTCAAGCAACTGTTGAGATTCAACGAGATGATGATCCTAGTGAAAATTAAGCACCTACACTAGGTGGGGCTCGCAGACTATTTTTAGGTGTATGTATATTTTTAGAATGTTGAGAAAAGTCTATTTATAGCGGGAGTCTATTTATAGATGGTTGAGAAAATTCTATTTATAGACGAGTTTCTATTTTTTAGATGCATGGGCAAAGTCTATTTATGGATCACATGTCTAAAAATAGAATGCATGTCGATTATTATTAGCTCTTAATAATAATTAGACAATAAATAATAATCTATTCTCTTGAAGCACTTGATTTCAATTAACTAATGTGGAAAACCAGTTCACTGAAGGAATTACGAGTTCTAAGGTTGGTTGGTGGGACATGCAAGTGGACTTCGTTGTAATTGAGTGATACAAAGTTGTAACAGAGTTGGATGTGTAGTTATGTGAGTTGTAAAGTAGTTTAACTCAGTTAAGTGAGTTAAACTCAATTGTGCTAGTTGTAACTAAAGATACATTAGTGAGAGATCAGTGAATTAAATATTAATTAATCAATTCACATGGAGTGATCTCACATGCAACTGAAGATTTACTAATGTTGACTACATGCATGTCAGATCCAGTGGAGACCCTGTTGAGAGATAGGTGAAATGGACAGTTTGACTATCTGTTATGATTTTAGTGGGTGCACTCATGAAACCACACACACATTGGAGATGCCAATGAGGATTGCGCAATCAAGGCAAGGCAGTATCTCATTCATTCAGGGATTGTGATCAACAGAGATTGCGCAGTGGAGGCAGTAAATTGGCACATGTATTTGCCAATTTTTGTATGACAGTGTGAGACGATTGTATATTGTACTGAGAGCTCTTGGATTATAGTTTTGTATGGGATTGTTTCATGATCCATGGTATATACATAATATATGATAGTGGGGTTTTTAGCTTTATGCCTTCCCGGAAAAAAAACATCTGTGTTATGTGTGATTGATCTTTCTTCATTTGTTTGCAATTGGAGATTAAATTTCCGAAAATATTTTAGTATCCAGGAAATACATAATTGTATTAAAATTTCTACATGGTATCAAATCAAAGGAGATTGCAATATTGAAGCAGTAGCTGAGTTTGTTGGTGGAAACAATTCGAATTTGCTGCAAGAATTTCTTGGTGCGAGAGTTGAGTAAACATCAAAATGGATTTCAATGGTTTGCGGCTACAGTATGCACTCGAGGGCAGCTCGAACTACATTTCATGGAAGGACATGATGGAGGCGGTGCTTGAAGATAATGACTTGAAGGAATTTACCAACAATGATGTTCCTAAGCCCACTTCGACAGATGCTGCATTACTTGACGCTTGGAAAAAGAAAGTAGTGAAGACGAGAAGGATTTTGTTGGAAGGTGTGTGAGATCATATTGTCTCAAGCCTTCATGGGAAAGCCACTCCATATGCTATGTCGAAGGCTTTGAAGAATATTTTCCAAAGCAGCAGTGACCATAGGAAATTGGCGCTGAAGGATAAACTCAAAAAGATCAAGATGGAGAAGGGTGACAATATTCCTAAGTATCTCACAAAGTTTGTCCAATGTCGAGATGAACTGGGGAGTGTGGGAATCACGGTTGTTGAGGATGATTTGGTGAGCTTAGCTCTCTTGGGACTTCCTAAGAGTTGGCATAGTTATCAAGACTCTGTCAAGGGATGGGAAAAACTGCCGGATTGGGAACGACTATGGTAGGATCTAGTGTAGGAGGAGTTCAGGCGGAACACCAGAGATGGCTCTTTATCAAAGCATGATGATGAAGAGGATTGTGCTTTGGCTACCAAGGCAAGGAAAGGAAAGGGGAATAAATTCCACTCAAAATCCGAGGCTAAAGGAAAGAATCTAGATTTTTCCAAGGTGAAGTGTTTATACTATGACGAACATGGGCATCTCGCCACTAACTGCCCACAGAAAAAGAAGAACAAGAAGGCTGCTGGAGCTACAGATGGTGAGGCCCTTGCCTCGTAATTTGAACTTGATTTCTCTTTGATCGCATTCTTGGTTTCAAGCACAATGGGATCGGTGTGGTATCTTGATAGTGGTGGTTCCTTCCACATGACAGGAGATAAATATATTTTCAAGGAGTTGGAGGAGAAAGATCTCCGAATGCATATTGAGATGGGCGACGATGGACGATACAGTGTGACTGGCATTGGTACCATTACCTTTGAGAGGGAGTCAGGTAAACCATTTCTATTGAAAGATGTTATGCATGTTCTAGCTCTGAAGAAAAACTTGGTATCAGTCGCGATGTTGGAGGACAGAGGTATGATGTTGTTTTCAGTGATGGAAAAGCTTCCCTGCGACATAAAACAATGGGTCAAACCAAGAGGATAGGGATTCAAGTTAAGAATCTCTAAAATCTGGAGGTAGATGGATGCGCTGCAATGTTGGGCAAAGCAGAAGAAGTGGTGAGCCGGGATGAGGGTGAATTTTGGCATAGACGATTGGGCCATCTTCACCATGGCGTCCTGAAAATTTTGCAGCAGATTTCTACTGGACTTCCCAAGGGTACACTTGCGCAGTTAGATCAATGCAAGGGATGTACTATGGGAAAGTTTATAAAGAACACCTTTCATGAAAAGGATAACTATACTTCGGTGATCCTGGAGAGAGTTCACACAGACGTGTGTGGACCATTCTCGGTTGCTTCAACAACAAAACATAGGTATTATGTTATTTTTGTTGATGAATTTTCTCGTAGATGCTGGATCTTCTTCATGCAGAAGAAGGATCAAACATTCTCAAAATTTTGTGAGTTTAAGGCATTTGTTGAGAAAGAGTCGGGGAAGCAATTAAAGGCTCTACAAAGTGATAATGGTGGAGAATACATATCGAATGAATTCAAAGACTTCTGTAGCAAAGAAGGAATTCGAAGAGAACTCATAGCGCCTCATAACCCACAACAAAATGGGGTCACGGAGAGGAAGAAAAAAATGACCGTGGGTGTTGCACAAGCAATGCTGCATGATCAGGGCCTACCAATGCATTTGTGGGCAGAAGCATGCAACACTATGGTTTATGAGCAAAACTGTTGTCCTCATAGAGTACTTGGCATGAGTACACTTGAAGAAGATTTTATTGGTCAGAAACCAGATGTTTCTCACTTTAATATTTTTGGCTCATTTGTTTATGTGCATGTGCCCAAGAACGCCAGGACAGCTGGAGCCGACTACTGAAGTTGGGATATTTGTGGGATACACAGAAACACCCCATAATTATCGTGTGTATTTTCCAAATAGTCGAATGAATGTGGTGCGACGAGATATAAAATTCAATGAGGAGAAAGCCATGAAGTTGTCGCTTGAGAGGGAGATAGACTTACATGCAGAGGAGGAACTTTTGGTTCCCAAAGATGAGTCTCTAGATGTGGATCAGCCACAGGAGAAGGTTCATGGAGTGGAGGAGTCCACTCACGCATAGCCAAACATCAGAATTGGCAGAAGGCGTACCACAGAATCTGAGAGGCTGAAGTTTGATGCGACACAAAATGTAGGAGTCCCTACTTCACAGCGCAGACAGAGACAGTCTCCTGACTAATTCACTGGACACATGGCTCTCATGAGAAAATGTATTGTGACTGAGCCATATTCCTTTCAGGAAGCAGTGAAGGAGTCCACATGGGTAGATGCAATGGTGGAGGAGTATGACTCCATTTTCAGAAACAGTGCTTGGGAAATTGTTCCAAGTCCAGTTGATAAATCAGTGGTAGGTTCAAGATGGATATACAAGGTAAAGCAAGCTGCTGATGGGAGTGTTGAGAAATACAAGGCAAGATTTGTGGCCTAGGGCTTCTCATAGATCGAGGGGATTGATTATGAAGAAACCTTTGCACCTGTCACACAATATTCTTCCATAAGGACCATCCTTGCTCTCTCAGCGCAGATGGGTTAGCACATTCATCAGATGGATGTGAAGACTGCGTTCCTTAATGGGATCATTGAGGAAGAAGTGTACATTGAGCAGCCTGAAGGATTTTAGATCTTTAGTAGCGCGTCGCATGTGTGCAGACTCAAAATAGTGTTGTATGGTCTGAAGCAAGTACCTCATGCTTGGTACAGTCGGATCGACAACTATTTTACCGGACTTGGCTTCACCAAGAGTGAGGCGGATGCAAACCTATAACAGATTGTGGTGGAGGGTGAGCTTTTAATCATTGTTCTTTATGTTGATGATTTAATACTAAATGGTGATGAGCAGCTGATACACTCATGCAAGGAGGACCATGCAAAGGAGTTTGAGATGAAGGATATGGGCCTTCTTCATTATTTACTTGGATTGGAAATATGGCAGCAAGAAAGTGAACTTTTTATGTCTCAAGGAAAGTATGCAAGGGAGATACTTGGTAAGTTTCACATGGAGGGTTGCAAACCCATGGATACTCCTCTTACATGAAACTGGAGGAAAGAGGATGCTACATCCGGAGAGGTAGTGGATGCTACTGTCTATCGACAGTTAGTGCGTTCGCTAATGTATTTAGTAAATATAAGACCAGACATATGCTATGCGGTGAACCAACTTAGTCAAGCGATGGTTAAGCCTACCAAGCTCTTTTGGAAGGCGGGCAAGCATGTCCTGAGCTATCTCAGGGGCACATATGAGTATGGCTTATGGTACAGACAGACGGATGAGGTGAAGTTGCATGGCTTCACAGATGCAGATTGGGCGGGCAGCCCAACAGACAGAAAGAACATATCAAGAGGGGTCTTCAGTATCAGATCTACAAATTTTTCTTGGTACAGCAAGAAACAGAGATCCGTGGCACTCAGTTCAGCGGAAGCAGAATACATGGCAACAATTCAAGCTGCATGTGAGGCTATCTGGATGAGAAAGATCATGGTTGGTTTGTTTGGTTCTCATTTAGATCTTAAAGTGATTCATTGTGATAATCAAAGTTTCATTAAACTCAATTAATCCCGTGTTTCATGATATATTTAAGCATATATATATATCTGGTATCATCATATCAGAGATTGTGTGCAGCAGAAGATCATGTTGCTTCAGTACAATCCTACGGAGGATCGGGATGTAGATATTCTGATGAATGTTCTCACCAGGAGCAAATTCGAATACCATAGAGGCAAGATTGGGGTGAAGGATAATCCCTTTCTGATGCAGGAGCATCGGAATAAGCCAGCAATGTGAAAAATCTGTTCACATGTTGTGGCTGGACAGAGTGAATTTCATTTACTATTAGGTCAATTTTAGTTTACTATGGAAGTCGATTTATTAATAGTTTTTTGTTATTGAAATAAATGCGACTGTTTTATTTGAGATTCAGTGATAAGATTTGTTAAATAGGTGTAACCGTGAGTGAGAAGATAGGAGATTTTTAGTAAAAAATAGAAGATTATGTTATCAATTTGTTAGAGGAATTAGTGGAAGAAATAGAGAGAAATTGTAATAAGCGATGAGATTCTTCGCAGAGGTAGAGTGAGTGAGTGGTTTTTTTAGTGGAGCGGAAGCTCAAATTTGTAGAGGAATTGTGTTTTTGTATGAAACAGGGGCTTTTGTAGCGTAAAGGAGCCAAAAATCCAATCTCTGTTTCGTTTTTATAAGTGTGAATTGTAATGTGCAAATCGAATAAAAGTATTGTGGATTTAAACTTTGTTTGGTAAAGAATTTGATTGAAGTGGGTTTCGATTTGTGTCTCTATTGGAATTTGTATGAATTCTGCATTTTATTCAGCCTCAGCGCTGTCACATTTTGTGAGTCGAAAAGTCATTAACATAGGAATTATGAAAAAAATTCTTATTGGAATCTATGGATTGAATTGAACTATATTGAATTCCAGTGCTTGAAGTGATCGGATCCATAAATCTTGCCTCGGGATCGTGGAATCCGAAACAGTGTTGAAACAAATCCCCATCTTGAGTGATATCCGGTAATTATTACATCAGGAGTTGTAAAAGGGGCGATTATGGTGACAGTTAGAAGATTCTGCGAATTGAGAATCTCTGTTAGTTAATGCATTGGAGCGTATTAAATGCCAGACTCTCGTGGCCTACCAAATTTCAACGGATTGCGAGTGATTCGGAATCAGTCAATCAGATTTGGGTGGCAATCAATGATTGTTGTGGTTGATTGAAGGGCGTATTTGAAATTGGTGTATATTTTCTGTAATTGGGTTTTAAATTGAAAATGTACATTTTATATAATTTGGAAGTAGAATCGTTGGAACACGCCAGTTCTACGGGGAAAACAAAAATTTTGCAAATCTATGCTGGAGTGATTAAAAAGTTTTATGAATTCATGAATTCAATGCCAATCTGGAATGGAAAGACATCGATCCTCTGTTGGTAGATCGACTCTGACAAGTCGACTTCATTGAGGGCGCAATTGATAATTGAAAATATGACTGAACTGTTGAGTGCAGAATTAATATTCGAAATCGTGGTTGAGTTTATTTGTGGATTTAACCACAGGTGTTTGGACTGAACAAAAATTACAACGTTCAGGAGCGTTCAGCGTTCAGGAGCTTTATATGGATTCTTATGTCATAGTGCAGGGAATGATGAGGTGCGGTCTTTGACAAAGACGCATGTGTTGTATCTACACGATGTCTGGTTGTCAAATACGAATTCAATTTATAATTCGATCAGTGGTAGAGGTGCTTTTATGAAGTTTTAAAGTCAACTGTAAGTAATTGAAATGCTTGCGTTGATGGTAAGAACACTGGGTTGAATGGCAAGGTCGTTGAAATCGAATCACTGGTGAAATATAAACAAATGCTGAGGTGGAGTTCCAATGAAAAGCGAGCTACAGATTCAATTGGGTATAAGGTATGTGAATTAATTGAGTTTGCCAGAAGTAGAGTTTAATCGATTTTCATGTTCTAAAGTAAATCGAATGGTAGCTGTATGGAGTTTCGTGGAAGCTACAGTAATGAAATGTAGAATGAATCGATTGCAACGTTGATGTGAGGGTGAATTGTATTGTTAAATGCCGAGTAATTTTGTGAGGGAAAATATTATAGTGGCGATTCATTGACATTATAATGCATAAATCAATTGTTGTTGATGTTTGAAATTTGCATCACTGAAAATGAATGTGTGAAGATTGTTGAATATGTGGCTATGAACCATATGTTGAAGAGCTTCCGTATGCAATATTAGTGTATGTAATTTCCCGGAGTCGAAGAAGAAAAGGGTAATTGATTTGAAACGCACAGTGTTGTCAAAGATTCTGGGTTTGCAGGGTCAGTCTGCATCAATTTTGGTATCAGAGCTAGCTTAACGCTCTGAAAAGATTGTTTTGGGAAACTGAATTTTAATTTTAGCAGATGTATAATTGCCCTGAAGTGAGTTTGATGAAGATGAGGATCAGGCTACAAATGACGTTGAGATCAGAATGGAGAAGCAGAGAATGCCGGGAAGGTCTGGTAAGAATGTTTAAGTTGATAATTTTGCAAAGATGTATTTGAATGTCTAAATGAAATAGTGAACACGTGAGTCCTTTGACTGATGGAATGGGAGTAGTTTAAAGACATATTTGAAGGAAATATTGCAGGTTTGAAAGATACTTTGATGTGTCTTGAGATAAGATTGTGCAGGTCAGTGGAACTAGTGGATTTGCTGAAAGGTGGAATAAGTTGTACCAACATCATAGCATATTAGCTATGTAAAGAAGATAGAGCAAGAAGAACTCCCAGATGCATAAAGGTGACAATACCCGACAGTAAACAAATTTACTGAAGGAAGAAGGTAGTGAGAAATTGAAGATGCAGAGCCTAAAGCAAGGAGAATTCAAGAGGAGATGGGAACAACTTCCAACTGAGGTTGGGTAGAAGTTGATGAGGTAGCTCCAAAATTGTGATTGTGGATAGGAGATAACAATTCCAGCAAGAAGAGTGCTGGGTAGAATTTTTAGTCAGTGAAAGGTTCGAGGAAAGAACCAATAGGTTCCAAAAGGCTAAACTCAGGAAAGTTTGGTGAGATATGAAGGAGACTTGTTATAGGCGAAATGGAAAAAGTTAGTTACAACTCACTAGTGAACAAGGAAAGTTCACCGAAGGAAGGAAAGGAATTGACTATTGATGGTCATGACAGGGGTACAAAGGAAAGTCACAGACATAGGGAAAAGAGTGCTGAAGCAGTTGGACTCAAAGGAATGAGTAAAGAATAAAGGGACATAGAGTTGGCTGGGATGAAGGCAGAACTCAGTCATTTGGAGAAGATGGTATTGAAAGGAATTAGAGAAAAATGGAAACAAGGATTTTATGTGGGAAGAAGAGTTAAATGGCCTGTCAGAGAATTGTTTGCTGAGAAATTATTACTTCAAACAACTGAGAATGAATAAATAGAATACATCTGTGAACCAGAGAAAGGATCTCTCCTTGGGGACGAAGACAGTGATGACAGTAGAGAAGAATTGATCTATGCAGATCAGAATGAGAGGAATGTGTTGACATCATCCGCACAGAGAAGAGGATCTAATAGTTTTGGGATTAATTATTTCTGTGAATGTAAAATTTCAGGTATGCAGCCTAAAGAATTTGAACTCGTGTATGAAAAAGTGAAAGGTGCAAAGGAAAGACAAGCAAGAAAGGAGATGCATAAGGACTTTCAAGACTTCAATTGGTGGAGGAAATTAAAAGGTATGGCTGAATGGTTATGTCTTCTTTTAGTGGAAACTTATTGGATCATATTTGAAGGAATTTTAGCATGGAAAGAAGACCAATGGGAAATGGAAACCGGAAAGGAAACAAATGCATTGCAGATTTATGAAGTGAAGAGAAGGAAAGCTAACACCGAGAACTTAGCTGAAGAAGGTAAGCCAAGGAAATCTTTGAAAGATCAAAGTCTTATCAGAGAAGAGGAAGAGGCATTATTGTCTTATTTGGACAAACTGAGTATTGGAAGAAATTGTGTAGAACAGGAAGGTATTCTACAAACTTATGACGAAGTTGCCAAGCATAGTCAAGAAGTTGCAGTCCTAGAAGTTTTCTTTGATGAGGAAGAAATCAGAGATGTTGAGGAAGAATTTCTCAATAATTTAGTGAACTATCAGAATAGTTCAGAGGAGCATGAGGAGCTGATCATTGAGGCCTCGAATGAAGAGCCTTGCATTTTTGAAACTGACATGTTGTGTATGTTTTCAGGTTTGACAGGTGAGGAACAACGATTGGACAATGTGCTTATGCATGTTGATGAAGAAGTGAGATTACTGGAAGAAATGGCTGAAACAGAAAGATATTTTGAGCATGTATTTAATAATTTTGAGAATGATGGTATTGACAGGGAAATTTTCATGATTAAAGGAGCTGAAGATAAACAAATGAAAGTTTGTGATGATAACGCAGAAGAAAGTATGGAAATAGAAATTGATGACAATCTCATAACTTTTGCAGAAGGACAATATAAAGAGTTGATGGCAGAGTCACCTATGAAGATTGAAAACCATAGCTATTTTGAATCTGATAATTGTGGTGGAAATTCTGTTTTATACAAGAAGGAGGAGTCATATGCAAATGACATGTTTATTGAATATGAAGGAATTGACATTTTGCAAAAAAAGGTATTAGACAAATCTGAGAACATAGAGGGAAGAATTATCTTTGATGATAATGGAAGAGAGGCTGTAGAGTACAAACAACAGATTGTAAATGGCAGAGGCAAGGAAGATTTGGACAAAAATTTTATAATTTATATGGAAAAGGAGAATGTACAGCAGATAGATGTCAGTGGGGTTCAGTTAAAGACAAATGGTAAGAAGGAATTTGAGAAATCGTGGAAGATGAAATTAGATGAGAAGAGGGACAACAAGAAGGAGAAATTGACCACAGGAATTTGTATCAGCAAGAACAGAGGACAACAACAAATAAAGATTTGGAAATTTGGAGGAACAGAAGTGACAGCGACAGAAGAATTAAATCAGCAGCATAATGAAAGTGATGACCAGTTACAAAGTAAAGTTTGGGATATTGGATGGACAGAAGAAGAAACACATGACCAGGAGGTCATGGAAACTTTCAACTTTGGGAGTCTGATGCAGGAGCATCAGAATAAGCCAGCAATGTGAAAAATCTGTTCACATGTTGTGGCTGGACAGAGTGAATTTCATTTACTGTTAGGTCAATTTTAGTTTACTATGGAAGTCGATTTATTAATAGTTTGTTGTTATTGAAATAAATGCAACTGTTTTATTTGAGATTCAGTGATAAGATTTGTTAAATAGGTGTAACCGTGAGTGAGAAGATAGGAGATTTTTAGAAAAAAATAGAAGATTATGTTATCAATTTGTTAGAGGAATTAGTGGAAGAAATAGAGAGAAATTGTAATAAGCGATGAGATTCTTCGCAGAGGGAGAGTGAGTGAGTGGTTTTTTTAGTGGAGCGGAAGCTCAGATTTGTAGAGGAATTGTGTTTTTTTATGAAACAGGGGCTTTTGTAGCGTAAAGGAGCCAAAAATCCAATCTCTGTTTCGTTTTTATAAGTGTGAATTGTAATGTGCAAATCGAATAAAAGTATTGTGGATTTAAACTTTGTTTGGTAAAGAATTTGATTGAAGTGGGTTTCGATTTGTGTCTTTATTGGAATTTGTATGAATTCTGCATTTTATTTAGCCTCGGCGCTGTCACATTTTGTGAGTCGAAAAGTCATTAACATAGGAATTGTGAAGAAAATTCTTATTGGAATCTGTGGATTGAATTGAACTATATTGCATTCCAGTGCTTGAAGTGATCGGATCCATAAATCTTGCTTCGGGATCGTGGAATCCGCAACAGTGTTGAAACAAATCCCCGTCTCGAGTGATATCCGGTAATTATTACATCAGGAGTTGTAAAAGGGGCGATTATGGTGACAGTTAGAAGATTCTGCGAATTGAAAATCTCTGTTAGTTAATGCATTGGAGCGTATTAAACGCCAAAATCTCGTGGCCTACCAAATTTCAACGGATTGCGAGTGATTCGGGATCAGTCAATCATATTTGGGTGGCAATCAATGATTGCTGTGGTTGATTGAAGGGCGTATTTGAAATTGGTGTATATTTTCTGTAATTGGGTTTTAAATTGAGAATGTACATTTTATATAATTTGGAAGTAGAATCGTTGGAACGCGCCAGTTCTACGGGGAAAACAATAATTTTGAAAATCTATGCTGGAGTGATTAAACAGTTTTTATGAATTCATGAATTCAATGTCAATCTGGAATGGAAAGACATCGATCCTCTGTTGGTAGATCGACTCTGACAAGTCGACTTCATTGAGGGCGCAATTGATAATTGAAAATCTGACTGAACTGTTGAGTGCAGAATTAATATTCGAAATCGTGGTTGAGTTTATTTGTGGATTTAACCACAGGTGTTTGGACTGAACAAAAATTACAACGTTCAGGAGCGTTCAGCGTTCAGGAGCTTTATATGGATTCTTATGTCACAGTTCAGGGAATGATGAGGTGCGGTCTTTGACAGAGACGCATGTGTTGTATCTACACGATGTCTGGTTGTCAAATACGAATTCAATTTATAATTCGATCAGTGGTAGAGGCGCTTTTATGAAGTTTTAAAGTCAACTGTAAGTAATTGAAATGCTTGCATTGATGGTAAGAACGCTGGGTTGAATGGCAAGGTCGTTGAAATCGAATCACTGGTGAAATCTAAACAAACGCTGAGGTGGAGTTCCAATGAAAAGCGAGCTACAGATTCAATTGGGTATAAGGTATGTGAATTAATTGAGTTTGCCAGAAGTAGAGTTTAATCGATTTTCATGTTCTAAAGTAAATCGAATGGTAGCTGTATGGAGTTTCATGGAAGCTACAGTAATGAAATGCAGAATGAATCAATTGCAGCGTTCATGTGAGGGTGAACCGTATTGTTAAATGCCGAGTAATTTTGTGAGGGAAAATATTATAGTGGCGATTCATTGAAATTATAATGCATAAATCAATTGTTGTTGATGTTTGAAATTTGCATCACTGAAAATGAATGTGTGAAGATTGTTGAATATGTGGCTATGAACCATATGTTGAAGAGCTTCCGTATGCAATATTAGTGTATGTAATTTCCTGGAGTTGAAGAAGAAAAGGGCAATTGATTTGAAATGCACAGTGTTGTCAAAGATTCTGGGTTTGCAGGGTCAGCCTGCATCACTTTCTTGTTGAGCGAGAGTGTTCAGATTCAACAAGATGATGATCCTAGTGAAAATTAAGCACCTACACAAGGTTGGGCCCACAGGCTATTTTTAGGTGTATGTCTATTTTTAGAATGTTGAGCAAAGTCTATTTAAAGCAAAAGTCTATTTATAGATGGTTGAGAAAATTCTATTTATAGATGAGTTTCTATTTTTTAGATGCATGGGTGAAGTCTATTTATAGATCGCATGTCTAAAAATAGAATGCATGTTGATTATTATTATCTCTTAATAATAATTAGACAATAAATAATAATCTATTCTCTTGAAGCACTTGATTTCAGTTAACTGATATGGCAAACCAATAGACTAAATGAATTACAAGTTCTAAGGTTGGTTGGTGGGACATGGAAGTGGACTTCGTTGTAACTGAGTGATACAAAGTTGTAACAGAGTTGGATGTGTAGTTATGTGAGTTGTAAAGTAGTTTAACTTAGTTAAGTGATTTAAACTCAGTTGTGCTAGTTGTAACTAAAGATACACTAGTGAGAGATCAGTGAATTAAATATTAAATTAATTCACAAGGAGTGATCTCACATGCAACTGAAGATTTAATACTGTTAACTACATGCATGTCAGATCCAGTGGAGACCCAGTTGAGAGATAGGTGAAAGGGACAATTTGACTATCTGTTGTGATTTTAGTGGGTGCGCTCTGTTGACCTGATGCAACTGAGACCAATACCAAGATCCCATACAAACCCCTCAGTGCGGCTATACCCCTGTGTCAGGCTACTTGGAACAAACCCCTTAATGCCGGGATCCCAAATGGATCTCTCACCATTCATATGATCAATCAATCCTCCCGGATCCCAATGCCACCATGGCCAATCATCGCCCAAGTCCCCTAGCTCAGAATACGCACTGCATCTGGCTATAGCTACTGCCTCATGAGGGGAAGACCACCAACATGCATCAATGCTCCATGGCCCCTGCTGTGCCATAGATCTAAATGTATAAGCTGCCCAACCAACTGCATACCAACTCATCACCTCTCTCCCCTGACTTAATCCAATGTTGATCCTACTCTCCCAAAGTCGGGATGGAATTCTAAAGAGTTGTCGACATGTGCCCCACTACCAACTGTAAACCGTAGTACCTTTCATGTCTACGGGTCCCTGCTCTGCTATGCACTTGACTAAGAAGATCATACCATCCATAGGAAACCAACTCATGACCTCCCGCCAGTCTATCCCGGTCGAAGAATCCAATGTGGTGATATCTGCATACAGAACATTTCTGGAGTGTGGTCACCAACTCACACTCAACTCATGCTTCTCTGTCCCGTCTGTCAACGAGAAATTCCTCAAAGGGAAGGCCCCTCTCTATATAAGGCTCAAGTGGGTAAGGTGTACTACAAGCCCCATTGATGTAATCTTGGAGAGTGCTACTCCATGAAAGTACTGAAGTCTTGCTAACTGTATATGCATCTACTAGCACCTCATCAATGGGTCGAACCAAATATGGATGCACCACCATCTCCAACAACTCCTCCTCCACGGATGACCCCAAGGTTAGCTGCATATCTAGCACTGGCCCACTGTGAGCCTCCATCTGGAACTCCCCCAAAGTACTATCATGCATGATGTGCATAGCCTCCTCCTCAAATGCCCCATGCTCCACCATATGCTGCTCAAGCTGAATCATCACAAGTGACTCATCATCCTAAATATATCTCATCGAGTCCTCTGATTGCTCACCCTGCACGTTGGAAGAAAAATATGGCCTACTGTTGTCAACTCCCCATGACTTCTCATGCTCCCCAAAAGCATCCTGATATGACCCCATGGACTCACTTGAAGAAGGGTCCTCATCCTAGCATACAGAAGGAATGTCCCTCTACTCTACCTCTACCACATCATCTACATCACTCAAGAACAAGTAATTAGGCCTTGAAGGTTATTTGGAGATGAAGCAAAGTCCCTTCTTTCTCAACTTGTTCTTTCTTCTTGAATGCTTAATATTAATGATCTTGATGATACCTCTTGTGCCTCAGATCTACCGATAACACCCTCGTAGCCCTGTCTCTACTAAACGTGGTGTCTCCAGATGCTCAACAATGTCCTCATCAATCCTAGGTGAGCTGCATCCCAGGGTACACTTAATGCCGCTATCCATAAGTCCCCTTGGAGGCAACACTCAAAGTTCCGGTTGCGCGGTATCATGGGTCACTGCATACCACCAAGTATCTCCGAACTCCTCATCATGCCTCTGTATGATGAAACCTACCCTTGTACACTAATGGATACTACCGGATATGACTATACCATCATGTACTGTATAGTATCCTGCATGGGCCAAAATATCCACAACTCTGCTAGTAAACCTCCCATGAGGTGGGCTACATCTACCCATCTTCTCTAAAGGATCGGAGCGGCTCGAATCCTCAGATGACAATGACATCATTGCTCCTATCCTCCATAACTCAAGTGTACCATATATCCATAAGAGAGCACCGTCTCTACGTACTGTCATTTCTAGTGGCCTGCCGATGCCACCTCCTCCAAGCAACTCTTGCCAGAGTAGGCTAATCACCCTGTGACTCCATGCATGTTCGTTATGCTGAGATAGCTCCTGAAAAGGGTGTACCCTCCCATCGAACAATCCAATCACTAGGGATGTTCAGTGCTCTGATAGATATCCGCAAATGTGTGTGTGCCCAAACATCAAACCCATCGCACAATAACTACCATCTACTGAATCTATCATGTGATGGTAAATCCCACCTGGATCCTAATAGTAATCTTGCCCTCGTGTCCCTATGGTACTCCATGGACTCTGTTGAAATGTGGCCACAGATGTGTCTAGCTACCTAGCCTCCTCCATGGGGTACTAGCTTAGTACCTCTCGCCATCCAACCTCGAGAAAAGAATCAAATGCAAGAATCCCTGCACATATCATTAGGGGAGATTTGAGTTATAAAATGGGTCTCATAAGGAAATTATAAAATAATAGTGGAAATAATAAAATAAGATTAGATGACATCATCAAAGTTTAGGGGGAAAAAAGAAAAAACTATTTTTTCAAATCGCATTTTCAACTTATCTCCCTATGGGTTTACTCAAATTCGAGCAATAACACTCATTAGATGCGCAATTTGATTCCTCATCTAACAAGTACCCATGTTGCATACTTTTGATGAACCCTGCTACTTGAAAAATGAGAAATACATGAAAAAAATTATTGCAATTACGTTTTTTCATGTATTTCTCATTTTCCGTGTAGTAGGGTCCATCGAAAGTATGCAACATGGGTACTCCTTGGATGAGAAATTAAATTTTGCATCCAATGAGTACTCCTGCTCGAAAATTGAGTAAAAAATTAGGGAGATAAGTTGAAAATATGAGTTGAAAAAGTAGTTTTATTATTTTATTAATTTTTAATCTTTTTACTTTTTTACTCCAAAAATGGTGAATCACCCCCCATGGTTGACATTATCATCTTGAATACTATTGGTTCTTATAAAGTTTATTTTGGTTGTACATTTTTCTTAGGAGGCCCATTTTAGACCTCAAAACTCCCCTAATGAATAGTCCCTCCATCGTGTGAGTGATGCACCCTGTCGATGTATGCTTGAAGGGGGGTGCTCTGACACTCCAATGTTCCCTCTAACTGCACCATTAGGGAATCCAACCGTTCCCCAATGTGGACCAAATTTTCCGCTAACTCGACACAAACCACTCTATTATTCCACTGTAAAGAAATGTCAAACAACTTTGCCGTTGACTCGACACAAACCACTGTAATATTCCACTATAAAGAAACATCAAATGAAAATCCAAGATAGGCCACTATAATATGTATGGACCATAAAAGGTGATCCATCTTGTTGGGGGAGTAGCACATGGATTGGAGCTCCCCATTGGGAGTAATGCCCCCAACATTTTTCATGCCTCATGCCTGAAAAAGGATATTGGACAACATGTAGTTGCCACCATGGATCTCACACCTATTTATAATGTGAGCCATTTGGTTTTATCACCAAAGGCTATCTTATACACTTGGGAGGGGTAGCTAAGGAACAGAGTGATTGGAGGATATCTGATTCAGTGGAGGAATCTACCAGATGAGGATGTTGCATGGGAAGGAGAGGATATTTTGCAGCATCCATCCTTGCAGTTGCTTGAGGACAAGCAACATTTGGGAGGGGAGGACTGTAATATTCCTAAGTAGCTTTTATCTTGTTAAAATATTAAATTTTATTTTTGTCCACAAGATAGATGAATAAGAGGGTAGAGGGACCCATAAATCTCTTTAGTATGAATAAACCACTTCTAATGTGAATGTGGATCACTGCATATAGTTGAATAAATCATTCCTTGGTGTGAATGGGGGTCAATGCATGTGGATGGGTTCAAGATTGACCAAATCAACAACACAGTAATGGAGGTAGTGGAGAGATATTGGAAGACAACGCAGTCATAATGGGAGGAAGTATCCATGAGAGTAGCATATTTAATGAGTGGGACCAAGGGGGAGGAGGCTCACAACGAATATAAGGAACGGGATGTCAGCCATAGAGGGAATTCTAAATATTGTTTATGTATGGTCATTTATGACTTTCTTCACGCTTCAGCTGTTTTGCGGAGTTTTTTGTGCTGTTGAGCACAAGGGTGTTTCCAGGCGAAAATCCCACCCTCATCCTCGGGGGACTTTGGGTGTCCACTCAGGAGAGGTTCCTTTGAGATTCATTCCATCATCTGACATTAGGCCAATCTTCAGTCACCTTCAGCAGTGCAGTCTCCTTTAGGAATTGTGCAATCCATGAGGGCAGTTTCAATGGAGGGTTGATAACACAAGTTTTTGAGCTTGTTTTCCAGTGAGGGGAGAAACCCTTCATCCGGAAAGTCATCGGGGAGGAGTATCAGATTTTTTTAGATCAGATCAGCCACCTCACAAAAATTACCTAATTGTAGAGCATAATTCAACCCTAGGGCTGCATTTTTCATATTGTGTATTTCTGGAAACCCTTTCTGGGTTATCTTGGAATTGTGATAGAAAGTCTAGATCTCTGATCCTGACATTTTTTGAGCTCTTTATCAGCAGGTTTACGCATTCCTAGTTTCTAGCAGCAGTTATTTCCAACAATATTGTGCAGTCATGGCCTCCCAGCAGTTTAAATAGCATCAATTTTTCATGTCTTGATGTATAGGGTCATTTGAGGATTGTTTTTCCTAGCTTGAGTGTCTTTTCCTCAAGATCTTGTACTTCATTTTCTGCTATCATATATAATAAAATGGCTCAATGATCTACTCATGTTTTGATGTGTTGATGTTTACTACATTTCCTGGTTTTATGTTCAATATTCCTATTTTTCCTATTTGGGAATATTACAGTGCTATTAAAGCATAATCTTGGCTCAGCCTGTGAGGCATCACATCTATGTCATCAGAAGAAGAAGAAGCTCTCACAGAAAGGGAGAAGCGGTATATTAATAGAGGTCGAAGGTTTGATTATACAAACAATGAAGAATAAAAAGGCAATATCATAAGAAATGGATGAAAATGAGTTTTCGAAGCTTCTTCTCCAAACCATACAAGATATTGCCAAAAAAATCAAGGAGATGAGGATGGAAAGACAAAAGGAGACCCCAAGAGGGTTTCTACATGGGGAAATATCCAACACTTCACATCACTGGTGTGAGAAACCAATTGTGCAACAAGTTTCTCAACACTCCACCATGCCTACATTCCTAGCAGTAGGAAATGGGGGTGGAGGACCCCAAGAAAAAGAGGCTCTTGGTGACTACTTTCTAGAATATGAATCTCAATCCCAAAAGTTCAAGGAGAATATGAACTTCCAAGATTTCTGTTAAATCAAGGATAATAGTAGACCCCGTAATAACAATAAGAGTGTAGGGTACATGTAGAATAATGATCTGCTGTTGGACAAATACTGAGGGGGGGGGGGGGTGAATCACTACTTAGAGCTTACTGAAAATATTTTAACTTTTTCTTTACAGAATTCCATACGCGGCTTTGATGAACCAAAATTGCGTATACATGCACATATACTAAAAGAATCAGTAAATATGTGCAGTAACAGCAGTATAAATCATCACACAAGTGCAACACACATGAACACCAATATTTAAGGTGGAAACCCAATCGGGAGAAAACCACCACTGCTGTCATCTCTTTCTTCAATATTTATTATATGGAAAATTGTTTACAATATTGTACTGATGCAGAATCATATAAGTACGTAGGCTTCTATATGCAGAAGGCTGCAACCTTCTCTCGTTTTCTAGCTGCTACTGGAAGGGAGCTACAACCCCCTGAACTCGTTTACCAGCCATTACTGGAAGGGAGCTTCAACCCCCTGATCAGAATGCCAAATTTTACTGGCAGGAAGCTTCTACTTCCATACTGAAGGCTTCAACCCTCAGAACCACTGCATACCACGTTTCATCAATTTTCATACTGGATCAAACATCATCAACACAACTCTTCATAAACATCAACAACCATGAATTTTACCCAATACATCAACTAGAACAGTGAGATCATTGTAACCAAAACTCAGAAATAACCTAGACTTCATAATAAATATGCAGATACAAACTCAACCCTGGTCATTCATCAACTTAAAATGCATACGCTACTTCACTTCACTAAACCCATGTGTATATGCGCTTTCCTTCAAACCAACCTACGTATAGCTCTGTGAATACTGTTTTTCAGAATGTAATCAGTCTCAGATCTAGATCTGAGGCTTTCAGTCAGATATCTTTAGAAATGCAGAACCCTTCATCAGTTAGTCACCATCAACCATGTTTATTTTCTCATTGATCAGATTGTACATAATCAACTTAGCAACATATAAAATATTCAAACAACCCAGATCTACAAGAAGACTTCATTGACAGACAACAGAAAAATAGCAGGAATAACAAAAAAACCTCTGCAATAAGCTTTAGAAAACCCTAACTGCCATACGCGCCTTTTCTGAATCAAAACCGCATATATACATGCTTTTACTGAGACGAACTAGCGTATAGATCTGTAAATATAAACTTTGCAGAATGAACCAGATCCATAGAACTTAACTAGATTTATTCACTTGACTTCAACAAACTTACGCCAGGTCATAGATCTAATCATCTCTTTAACGGATCACACAAGAGCATAGTCATTTCAGATCTAGAGATCTTGAACCATAATTGTATTTGTTATTGCCTAAATCTACCTCAGGCTGAAAGAAGGCAGAGTTCAGGGTAACATCAAACCACGCTCAGTCTGGTAGCTATCCCTACCAGATCAGGAGAGGGCTCTCTCCGGGTCAATCTTAGCAAAGATAATCAATAGGGCTTGAGATGACTTGAAATAAAAGCTGATTTTAGGCTAGGTATATAAGTAAAGGAGTTTTATTTTGATTTTGGGGGTTTTGTTGGAATCAAAGGGAAAGGCAGTTTTGGGTTCGGGGATGAGGCCTAGTTTTTTGCAGATTTCTGAATGGGGCAAGGAAGGCAATTGTTTTCATGCTTTGGATTGAATGAATGGATAGTTCAGACCAGTGAGGAGCTGAAGAGGGAAAGAGGCTTTCAAGAATCCTCTTCAAATAGATGAAAACATGGAAAATTAAACAAAACTCAAGGCAGAGCAAAGCAATCTAATGAATTCCACCTTTATCACTCATTTGTTTAATTTAAGAAGAAAATAGGAAGGGAAATGGTACACATCAAACATCAGTAAACTTACAATCACTGAGAGAAACGCACCATCAAAACATAGAGCCACATGGATCCCAAAGAGTGCTGCAAACCCTGGTCTATTCCTTTGCCAAAATTGCAGAGATGAAATGTACAATGAAGTGCCAAGCAATCCCAAGTGTCCAACCCTGAAAATGACTAAAGAACTACAAGATATAGAAAAGCCTAACTCATCCCCATGCCTCTAGGGGTCGAGCTCACCATTCTAGGAGTTGTTTCAACAAGATCTAAACTAAGAACTAGAAAATAGGCAGTGGAACAACTTGCCTCTATAAGATAGGAAACTGATTCATTCAGTTAGAATTCACTTTTTGGTGAATGAATCTACTTGCATGGGTAAAATGTGCCAAAATTACATAAAAGTCATGAAATTACATAAATTTACATCAAGAGTTGTACATATGAGGATAAAAAAGTCAAACTGGCCAAAACTAGGCGAAAATCTGAACTGCTGAGTGAAAAATAGGCCAAATTTCCCAATGTGCCGCGCCTGAAATCTCTACGCGTAGCGCCACTTTGAGGCTGATTTTGAGGGCCTTCCTGAAGTCCAAATTGAGCTTAGGATAGCTCGTTGGAAATATCTACCTATCTAATTTCCAACCCAATTGGAATTTATGAATTTTGTTGTCATATGCCCCTCAAAAAATCAAATATCCCAACACTGCTTCCTGTGTGTCCAAAAAGTGGCAGAAAGGCCATTTTTTAGGTGTTTTTGACCCTTCAGGCAACCCAAAAACTTGTCAAAATCCTTAGGTAATGGGTATAAATGCATAAATTTTGATGAAAAATCTAGAAATACAAAGTTTTCCTCAAAAGGAGCTGCCAATTATAAGCGCGCGCCAAGTGGCGCTACGCGTTGGGCAGGAAAATCTGTTTTAAGGCCAAAAATTTCAAAATTGACAAAATTTTTCCAAAATTTCTTGAAATTTGGGCCGAATGTCTACCATTAAGTTCTATGCTGGGCCAAATAAGCTTCGGCCAAAATTTGGAGTCTATCATGCCTTTTACGACGCTTTAGTGCCCTTTCTAGTCTTGCTTTCAGGATCTTGATCCTCGCTTTGCAAACATGATTTCGCGCCCAATAATGGTTCTTCATGTGCCTGAGCATGTTATTTTCCTTTTTTTCCTTCTCCAACATTTTCTCAAGATGAATATTGACCCTCTCAAGCCAAGTCTCTCTATCAGCCTCAATCTCCTGCTTAATGGATGTCATCTCGGTTTGGCTTCTTTGGGCAGCGTGCCGGTTCTCACGAATGTTTCACAACTCCATGATTGTTTGCTGATATTACAAATGTTTTTTTCGCTGCTCCAGGTTGTTTACGATCCATTGGGCTCTCTGCAATTTAACGGTCAATGTGTCAATCTCCGCCTTCTGCTCCTAAATAGTCTCTCTCAACTTTGAGCTTGGAGAGCTCAAATCCTCATCAATCAGTATGAAACCTGTGTCTTGGCCTCCTGAAGGGCCCTCATCTTGCATAGGCCTCTTACCTCTATCCTGTACCTTTACCCGTGCTGCTGATGACGGCAACGAGATCCCTTCCACCCCAGGTGGAGATAATACTCGTCGGGCTGCTGCAAATAATCCTCTAGTGCCTCTCTGATAAGTGACATATGTCGGCACACTAGTAGTCTCTGCCTCCTGACCTCCATACTGATATGAAGGTTCACCTGCATCATGGAAAACCTCCGGAGGAACCTGAGGAGCTGTGAAGAAATCACGGGAAATGAAATCCTCCCATGAAATACCCTGCAATCCAAGCTGATGTACAACCACGATCTTGATGAGTGCATAGTGATAAATACTGTTGTACTGCTGCTCGGGAGTTTTCTTCTGCACAAGAGTGGTCATTCTCTCGATGTTCCGGCACATGAAATAAGGTATGTTCATCATCCTCACTCTGGTGAAGTTCATCAATAACCTGATGTGGTAGGCATATAGGCGCGAAAACTGGCCCTCACAATTGAAGTATCTGATAATGAGTTTCATCAGAGGCGCATAGGATTCCTTTAGGAACCGGAATGGGAACACTCTGCTGAGCTGCCTCACAAATCTAGGCCAGATGTATGGTTCATAATGCACTCTGTCCACCTGCTATATTTTGTTCCATTTTTCACCCACATTCGGTATTCCGGTTGCTTGATAGATGGTTTCCGGTGTCAAAGTGAAATTTACACCAGCAAGAGTTACTTGACCATCATGTAAATGCAATACAAAAAAACGAGCCAACTCCCGATGATGATGGATCCTATCAATAATTTCACAAAACTGATAGCATGACTGTTGTTGGAAACATGCCATGGCAAGTGGGCAAGCCTGCAATTCAGTCAATGAGGTGGGCTCTTCTCTCACATGTCTGCCACTCTTATGAGGCCTTCTAGGTGCATGTAACTCAGTGGTGGAATCACTAGCTCGGTCATATGATGTATCAGTATCTGTCTCCATGATGTCCATGCAAGGTGTATGTTGGTTTGTATGAGATGAAAATGAGAAATTGGTGCTTTGTTTCAATTGCCAAATATATGGTGGTAAGAGAGGGAATGTGGAGAAATAGGGCAGTAGGAACAATGGACCTCAATCAAGTGATAACTGAAGTGTAGGGACAGCCAATTGACTGTTTGGGAAACTTGGGGTTTGGGAATTTTTTGCAAGTGAGATGGAAAAGGGAGAATGAGAGTGAGATGAAATGACTTGGGATAGGGAAATGGGGCTTAGGAGTGAATGAATTTTAGAGATGTAAGAGGATGGTGTAGTGATGAGATAACAATGATGGGAGATGGGAAAAACAAGGTGGGGAATTGAGTAATTTGGCACCAAATTATTTTTTATAACACCAACTTCAAAACCCTAAGGAAGTAATTCTCAATAAGATGATAGGGTTTAAGTTTTGGCATTCAAACTCTCATATTCAAACTCAAACAACACCAAACATTGGTTAATGGCAATTACAAGATCACTTGAACTTACTTGGAGCAAGGAGACCGAATCGTTTTGATGATTGAGAGAGATGGAAAATTTTTTTGTGTTTCGGCCCAGTGCGCCGCGCAGAAAACCTAGTGTGCCATGCTGGAACAATTTAACACACAGGGGCATGACTCTATGCGCTGCGCTCAGCCTATGTGCCACGACACTTGCCCAGTGCCCGCGCTCTGCAAATGACACACAGTCTTCGCTCCTCCACGATTTCTTTGCTCCTCCACGAGTTTCCTTAGCTCCTTGCTATGTCTTGGCATGCAAATGGATTGTTGAAACAATGAAAATATCTTTTATGGCAAAGGTTTTAATTTTTTCTTATTGAAAACCCACTTTTGTAATGTTTGAACTTTGACACTTTTTAAATAAACTCTGTTTTTCTTCCTTTTGATTTTTGGACTGAATGATGAATTTCTTGTCTGTTTTGTAGGGATAGATGGCATGGAAATTTGGCAAAGACGACCAGGGTTGAGAATGGAGCATTATTACAACTAAAGAACTTAAAAATTACATTGCATTTATTACAAAAGGATAAAATAGACAATTTTTCTTCAAAACAGAGTTTTGCAGAAAAATCATTATCGAGCATTATGATGATGAAATTTTTGCACTGATACCTTATTTGAAGCTTCCTCATATGCCTGCTGGCCATTATTATGCATCTTGAGACCTGATTGATAAAACCCTAGACCTAATGAACCTAAAAACCCTAAAATGACTCTTTGCCAAGGCTGAGACCAAAAATGACTGTAAATGATTTTGATGAATAGACATGGACTAGCAGGTACATGACATGAGGGATATGAGTGACAAGACCCTTCCTTAAGATGATCCATGCTCCTAATGGAATGCAGTTGACTAAACTGAATGAGACACCTAAAATGAAATGCAACAAGAGAAATTTGATCTCTCACGGAGGGATGAAGATACCGACTCTAACAATATCCATGGGTGCATCATAGATTCAGATCTATCAATTAAAACAGAGTTCATCCCATGTAGATATACCTTAGAGAAAATTATTCAGTAACAACTCTTACTCATGCACCCTTTGCACTATGATATTCTTCTCCTTATATAGATTTAGCCTTTACCAATACCATGAGTCAAAACCACACAACTGCTGATGGTATTCTTGGACAGAATCAAATAGACAATACAACACTCAATACTGTGGGCTAATACCATGGTAATGCCCCTTGGTATCATAATTGTAAAGCGCAAAAGGCATACACGATTTGGATAGTTCGTATTCGTGTGTATATGCGAATTCTCTTTATAAAAACTATGTATATTCCAATTCTGATTGTATACGCAGATTACCTTCATAAAAGTAGTGTATACATTGCCTCCATACGTAGGTCACCTTCATCAAACTTGCGTATACAATGAGAAATATTTCCTGTTTCAGTTCTCTTGCACTTACTGGAATTCCTTTTTCTGTCACATTTGAACTGACCTGTAGAAACATCATTTTTACATCTTTAACACATAGGTTGCTTATCAAGAGGCAACTCATCAAGTAGGTTTCCATCAAGAACAACTTCATCAAGTAGGTTGCCATCAAGGACAAAATATTGCAACATATTGCCAACAATCTCCCCCTTTGGACTTGATGGCAACCATGATGGTGTTTGATCATCACAATAGATAAATATATTAATCATAACCATTATTCAAACACCAAAATACTCTCCCCCTTTGACATCAAGGGCAAAGGGCGAACCAAAACAAGGTTTATCTTCCCTTGTAGAAAGACGAGCTCTGAAGATCTGATGTGTACTCAATTTACCATGCTCCCCCTGAGTTCAAGTTGGACCTTTAAACATATTTTTCAATGAAGTACATGACTCAACCGAGTATGGCCTTTCCTATCACGAAGGACTCATACTTACATTAGTGATCCAACCAAGTGGAATTACAAATTTGACTCAACTTCCCAACCAAGTGGGTTTACAAATTTGAACAAGTCCTTACGTGACTGAATATAACAATTTTACGTCATAGGTCATAACATGACCTTTTCATCAAATTACAGATATGACTATTTATGACCAAAACCAAAGAGTCTCAAACATGAGATCATAACACAACAACCAATCAGAATGCCAACAATGCATCCTTTTCCACAAGACAAGTGCTCGACCTTAGCTTGTGCATCCTGAACACCTTCAAAAACCAAATCATCAAAGAATTTTCATCAAGGAGATAAATATCAGAAAGATGAATACTGGAACAAAAACAAAGATTACCCAATAGTACCACAACTGTTCTGAAATTCCCACCCAGAGAATTTCTGTCAGCAAAACCTATATGCGGTTTTATGCACATAACTCGTGTATATACGCGATTTGCCTTTATGAAACCCATGTACCGAATTTAATCTTCTGAAATCAAGCAGATATGATTTGAGAGGCAGAGACAACTCCCAGCTTCCGTCTGAGATATTCGAATGCTTCCATGGGAAGAGGTTTAGTAAATGTATCAGCAACTTATTCTTTGGAGGGAACATACTCCAATTTAACCTTTTGTTCAAGAACTTGTTCACGTAGAAAGTGATACTTGATAGGAACGCGCTTGGTCTTGGAATGCATAATAGATTATTTTAGATACTAATGGCACTTGTATTATCACACAAAATGGAGATGGGAGGTGAACATTTGATTTGAATTTCTTGTAAATTCTGCATCATCCAAACTAGTTGTGTGCAACATGATGTGGCAGCCACATATTCTGCTTCTACTGTAGATAAGGCAATATAACTTTGTTTCTTGCTAAACCAAGATACTAATTGGGGCCCCATATAGAATGCACCACCACTAGTGCTTTTTCGATCATCAACATTTCCAGCCCAATCCGCATCTGTGTAAGCATGAAGAGTGAGATCAACATTTTTTGGATACCATAGACCAAATTCTTGAGTCCCTTGTAGATATTTGAATATTCTTTTTAAAACCTGAAGGTGTGACTCTTTTGGATTAGCTTGGAATCATCCAACTTTAATCCCAACTGCATGCATAATGTCGGGTCTTGTACCAGTTAGATAAAGCAGACTTTCGATCATGGATCTGTTTTCTGGTTGATTCACTGTGGGAGAATCATCGTGAGAACTGAGGTTACACCCAATTACCATTGGTGTTCTTACAGGTTTGCAGTCTTCCATCCCATACTTTTTCAGAATTTGCTTAAGATATTTTTCTTGTGATAAAAAAATGCCATCTATTGCTTGTTGCACTTGTAAGCCAAGAAAAAATGTTAGTTCCCCAAGTAAAGACATTTCAAATTCTTGTTGCATAACAGAAGCAAATTTGACTCATGGACTCTTCAGTACTCCCAAAAATGATGTCATAAACATATACAACTACAATCAATAGTTTATCGTTTTCAATTTTTGTGTATAAGTTGCCATCAGCATATCCCTTTGAAAATCCTTGTTGATGAAGATATTTGTCAAGACGATAATACCATGCCCTTGGAGCTTGTTTGAGACCATATAAAGCCTTTTTAAGTTTGCAAACACGTTTTTCATCATTTCCAAAAATTAATCCTTCTAGTTGTTCTATATAAACTTCTTCTTCTAGATCACCATTGAGGAAAGCAGATTTAACATCCATTTGATAAACTTTGAATTGTTGAAAGCTTGAAAAGGAAAGAAACATTCTTATGGATTCAAGTCTAGCTACAGGAGCAAATGTTTCTTCAAAATCTATACCTTCTTGTTGAGAATACCCTTTACAAACAAGTCTAGCTTTGTTTCTAATAACATCTCCATTTTCATTTAACTTGTTTTTGAATATCTGTTTTGTTCCAATAACATTTTTATCATGAGGTCTTGGAACCAATTCTCAAGTATGATTCTTTTCAATCTGATCAAGTTCTTCATTCATGGCTTGAATCCAACATTCATCTTTGCTAGCTTGATTGACATTCTGTGGTTCAATAGTGGATATAAATGTCAGATAGCTAGGAGATCCTACAAGAGTTCTTCTTGTTTGGACACCTGATCCCTTTTCTCCAAAAAATTGAGATTCTGGATGATTCTTTGAACATACCTGGATGGAGCCTTTTCAGATAGATATTCTTCTGGTGCTTCATTGGGTTCACCTTCTATATTGTTTCTATTTGATGTAGGAAGATATGCATCACCGTATTCTTCATTTTTTGTTGGTATTTCCCCTTTTGGAGCTGAGAGAGACTCATCAAGTACAACATCAATGCATTCAACAATATTTTGAAGTATTTTATTGTAACATTTATATGCTTTACTTCTAGAAGATTAACCAAGAAATATTCCTTCATCTGCTCTAGGTTCAAACTTACCAAGTTTTTCATCATTGTTCTTGATAAAACATTTGCTTCCAAAAACCCTAAAATGCTTTACAGTTGGAAGATTACCATACCAGAGCTCATAAGGAGTTTTATCACTGTTCACACGAACATGAGCATTGTTAAGAATATTTACTGTACTATGTGCTGCTTCTCCCCAAAAGGTATCAGGTGTTCCAGAATCATTAAGCACAACAGAAACCATTTGTTTCATTGTTCCATTCATTATTTCTGCCATGCCATTTTGTTGTGGGGTTCCAACTACAAAAAACTGTCTTTTTATGCCATGTTTTTCACAAAAATCAAAGAATTCATCTGATATATATTCCCCTCCTCAGTTAGATCTAAGAAATTTTATTTTTAGATCTAATTGATTTTCAACCAAGGCTTTGAAGATCTGAAAATCTTAAAATGCTTCATCTTTGTGTTTTAGTAACCCAATCCAACACATTCTAGAGAAGTCATTAATAAATAGAATATAGTATTGTTCTGCACGGGGTGATTTTTTCCTCATAGGTGCACATAAGTCAGTATGTATGAGTGCAAGAGGCTTACTTTCTGATCCTTCTTTGGCATTGAATTGCACTCTAGTTTTCTTACCGAATTGGCAAGATTTGCATATGATATTTTCAGGCAGAGTGATGCTGGGAAGATCACGAACAACTTTGAGTCTACTAGATTTGCTAATTTGAGAGAAGCTCAAGTGCCCCAATCTTCTGTGCCATAACCAATTTTCTGAAGATTTACCCAAGTAACATTGTTGTTTGCAACCTTTCAATACGTACAGATTGCTCGGTGTTCTGGTTCCTTTTATTACTGTTTTTCCTGTGTCAAGTTCATGGACCACACATTCTTTTGAACTAAATATAACTTCATTTCCTTGATCACACATTTGACTCACACTCAACAGGTTATGTTTTAATCCATCCACATACATAACATTGTTAGCTTTTACCTTTTCTTTTAGAAAAACATGACCTTTTCTTTTAATGACAACAGGAGTATCATTTCCAAAGGTAACATTCTTTTCTCTTTCTAGAGAATTATATGCAAGGAGTTTATTTCTATCACCTGTCATGTGTTTTGAGCATCCTCTATCAATGTACCATTGATTTCCTTCCCCTTTTGCAAATAAGGCTATGCCACAGTTCTCAACCTGTAAGTCCTTATTTCTCCATGCATTGGAATTTGAAGGTATATGCTCTTTTGGTTGAAGTTTGCTCCTGCATTCAGATTCTCCATGACCAAAGTTATTGCAATAAGCACATTCAATTTAATTTTTAAGAGGAGAAAAATTGTTATAAGTATTCTTCTTTATTCCGGTCTCATTTCTTTGCTTTCTTGCTTCTCTGGTCATGATGGTTTTGTATGCAACACATTGAAAAAATTTATGACCAAAATTATGACATGAGAAACATTGTGCATTAAAGAAGAAATTTATGCGATCATGAAACCTTCTATTTGTGTTTACCTGTTGATTGGTGTTTCTCTGATTGATATCTCTGCTATTTTTCTTTGTATTGAAGTGGTCATGCTTTACCTGTGAAGATTCTTTGTTTTCTTGCTGAGTGACAGAATGTTGTAGGATAGCTTTAGCTGCATTTAGATAGCTTGGTGCTGAAGACTGAGAGGATTCTCTAATATATCCAAGACCTGTCTTTACAAAAGGAGAGCGTTGAACCTTGATAATTTAATATAAGGTTTCAGTTCCTTTAGCAAATCTAAGATTTAAAGTTTTCTCTTTCTCAATTTCCTTTCTTAGACTTACTATTTCACATTCTAGTTTCTCATTGTGCTTCTCCTTTTCTATAAGCTGATTCTTTAGACTATCTATGGCAATTTTGTTTTCTTCCAAACATATTTTGAGCTGATTGATTTCTTCAAGAAAATCATTTTCTTCTAGAGCATCCATAAAGGTATCTTTAGCCTCAGTAGAGTCTTTTTCAAAATCCATGAGTAGTCTAACATCTTGATCAGATTCTCCTTCATGACTATTTGATAGCCCATCACTATCTTCATGAGTATAATAACTTTTTTCTATTGATGAACCGATTTTTATTTCCTTTTGCCACTTCCTTTCCTTTTTCATGTTTTTCTTTATAAGGACACTTAGCAGCATAATGACCAACCCTTCCACAAGAAAAAAATTTAAAAGGAAGCTTACCTCTGAACCTTCCTGTGCCAAGTTGTAGCTTATTTACAAAAATTATCTCATCTTCTTCTGAAACCTACCTTGATCCTTCTTGTTCTTCTGCTTCTTTTCCTTTTGCAACAACTCTAAAAACAACTTCTTTGACTTTAGATGGATAGTTTTCTCATTTCAAAAGTAGTTAGAATTCCATGAAGTTGAACAATAGTAAGAGTTTGTAGATCTTGCTTTTCTTCAATAGCATACACTTTAGACTCGAATTTGGGAGTTAGAGATCTTAAAAATTTTTGTACCAGAGTAGTGTCAGTTATGGTTTCACCCAGATTTCTCATACGATTTATAATATCATCTAGATGTAAAAATAAACTGGCAATTCTTTCCTCATTATGAATCCTGAGATTTTCATATTGAATTCTAAGAGTTTGGAGTTTAGCACTTTTTTCCTTTGTATCACCTTCATAGCTTAGAATGATTTTGTCCCATATCTTTTTTGCTGTATTCAATTGCATGACTTTGAAAAATTCTAATTCAGTCAAACTTCCCAATAATGCATTGACCACCTTTGCATCGGTCTCATATTTCTTTATTTCTGCTACATATGTTGGAACTGATGCTGGATATTGATAACCTCCTTCAACTATAGCCCATACATCTGCTCCAAGAGACTGAAGATAGGATATTGTGCTTGTCTTCCAGAAGATTAAATTGTTTCTGTTGAAGAGAGGAGGCCTGATAGATGTTGTCCCTTCTTGATTACTCATCTTAGCTGATCTTCCTTCTAGCGATTAAGATTCTTTAGAAGAACCTGCTCTGTTACCAATTGTTGGATAAATACTGAGAGGGGGGGTAAATAAGTATTTAGAGCTTACTGAAAATATATTAATTTTTTCTTTATAGAATTCCATACGCGGCTTTGATGAACCAAAATCGCGTATACACGTGCGTATACTAAAAGAAACTAGCCTATACTGATATAATTTTACAGATTAGAAAAATTTTCAGGAACAAAATTTAACTCAGTTTAGCAGTCATGCATCTGTTAGATAATCAGTAAATATGTGCAGTAACAACAATATAAATCATCACACAAGTGCAACACACATAAAAACTAATATTTAAGGTGGAAACCCAATTCGAGAGAGAACCATCGCTGCTGTCGTCTCTATCTTCAATAGTTATTATATGGAATATTGTTTACAATATTGTACTGACGCAAAGTCATATCAGTACGGAGGCTTCTACTTGCAGAAGGCTGCAACTTTCTCTCGTTTTCTACTACTACTGGAAGGGAGCTACAACCCCCTGAACTCGTTTACCAGCCACTACTGGAAGGGAGCTTCAACCCCCTGATCAGAACACTAGCTTTTACTGGAGGGAAGCTTCTACTTCCATACTAAAGGCTTCAACCCTCAGAACCACTGCAGACCACGTTTCATCAATTTTCATACTGGATCAAACAGAATCAACACAACTCTTCATAAACATCAACAACCATGAATTTTACCCAATACATCAACCAGAACAGTGAGATCACGGTGACCAGAACTCAGAAATAACCCAGACTTCAAAATAAATATGCAGATACAAACTCAACCCTGATCATTCATCAGCTTAAAATGCATACGCTACTTCGCTTCACTGAACCTGCGTGTATACGCACTTTCCTTCACACCAACTTGCGTATAGCTCTGTGAATACTATTTTTTAGAATGTAATCAGTCTCATATCCAGATCTAAGGCTTTCAGTCAGATATCTTTAGAAATGCAGAACCCTTCATCAGTTAGTCACCATAAACCATGCTTATTCTCTCATTGATCAGATTTGTACATAATCAACTTAGCAGCATATAAAGTATTCAAACAACCTAGATCTACAAGAAGACTTCATTGACAGACAACAGACAAATAGTAGGAATAACAGAAAAACCTCTGCAATAAGCTTTAGAAAACCCTAACTTCCATACACGCCTTTTCTGAAGCAAACCCACGTATATATGCACTTTTACTGAGATGAAATAGCGTATAGATATGTAAATATAAAATTTTCAGAATGAACCAGATCCAAAGAAATTACCCAGATTTCTTCACTTGACTTCAACAAACTTGCGCTAGGTCATAGATCTAATCATCTCTTCAATGGTTCACACAAGAGCATAGTCATTTCAGATCTAGAGATCCTGAAACATCAATGTATCCATGGGTGCATCATAGATTCAGATCTATCAATTAAAACAGAGTTCATCCCATGTAGATATACCTTAGAGAAAATTATTCAGTAACAACCCTTAATGATGCACCCTTTGCACTATGATCTTCTGCTCCTTATATAGATTTAGCCTTTACCAATACCATGAGTCAAAACCACACAACTGATGATGGTATTCTTGGACAGAATCAAATATACAATACAACGCTCAATACTATGGGCTAATACCATGGTAATTCCCCTTGGTATCATAATTGTAGAGGGAAAAAGGCATACGTGACTTGGATCGTTCGTATCCGCGTGTATCCGCGACTTATCTTCATAAAAATTGTGTATATTCCAATTCTGAATGTCTACGCAGGTTGCCTTCACAAAAGTAGCATATACATTGCCTCCATATGCGGGTTGCCTTCATCAAAACTGCGTGTACATTGAGAAATATTTCCTGTTTCAATTCTCTTGCACATACTGGAATTCCTTTTTCTGTCACATCTGAACTGACCTGTAGAAACATCATTTTTACATATTTAACACATAGGTTTCTTATCAAGAGGCAACTCATAAAGTAGGTTTCCATCAAGAACAACTTCATCAAGCAGGTTGCCATCAAGGAAAACATATTGCAACATATTTCCAACATCTGCAGCATACTATGGGTAGATTATTTCAGCCTTCTTTTGATGGGTCATCCAATTGCACAACCAAGGCTCGGGTAGAAAAATTAGACATCTATTTCCAATTGAACCAAGTACCAGATATTGAAGCTATTAAGATAGCAGCGCTGCACCTTGAAGGTGAAGCACATGAATGGTGGTTTCACGGTCTATCTACATTGGGGCATGCAAATGTGACTGCATATGCATAATTCACCCAGAGGTTGGTAGAAATATTTGACTGAAGAGATCTAGAGGCACCCTTTGTTGAGCTACCCAAGCTCAAGCAGTCAAGAAATCCAGAGACCTATATCTATGAATTCCTAAAACTTTCCGTTATGGTACCAGATTTATCTACATATTGGAGAGTATATATGCTCATTGATGGGCTAGCAGAGCCTTTGCATGGGTTTGTGACGTCTAGTAGGCAAACTACGCTCCAAGATGCCATTGAGAGGGCTAGGGACTTACAAGATGCTTTTCCAAGGGCAAGAGCTCCATTTCAACAAAGGCCCACTTTTCAGTAAAGGAGAAATATGTGAAGGTTCCTCCCCCAAAGGAGAAACCGAGCAAAGGGATTCTTAGTGATGATGTCTCAAGAGAGTTGAGGAGGAGGAAGCTTTGCTTCACTTGCCAAGAACCATGGGAACCAGGGCATCAGTGTGCTGCGGGAAAGGTACACTACGTTGAAGTATTCTATGATAGTGAAGAGGAGGAAGAAGAGGAGACAGAAGGAGGCATTAGTGCCGTGGAACCAGGAGAGGATCCACCATCACCAAGGGGTGGAAATGGGAAATTTTCTCTAATTGGAGGGGCCCTTGCATCTTTGCAAGGAGTACCCAAGTATCTGACCTTGAGAGTCTGAGACACAGTTCAAGGGAAGCGGGTGTCAGTATTGATAGACAGTGGGGCTGCCCAAAATTTTATTGATGCTCAATTAGTGCAGAAGAGAACCATACCTGTTAGGGTCCCGTGATTTGGCTGATTGGCAAACCAAATGACAGTGTAACATCAAACCAAGCTTTAGAGTCCGAGGACCTAGCCTGCCTAGACCCAGAGAGGGCTCTCTCTATGTGTGTAAGGGATATCTGTGTGTTTGCTTATTGTGTTCTGATTTTAGGCTAGTTATGAAGTATGTTTTTGGTTTTGGTTTTTTAATTTGTGAGGGATGAAACTGATCAAAGATACGAGATAGGTAAAAATATGTCAGATCAACTGGGCTATGGGGTCGAAAAGGTCAAGAAAGCTATTAGATGGTGATACAAGGCTGTTAAAGGGCCGATTTGATTCAAGGTAGAAAGGATCTTTGGGCAAAATGGAGTAAATGGACATCAAGTTTGGGAACAACAAAGAGTTTCAAGCATAAATAGTTCAATATATAACATAAAAATGGTAGGGAAAACCATTAATCATGCAGAATGTAACTATAAGCTAATCAATACATAGAAATAAACATTCAAGCCATGCATAGAGGTATATGACCCTCTAACTTTGGGAAATGACTATCAGACTTTGGGGAAAACACTTAAGATGGACAAACAACTTAACTTACTATGCTGGAACGCCTAAACACAGTACTTCAAGTTATTGGGCACTTTGAACAACAAGATTTGCATAGTTTTAGGCAAAGGGATAGATCGGAACTAGGCCTCCTTGGTTCAACAAAATGATAATCTAATCAGTCAAAGAGAAATTTCATGGATGGAACTAAAGCTAGCCATAGGTAAGCAGAGCGTACCGTAAGTCATACTTAGCATGTATAAAACCATGAATGAAATAAGCAACAATATCCTAAATTATTAAAGAGCAGTCAAGAATTCTTTAATGTTACTTAGGAAGAAGAAAACAAAGAAGCTATGAAGAAACAGGAAATTTGAGGTGCCTCCATGGGCATGTCTCAAATTTGTTCTCTACTGATCTATAGCAAGCAAGAAAAATGTATTTATGAATGGAAACTAGAAGACAAAACAAAGAAAGAGACACTATACCATTCTACCAAGTCATGGAATCCAACAACAATCCTCTATTCATCATCGAAGAACATCCAAGAGACAATCCAAAAGCATGAGACAAGTATTTCTTCCAAAGCTTATATGACCATATATTGCTTCTATCATCAAGTTCAGCCTCTTTTTACAATGAAATCCTTTGGAATATATAGGCCAAAGTGAGGAAAACCTCATGGTTCAACTTGCCATCCTATTGGCCTAATCAAAATATCTAAACTTGTCCTTGAGGCTTTGCAAAGCCCAAGGCACAAAATATCCCATAAAATATCTAAAAAATGCTAAAAAAGGGAATTAAATTGACTTTTCATAACTTCTCATGTGCAAAAATAGCTAAACGCACATGAGGAAATATTATTTTTTTAAGGTTCAAAATTTATAAAAATATTCAAAATTTACATCAGCAAAAGGTTCACTGTCTTGCCGGCAGCATTTGACAGCCTTCCTGATGTCGAAACGAGGCTCATGATAGCTCGTTGGGAAGAAATAAGTGTCTACTTTCTGGAACAGCTAAAATTTTCCCAATCTGATGCCTAGAAGTCCTCCAAAACTGAACCTGTGTGTAAAAAACCAAAAATTACAATTTGCTGATAGACCGGGTAGAGTGTGCAAAAAGCGAGCATTTTTCGCCATTTCGGGGGAGAAAATGATCTCCAAATGTTTTGAAAATCACTGAGAGTATGCTCCTGAAATTATGGCATCCAATGATACCATTCTCCTCCTTTGACGATCCCCCAAACTGAAATGGCGAATTTCATGAGTTTTGACCAAAAACTCAAAAATGCCAAAAAACCAAAGTATGTCAAAATTTGCCCAAAATCGGTGAGTATGACCCTCAAGGGTTCTTAGCAATATGTTCTGAAGCAGTGGCCAAAATCTCAAGCCCCGATGTGTCTTTCTTCACTTTCGATGCCGGGCGCTTCCCTTTAGCCTCCTTTAGCTTTTCTTGGGCAGCCTTTAACTTGCGACAGGCAAACTGATTTAACTTCTTGTAATGCCTCGTCATTCTCCTTTGCAGCTCTAGATCCCTGTTTTCCCTCTCCAAATTCTTCTCCAAATGGTCATTGACTCTTTCAAGCCACGCCTCCTTATTGTTTTCTATCTCCTGTTCAAACAATGCTGTGAGAGGGGTGGGTTGGAGAAGGGCATTTTCCTCCTCTTTTTGTTTCTCAAGGGCTCTTTTAAGCCCTATGGTTCTAGGCCTTTTTCGCCTAGGCTGGTCTTCTTCTTCACTTTCATAAAAATCGCCTATGAGATCATCTATCCTTGCTTGGGCTGTGGAAGCCTCTTTCTTGTACTTGGTCGCTCATGTCTCATAGACAGCCATATGGACACTCATTTGCCTATTTTGGGTTTCTAGAAAATGATTGAAATTCCTTTCCCTATGAAGATCACCTTTCAATGCATCAATTTCTCTCTTTCTTTGGATCAAAAGGTTTTCGAGAATGCGGGCCTCATTATCACTATCATCACTTGGGATTGGGATGATATTGGATGCACTCTCTCGCTCATGACCTCCTTCTACCTTGCCCTTCCCTTTGCTTTGGGTGGCTATTCTAGTGCTCTTCCTTTTAGGCAAATCAATGATAGGCTTCTTAGGCAATTTACCTTTGCTTCGAAGAGCTCTTGTCACATTTGGAGTGACCACCCTTGGCATTCTTTTCCTAGTTGTCTGGGACTTTGTCTTTTTAGGAGAGGATGACATGATTCCTTTACCTTTGTCATCTTACTTGTCATCCCCTTGAATTTGTTTTTTTCTTGAGGCTGCTGTGTATCTTGAGGAAGCTGCTGTGCATCATGAGGAAGCTGCTATGTGTCTTCTTTAGGTTGCCCCTGCTCCTCAATATCTTGCTGCTGTTCTGCCTCACTTTCCTGCTACCCTTGGTCATCAATATCATGCTGCTGCTCTGTCTCAATTTCCTGCTCATCTTGTTGTTCAAACTGCTGCTCAGACTGCTGCCCTTCCTCCCCTTGCTGCTGTTCATCACCATTGAGTTGCTGCTGTTCAGCACTCTCCTCCTCTTATTCCTGCTGCTGCTCACCATCACCACTATCATGCTGCTGCCCCTCATCCTCAGTTTGATGCTCTTCATCTTTTCCTTCATGTTCATGTCCTTCCTCTATCTGCTGGCCACTTCCTTCTCCTTCTCCCTGCTCTTTTGTTTGTGCTGTAGTGAACTTGATCCTTTTAGGAGTAGGCCTGCTAAAAGAAGGGGAGGGGCGATGAGTAGGAGCTGTAGGGGATGTATGGACTAGAGGGACAGTGGAGAAATCCGGGTGACTGATGAAAACATCCCAAGAAACCCTTTTCTTCTCAAGTTGGTGAAGGATGATGATTGTAATGAGAGAATGATGGAATAGAGAGGCTATTTGTTGGGATGGAGGCTTCTTCTGGACAGAGGAGGCCATTTTCTCAATGCTTTTGCATAAGAAGAAAGGAAGATTTAGCTGCTTGGTTCTTTTGAAATGCATCAACAGTCGGATGTGGTATGCATAAACTCGGGAGAATCTCCCCTCACAAGTGAAATACTTCATGATAATCTTTATAAGGGGGGCATAACTGGCTAAAAGATAAGAGAAAGGGAAAATAGCAGGGCATGCTTCTCTGTGCTCAGGCTTGAGGAAGAGTTTGTAGTCATCCAAGTCTAAATAGCTTTGTTTGAACCATTTCTCGCCAATGTAGGGAATTTTAGTAGCCTTGGATATGGATCTCGGGGAGAACTTGAAATCAAGGCCTGCCAATTGAAAATGTTTGTCTTTGAACCCCAAGGCGCACAAATGTGTTAAAGGAGAGAAAATTTTCACTTCTTGTACTCTCTGGAAAAAATCCAAGCACCCCACCTCATGAAAATTGAATAAGATAGATGGGTGTGCATTGACCTCTTCGGTGGAAATTGGTTCATACCTCTTGTGCAACCCACTCTTGCTATCTTGCCTGGGAGGCATCTTGATCTAGATGCGCTCTTGAAACACCAAACCGCCTCAAAGTTTTTGAAATGTGTTTTTAAACAAAACTCTGTCTCAACCTGTTAACTTACTGTAAGAAACAATGGTTTCAAATGTAGTGTGAAAATGCCCCTTTAACACACCACTCTCTGCCCCTCTCCAAAACAATGCTTTCCACTTGGTATGCAACTCAGCAAGTAAACTTCAAGAACAGAAACACAGTCAATAAAGATACACAGTCAGAGTGATTTTTTCTGTGTTTTGTGGTAAGGTCACCTTGCCCTTTGGTGTTTTGAGGACAACAGTATAACCTTGTATTTCAGACAAAGGCAAAACCACAATCTTCTTAGTTCAAGACACTGTTTTCTTCCTTGTAGGCCACTTCACCAGTAGATTCAACAACATGAAGACAGTTAATAAAAAAGGCAATACACAGTCCAAGGTTACTGTGTAATAGGATAAGGTGACATAGTTTATTTTGTTTTTGATGTGGTCATAAAGAATCCTGTAGCATTTAAACAGCAATAAACCCCTCCTCAAACAGAACACTGCCCTCTTTAAACTCTACTGTCCCTTACACAAAGTTTGACAAAAACACCTCCAACTGATTACACTGCTTTCTCACTAAGGTCTGTTTATGGTCAAAGGGCAACCATGACCTTATTCTTCATCATACCGAGGCAGACTTTGAATAATGGCTAAGTAATACATGTATGATCACAGTGGTTGAAATTAAGATCAATGTTTCATTTTTCAAATGCTAAGCTTCCACCTTTAAAACAGGGCCTTCATCTCTCATCATTCTTTGAGGGCAGTTTAATGGGATTTTCTATATCAATAAAAATCACAATCTTTACTGCTCCACCTCTAGCCAACATATCCACAGCAAACCTCCCTTTTTTTTAAAAATAAAAACACCAAACACAAAACTGTGATTTCCCACCGTGATTTTTTATCCCCTTTCACTCTACTTAACAATTTTGCAAAGGTCAAGGAGGCACATAAATACATTTGAAATCGATGATGACCTCGTAGACAAGTTTGAGCAACCTCCAGAGCTGTTTTTAGGGTGTTTGGACCACTTCAGTGTGCGCGGAACGTTTGTAATGAAGAGCGCCACGCAGAGTTTGGATGCCGGGTCACTGTCAGGCCGACAGGACCAAGAGCTATAGGCGTGCCGCGCGGTAGTTCAAGCCTGTGTAACTTGTGCGCCTGAGCGCGCCACACAATCCTACAGGTGTGCCACGCGGTGAAAAATCTTGAAAAACTTGTGAATTTTCCCGTGAACTCGTCTTCTAACTTTGGAATAGCAAGAATGGAGTTTTGCTCGTGGTTTTGAGAGTGTTGAAGGAGCTTGCAACGGTCCTTAATACCCTTGAAATCGAAAAGTCAAAATACCTTTGATTTTATCTTGAGAGGGTTTGGAAAACTCTTGTGTTAAACCACGGCCTTTGTCTATCTGAAATGAAAAAAGAATGAAGTTGAACGTGTGGTGAAGGGCCCACACTTTGAAAACTGTTAGTGAAAAAGTCTGTGTATTTTATTTAAACGGTGGCAATGGTTATGAATCTTTCCAAGGGTCAACTCTATTCATTGTGTTTCACACATTTGAAAAATGACTTCTGCCACTGCTGTCCCTTTGGTGACATTTTCAATCATAGAAAATATACTCAGAAAAACACCAGTGATTTGATGAAACATCCTTTGCCATTCTGCAAGGGGATAGATTTAACTTTTTGAACCTAAAAATAATAGTGTCTGCTCTGGATGCTTTAAAGGTGACAAGGCCCTACTGTGAAAATGATTTGACTGTCAAGTGTCCTTTAAACTCATTTTCTAACTGTGGGTGCAAAAAGCAGTTGCATTTACTCAGGCTTTTCCACCTCTGTCCATTTTAAAGGGGATTTCTTTAACACCTCTCTCTTTACTCAAAATGCATTGATAAGGTACCTTTGACCTTTTTATAAGGAACATGCCTATATTTGTTTTGAAATTTTCTCCAGAATATGAAAACATGCCAAAGTCCTTCTTGCATTTTACGAACAACTGTGTCTAGCTGCAATACCTCTTGGGGAACTGAGCTCAGATTTCCTTCTGTCCACTATGATAAATAATTTGAAAGACATTCCTTTGTGAGTAGGAAGATCAGTACTCTTCGAAAACCAACTATCATTTCTTTTTCCTGTGCAATGACCCATCTCATCAACCACTCTTCAATTTTGTTTTGTTTGAGCTGCAGACTATCTTTTGAAAGAAACCCTGTTAAGAGATAAGCTAAACCCCTTGGATTGCAGTGGTACCCCTGCTTTCCTTCTTGGTATTTTACATTGTTTCTCTGTTTCAACTATCTCTTACTGTTCTTACCACTCATTCTTTGATCAATCAAACCTTGAAATCAGTCAATGCCCTGGTCTTCTGCTTATGAATGAAGGAGGTGATTTTAATCCTCTGTCTTAATCTGCTGAAGAATGTTTGATGAGCATGCTTGACAATGGTTTCTCTTATACATGATGGCAGGGAAAAAAAATTTAACAAACACTACTGCTTTTACCTCTGCCTGCAATCATCACTTTGCTTCAGAAAACCCTAGTCACTGTCTCACTGTTCATTAAAAACAAATCTATCTTACAGTCAGTTGCAACTCTTAAAATCAAACTTTGTCCAGATGCCCTCTGCTTAAGATGAAGGAGGCGCTTTCAAAACCCTCTGCTCATAGATGAAGGAGGTTCTTTGGTCTTCAAACCCTCTGCTTATGGATGAAGGAGGTTCTTAGCCATTTCATATCATCAGCGTCTTGACAGTGTTGTTTTTTCCTTTACTGTCCTTTCAGGCCTTGAATGTGGTCGCATGAGCTTGATGAAAAAATCTTTGCTCTGTGCTGCATCCCAGGCTCAAGATCATATTGAGAAGCAGCTGTCTTCTCATGTGGAGCCAAAAATTATCTTCGGAGATGCTGGTATGTTTCTGTACTTGAAAGATCCATCAAACACTATAAAAACACCTAAAATCAGCTTGACTTATGGTCTATGTATTGCTGAGACTTAAGGGTGTATTACTGGCGCGACCTAGGGCTGTAACCAATTTCATTAGTAGAGTAGGAAGGTCTGTTATGACTGGTCTATAGCAGATGGAAGTTTTTGGCTCTTTGATAGTTTTCCAAGGGAGAAATGCCTTAAAGCGCCACTTCCTAACTTAGGGGAGACTGTTTGAATGGATTTGGATGGTCTCTTTAGAGCTGATGGGCAGACTAGTATGGCTGAGGCTAGGTAGGATTTGATAATGATGTTTCATCTCGTCATGGGCGAACTGCAAGGTAGGAGGGAAAAAAGTTTCATAGGTGTTTTCCCAGCTGGCAAATTTGACAAATTTTTAGATCGGTTGTTGGAAAACTTGGTTGTTACAACTAGTCATCACCAACAAGTAAAAAATACTAATGACTAACAATACCCACAGATGATTTTGAAGAATTCTCAGTTTTGGTTCCAGGAGCTAGAACCATGCAATGTGTAAAGTATGTTCCGGCATTGTCTGTAACCTTGGGGACATACACTTTGACTGATCACTTCTTTGTGGTTGATATTCCTAACACCAATGTGATATCGGTGTACAGTGGTTGATTAAACTGGGGAAGGTCACCACAGATTGGGAGACCTTGCAGATGGAATGGATAGATAAGAAGAGCAGTAAGCATCAAATGATTCAGTGGAGGAATCTACTAGATGAGGATGCCACATGGGGAGGAGAGAATATTTTGCAGCATCCATCCTTGCAGTTGCTTGAGGACAAGCAACATTTGGGAGGTGAGGACTATAATATTCCTAATTATCTTTTATCTAGTTAGAATATTAAATTTTGTTTTTGTCAATAAGATAGATGAATAAGAGGGTAGAGGGACCCATAAATCTCTTTATTAGGAATAAAACCACTTCTAATGTGAATGTGGATCAATGCATCTAGTTGAATAAAGCTCTCCTTGGTGTGAATGGGGGTCAATGCATGTGGATGGGGTCAAGATTGACCAAATGAACGACACGTTCATGGAGGTAGTGGAGAGATTTCAGAGGATAACACAATCATAATGGGAAGAAGTCTCCATGAGAGTAGCATATTTAATGAGTGGGACCAAGGGGGTGGAGGCTCATAAAGCATATAAGGAAGGGGATGGAAACCATAGAGGGAATTCTGAATATTGTTTATGTATGGTATTTTATGACTTTCTATATGCTTTATCTTTTTAGCGGAGTCTGTTGTGCTGTTTAGCACAAGGGTGTTTCCGGGTAGAAATCCCACCCTCATCCTCGGAGAAATTTAAGTGCCCACTCAGGAGAGGTTCCTTTGAGCTTCATTCCATCATCCAACATCAAGCCAATCTTCAGCCACCTTCAGTAGAGCAGTCTCCTTCAGGAATTGTGCAATCCAAGAGGGGAGTTTTAGTGTAGGGTTGATAACCCATGTTTTTGAGCTTGTTTTCCAGTGAGGGGAGCAACCCTTCATCCGGAAAGTCAGTGGGGAGGAGTATCAACCATTTTTACAACAGATCAGCCACCTCATTACCCATCTATAGAGCATAATTTAGCCCTAAGGATGCATCTTCATATTGTGTATTTCCGGAAAAATTTTCTGGGTTAGCTTGGAATTGTGCTAGAAAGCCTAGATCTCTGATCCCGACATTTTTTGAGCACTATATCAGTAGACATACACATTAATAGTTTCCAGCAGTGGTTATTTCCAATAGGATTGCGCAGTCATGGCCTTCCAACAGTTTACGTAGCAGCAATTTTTCATATCTTAATGTATAGGGTCATTTGAGGCTTGTTTTGCCTAGCTTGAGTGTCTTTTCCTCAAGATCTTGTACTTCATTTTCTGCTATCATATATAATAAAATGGCTCAATGATATGCTCATGTTTTGATGTTTACTACATTTTCTAGTGTTATGTTCAATATTCTTGTTTTTCCTATTTTGGAATAATACAGGTATCCAAATTTGTAAAACACATTCTCCCTAAAACATTATACTAATTTATCCTTGGTTGCTACCTTCACAACTTTTGTTTCAACCCACTTTGTCAGGTAGTCAGTGCAGACTATGATATACTTTTTATGTCCGGATGGTGGATCAATAGGTCTAATGAAGTCCATGCCCCATTTGTCAAATGGCTCAAGAGCCACCTAAGGGTGCAAAGGAATCTCATCCATTTGTGTAGGTTTCCCCATCCTTTGGCACTGGTCACACCTATTAGTGTATCTTCTGGAATCCTAGTGAAGGGTAGGCCAATAGTATCCTTCCTGCAATCTTTTTAAGGAAATCCTTTTTGCAGCAAAGTGGCCTCCACAAGGGCTATCGTGACATGTAGAGAGGATATCAAAAACTTCTTCCTCCCTCTCATATCTTCTGAGAAATTGGTTAGGGCCTAGCTTGAAGATATTTCCCCCCATCCATGTGAAAGGGGCACTTTTTCTGATAATCTTTCTTTTCTCCTTGAATGAGATATTAGGAGGGAATTTTACATAAACCAAGTAGTTAGCTATGTCAGAAAACCATGGTGAGAGTGCCGATATAGAAAATATATGTTCATCTGGAAGCTGGTCATCCACCATTCCTTATTCATCTGCAGATAGAGCTTACCTGGATAAAAAATCTGCAACAACATTCTACTTTCTAGGTTTATCAACAATGGTTAGTTCAAACTGCTGTAAAAGTAACAACCATCTAATTATCCTAGCATTAACATCTAATTTGTTCATCAAATATTTTATGGTTGCATGGTCAATGTGTACAAAGGTCTGATACCCAGTGACATAATGTCTAAATTTGTTTAAAGCATGGACAATGGCTAACATCTCCTTCTCTATGACAATATAATTGAGTTCAACCTTAGACAATTTCTTACTGATGAAATAGATTGCATAAGGTAATTTGTATTCTAATTTCCCTAATGATGTCCACACAACTTTGTCAGATGCATCTATGTGGATGTGGAAAGGTAGAGTCCAATTTGGACCTGAGAGAATGGGGGTAGTAGTTAATTTTACCTTAATGAGTTCAAAATATTCTTGACAAATACTGGACCAAGTAAACTTAGAATCTTTGGCCAATAAACCAAATAGCAACGAAACCATCTTACTGAAATATTTGATGAATCTTTTATGTTGGAACACCTAATCCTACATGGGTAGGTGTGGAATGCGAGAAGTCACAATGGAGTCCAAGTGACCTTGGAATATGAAACCAAGAGTCACACCATTGTAGTATAAATGTACATCATGTATAATGGAAAAATAAGAAAGCCTCACACTTATCTTTCACTGTGTGTTGAGTCTCTTGTGTGGTTGTGTTCATCTTCCTCATACACCATGTGTGTGTTTAACATGGTTTCAGAGCGGGCGATTGCTGGCCCTGCTCCACATTGACTGAGCCATTTGTGTTTATGGCCTGTGCATATCTGCAAAAATTCTTGTCATTTTTGCAGCACTCAGAGTTTTTGCCGCCATTCAGATTTGTTTTGAAGAAGAGCAGCAGTGGTTTGAAGAAGCACATCATTGATTTTGAGAAGGAGCAGCATTCAAAATTCCAACATTCAGAAATTGGCAGCATTCTGGCATTAGTTTTGAGAAAAAAGCAGTACTGCCCATCTGAAGGTTTTCATTCTAAATTTTCTCTACAATTTCTGCTCATTAAAATCTGCATCATTTTGAAAGAGCTGCTGAAAATTGTTTAAAGTTTATTTCTGAAGAGGTTTCTGGTTTTAATGAAAAAGAATTTCTGAGTTTTTCATTCGAAGATTCCTGCAAAATTCTGGATTTTTTACTGCTATAAGTTCCAGAAAAATTCTGCTCTATATTTGAAAGAAGAAAGTATTCTACTGCTGCTATATTTTGTGAAATTTCTGCAATTTTCTGGAAAATTTCTGAGTCTTGTACCTGCGTTTCACTGCAAAATTCTGCCAACCTCTATTGTATATCGGTGAAATTCTGCGGTTATTTTAGAGTCGATTTTCCTCTCTGCTGTTTAAAAAAAAAAAAAAAAAAAAAAAAAAATTAAAAAAATTGAAAAAAAATTGAACAGGGCTCGGCCCTCCATACCCAAACTCCACACACAGCAACCCACGTGGCCACATTCCCATACCCCAAGCCCGCCTCCTCGACTTTACACATCCTACTACCCTTACACCTCCGCCCTCTTCCACACACAGCAACCTGCAAACACACCCTCACCTCACCTCACACACTCCTCCCTACCCTCATACACACTCGACCTCACATTATCGCTGCCCTCACCTCACATTATTCCCACGCGTCTCTGGCCGGCCCCTCCCTGCAATAAACTCCTCTCAGCCCCCGCGCCCCCTACTCAAACCCTTACTCGACTCCCCATCCATCCTAACCGACTCCCCTCCACGCTTCCCTCAACCGCGCCCCCTCTCCATTCCCAACGCTCCTCCCCAACCCCGGCCTGCTCCACTCTGCGGCCACCCCCTCTCACCTTTACTCCACTAAACTACCCGTCCCCCTCACCACGGCCCTCTACGTCCAACGCTCCACCCTATCCCCTTATCACTCCACTCTCATTTACCCTCTCCTTTTAAATTCGTTTTTATAATTTTAAATTTGTTTTAATAGACCCCACCTTCCATTTTTTATATTTTAATAATATTTCCCCACCCCCAAATAAATTTCCTTCCCTTTTTTAATATTCGCCTTCCTTTAATATAATACCCCTTCTCTCCCATTAAATTTCCCTTTTCCATTAAATTCATTTTTTAATATTTAAAAAAAAAAAAAAAAAAAAAAAAAAAAAAAAAAAAAAAAAAAAAAAAAAAAAAAAAAAAAAAAAAAAAAAAAAAATTCTCATTCTCTTCCCATTTTAAATTAATCCCCTCCTTTTTAAAATTTCCTCTCTTTTAATTAATCCCCTTCCTCTTTTTTTACTATAGTCCTTCATTCCCATTTTTTAATTAATTCCAATTAATTTATTTTTTAATTAATTTTTAATTAAAAAAAAAAACAGCAGAGAGAGAGGAAGAGTAGAAAGAGAGAATTTGAACAGCAGAAAAAGAAAATGACATGTGAGCAGATGGACTGAAAATTGCAGATTTGACATTGTGTGATTTGTGGCATTGACATGAGAGTGATTTTTTGAAGAAATTAACATTTGAAGACAAGTTTGCCATCATTGCAAAACAACTATTTGAAGGAAAATTCAGTTGCCTTAAAGGCCTCTTGCACAAGTGTTTTCAGCTGCACATCTTTTTTGCAGAAATATTGTATTGCATTGACATTGTATTGTGAGTAGATATTGCTTCTTCATAGTCGCAATCAGTAAATTTGAGTTGTTGGATTGTTGATTGCCCTCCATCATTTGAGGAGCACACTTTGTACTTTGAGAATTCCTTGGAGTCATTTGTATTTGTTGTTGATCCACATTGTAAACGGGTGCATTTTCGGTTGAAGCCGACACCCTTTCATTTTTTAATCTAATTTGTTAAAATGGCTAAAATCAATGAGGCATTAGAGTTGTTGAATAGCCTCATTCATTCCAATGTTGATGACATGATAAAAATGAGCAAGAATGCTCTTTGTAATATTCAGAGTTGTTTGCTAGATGCACAAGAAAATATTGAGTTTTTGCAGTTGGAATCTCAGCTCCAACAAGATGAACTTCAGCAAAAGAGTCACCATTCTGAACCTGTTTCTGTTCAGAAGATTGAGAAGGAATTTCATCAAAAGAAAGAAGATAAAGTTGCAGACGATTCACATTCAATTCCTTGTACTAGAGCAGATGTACATGCAGATGCACCAGCCCAGCCTGCACTTCTCAAGCCCATCATTAGACCTTGGGAAGAGCTTGTCCACAACAAGCACAAAACTGGTCTTGGATATGACAAGGATGTGTCCTTTCATATTCCAGACTACACCAAGCCCATCATATTTCAGAGTGCCGGATTCCTATATGACAGTTCACCTGCAGTTGTTCCAGATCCTGTTCCACTTCCACAACAACAGCAGATTGTAAAATGCCAACACTGTGATCGAGTTGGCCATATGAAAGATCACTGTTTTGATCTTCATCTATGCAAACACTATGGTCGGCACACCCATTCTTCACACAGATGCTTTAGACACAAACCTCCTGCAAGAACCAAGATTCATCTTGGATGGATCACTTCTTGGCAATGGGCATTAGCAGCCAAGAAGATGTTTACGCCACATGTTAGAACTTGTTCACGGATATTGAGCAAACTTGCAGTTGAGTTTTCGCCATCATCTCACCTTGTCCCTGACAGGGGGAAAATGGTGGTCATGTACAAGCTTCAACGATAGATCAAGCGAGCCTGAGCCACAATCTCTCATTCCATGTTCAGAGTTGTAGCCAGCTGTTCAAGAGAGCCTGAGCCACAATTCGTCATTCTGGATTTGGAGATGTAGCCAGAGACACGGATGCCCATGAGCATACCTTCGGTTGGTGGACAACCTTAAACCATCATCTTTGGTTGGTGGATAACCTAAAACCATCACAGGTAGTAGACCTCCCTTATTTTAGGTCGAAGGTCTCCCTTTCATATATGAGGAACACTTCCTCTAGCAGAAGCCTTCAGCTTAGCAGCCTTCAGCTTCTTGCCAGCTTTGGTTGAGTTCCAGGAAATTCTTCAAGCATTCCAGAGTTTTTGGTAATCCTAAAACCATCACGGGTAGTAGACCTCCCTTCTTTTAGGTTGAAGGTCTCCCTTTTTTTATGAGGGACAATTCCTCTAGCAGAAGCTTTCAGCTTCTTGCCAGTTTTGGAAGAGTTCCGGGAACTGCAACAAGTTTTGTGTTCCAGTGTTGGTGGTCATCCTTAAACCATCTCTTTTTTCCAACATTTCAGAGAGTTGATTCAGCCCAAGTGCTGCCATGCATACTTTGCAGATTTGTATTACAACTCTTCTTGGACTCACACATACCCCTTCGGATTAAGGGGGGATGTTGGAACACCTAATCCTACATGGGTAGGTGTGGAATGCGAAAAGTCACAATGGAGTCCAAGTGACCTTGGAATATGAAACCAAGAGTCACACCATTGTAGTATAAATGTACATCATGTATAATGGAAAAATAAGAAAGCCTCACGCTTATCTTTCACTGTGTGTTGAGTCTCTTGTGTGTGTGTTATTCTTCTCATACACCATGTGTGTGCTTCAACATGGTGTTTAACATTTTATAATAGCCAACTAACCCTAAGAATCTCCTGACATATCTCTGCTTTTGAGGACCAGGTACCCTTTTGATAATAGTGATTTTGCTTGGATCCACCTATATTCCTGCTTGGGAGATTGAGTGTCCCAACACAACTCCTTCTCTTTTCAGGAATTCACACTATTCTGGGCTTAGGGAGAGATGCATCTCAATGCACCTTCTCAGCACTTTTCCCAAATTGGAGAGAGCTTCTTAGAAGTCATCCCCATAGGGTGTGAAATCATACATGTAGATTTCAACTGAATCATGGACTAGATAAGAGAAAATTCTTAATATAGCTCTTTGGAAGGTAGTTGGGGCATTGCACAACCCAAAGGGTAGGGATCTGTAAGCGAAGGTACCCCAAGGGTAGGTGAAGGTAGTCTTATCCTGGTCTTTAGGGATTATTTGGATTTGGTTGTACCCACTAAACCCATCTAATAAGGAAAATAACTTCTTTCCTGTAAGGCCATTTGGGGCTTGGAATATAAAGGGCAAAGGGAAATGGTCCTTCTTGGTGGCTTTGTTAAGTTCTTGATAATCAACACAGATTCACCATTTTCTATTCTTCTTCGGGACTAAGACAAGAGGAGATACAAACTGACTGTATGATATAGGATAAATGAAACCTGCATCCAACAGTTTCTAAAATTCTTCCTTGACTATGTCCTTTAGAGCTAGGTTCATCCTTATTTGGGGTTGTCTCACATGTTTGCATCCTTCCTTAATGTAAATATTATGTCTGCATACTGAAGGATGCACCCCTTTCATGTCCTTGTAATCCCAAGCAAATGCATCTAGGTATTTGTTTAAAATATGGCATAGCTGATTTTCTTCTTCATCTGAGAGGTTAGAGTTGATTTTTAGAGATCTATATGGGCTAAAATCTACAACCTTGGTGGTTTCAGATGTTGAATCGAATAAGTGCAACTCCATCCAAGGTTGGATTTCAAATTCTTTGACTAGGTTTTCAAGCGGGTTGTTAGTGGGGGACTGGTTTTGAATGACATGGTCAATGAGTTTGTATTCATCAAGCTGTCCCCCTTTAAGAACAATATCTATGGTAAAAATGGAGGTAGTGTTGTATAACTCTTATTTATCCTCCAACCATATAGGTAGATCATGATAAATGGAAGGCTGGGCTGGAGGATATAATACCAGCTGTTTAGACAAGGGCACATTCTTAATAGTCATGTTTCCGTCCCAACAAATGATATAAGCATATGTAGTGGCTAACCAAGGTCTCCCTAACATGAGAGTATATCCATTAAACTTGGTTTTTGGCTGCAGAACCAGGAAATCTGTAGGATACTCCCAAGAGTCAATTGAGGCCATAACATCCTCAATAATTCCTTCCGGAGGTACCGTGGATAGATATGCAAGTTTCAGAACTATTGTGGTTTTCCTCAAAGTCCCTTGGAGGTTAAGTTTCAACAAATTTTCCTTGGTCATGACATTGATGGCAACCCCTAGATAAATCAAAGTATTGGGGACTATGAAATCATCTATGTGCACATCTACAACTGGACTGCCAGGGTCTAGGTACTTTGAAAAGATCACCCTTCCCAACATTAAGTCAGACAACTATCCTACTACATTGATGGTGGGGGTATTCTTCTTCTTTATCCCAGGGTTCTTGAAGCAATTTTCCTTGATGATCCTATTGTAAATAGGGACATCCTTTATGGCCTGGAGAAGTGGTATCTTTACACACAAAATTTTCAATTCTCCCAGAAGTTTAGTCTCCTCTGAGGTGTGCTGACTAGAATGGATCAAGCACTCGAGAAAAGGAGGTTGTTGGATTTGAGTGTTACTTTCTTCATTTTCCTCCTCAACCTCTACAGGTGGATATGGAGGGTGGTTGTATGGGAGTACTCTTCCCAACCTGAGATTAATCTTCTGTATCTCCATAGCATAAGCTGGATAAGATGTCTCTCCATTATAAAATTATTGTGCCTGTCTGTTGTTCGGGTTTAGATTGGGCTATGGAGGCATCTCAGGCAACTTGGGTGGAGAAACATGAGTAAGATGAGGTTGAGGTTGGGGTGGAGGAATTAGAGCAGGTGGTTTATTATGTTGAGGCCTCCACCCTTGGGATGGATTGTTCCACTAAGGTTGTTGAGGAGCATACTGCTGAAATTGTTGGTTCACAGGCTGAGGATGATATGGAGGGTTGTAAGGAAAAGTAGGAGGTGTAGGCCAGGATGTAGGAGTGGGGGTGTACCAAGGTTGCATGGGTGCATTATGATTATTGTGATAGTAAGAGTAAGGTGCACCTTGCATACCCTTCTGATATGACGTAGGGCCTTGATGCCTTCTTTGGTTGATGAAACATAGTTGCTATGGTCCTACTTCCACACCTTGATATACAACTTTGAGTCCAGGGAAGGAGGTACACTTGTCTGTGGCATGATTATCCTCATAGACTAAGAAAACCTATATGACATTTAGGACATTCATTTCTAGGGTGTTTTCTGGTACATCTAGGGAAAAATATATCTAAGGCTCTTTCTGGTTCCTCTTGCTTCATTTTCACCTATATTGTGTCCATTTGAAAAGAAAAGGTGTGCAACATGTCACTCTTGAAGTCCTCCAACATATTTCCGATCTCATGTTTGGTGGAGGTGGAAGAGGAAGGGGTATTGGTTGTACTTTGGAAAAATCTACCTTTCTTCCTAGCTTCCCTAGAATGGTTCCTGAAGACAATTTTGATCATTTCATAAAGAAATTTATAGATTTATCCTCCTGATAACATATTGAGGGTTTCTATAACCTCCTCTCTGATCCCTCAGAGAAGTACTAGTTTAAGTGATCTGAGATCAAGAGTACAATTGGCTCTCTTATAGTTTAACTGAAACCTCTCTTCATAGTCTTCTAGGGATTCATCAGGCCATAGAGTTGTCCTGAATATCTCATCGTTAGATTCCTTGGACCTATAGTAGTCCCTGTACTTGTTGTTTAAGGATAATTGCATCTGTGCCCAGGTAGTGATGCTATTCCTAGGAATACCCATGAACCAATGCAAGGCTGCATCCTTAAGGATAGATGGGAATAACTTCAACTTCTGATCATCTGAGGCATAGTCATAAGTCCTACAGACAACAACAAATTCGAACATGAATGTGTCAAGATATTCCAAGGTAAGTCCATGAAAGTGTGGAAGGGACGAGGGGCTAATGTTTTTCATTTTAGTTTCCCCATATTCCTCTCTAATGGGAAAGGATCCCTGGGCTTCAATGTTAGCCATGGTGGAGATAGGTGAAGCAGGTTCCTCAAGTGAAACAATATCTTATTTTTCTCCAATATGTTCTTCAAAGTTTTCAGAAGGCTCACCTATGGTGTGTTCAACCTCACAGTCACTGAAGAAGAGTGAAGGGTGACTATGTGGTGATGTGGGGGTTTTAGGTAAAAATTTTCCTTGAGAATCCCTACTCCTAAGAGGCATGAAAATCAGATTTTTTTTTTATTTATTTTTTTAATATTTTTGAAACATGTAAAAGGAAATAATAAAATAATGCTAAAACAAAATCAAAGCATCTACTAGACACCTGCCCGACAACGACGCCAAAAAGTGGTGAGCCCTGGTATTGCACCAAGAATGATGCAACTCCCAAAGGCTTCCCTACTTTACTTTATTAACCCGAGGTTCATAAAAACTTGGAGGTGACAATGCTATATACACAATAGATGCATTCTACTCATGTCATCCTCTTTTGAGCTTTATGAAAGGGTGCTACTTCTAGGGTTTCTGGATGAAGTATGTCACACTTCTAAAATTAGGCCTAGGGCTACAAATGATTCAAAGCCATGACGCTATCATACAAAACTACACGACAAAAAGCAAGTACATGTAAATACTCTGTAATGAAAGAAATCTACACCTTAAGCTATGATAAGAAATGAAGCAACCTAGGCATCTTGCATGAAGTAAATTAATGAATGGAAATGGCATATAGGAAACTAATCGAACCACACTTTGCTGGGCCAAATGTCTAAACATACTCTACTTAGTCTATGCTCTTCTATCATGCTTTTAATCATGCAACTACTCATGACGTAACTATGTTTGTAAATGTGTTGTTTTGCAGCTAGGAGAAGAAAGTGCTAAGGTGGCTTATGGAAGGCTTGAACACATGGGTGCAAGGTTGAAGGTGTATGGGTGGTTTTTGGAGGACTAGAGAATGTGGATGGTGGTTTCTCGGATAAATCAGGGGCCCAATGTTGCTACATGTTTCCTGTAGTGCTATAGGAAAGTCATGAATTGCTACAGGAAATAGTCTGAGGACAATCCAAGGAAAAAAATACGTGTGAAAAGGGTAGTGAAGGTGGAGTGAAGGTGGCCCACCTCTTGACCAAGCTTAAAAGCTCTTGCTGAACTACTCCCTTTAAAATTTCTCCCCTCAATGATAAGTCCAAAATAAGAACTAGGAACCATCTTCCAAGGTCTCATGCTGAAACTGTTGATCCTAAAAAACACACTGCCTAAAAAACCGCCAAAGCTGGATGCCGAAAAAACTTCAATCTGAAGAGAACATGAGTCAGATGCAAGTCTGATTCATCTTTGAAGTTTTCTTGACAACTCCATCACGTGCCAAGTTGCAAAAATTTCCATCTTTCCTTTGCTTGCAATCAACATCCTTTAACCACTGATAAAATTTGATGATGCCCACTGGCGAATTTGCTTGTCCACTGACAAAATATTGAGAACTCCTATTGGCGAAATTGCGAATGATGATTTCCCATTGGATGATGAAGTTGATGATGTTAAAAACAAATCACCGCTTCTTTTGCTGATGTTGTCAGAAACTGCTCACTACTGTTGTTGAAAAATTCTCACTGTTGTTGTTGAAAAACTACTCACCGTTGTTCTTGTTGTTGACTGCCCAATGGCAAATTTGTTGATGCTCACTGGCTGATGAAGATAACCATTGGCTGCTATTGCTGATGTTGTCAAAATTTCAGTCTGAAAACCACCTTCAATTTTATTATCATTTCCCCCCTTTGTCAACTGAAAGGAGAGACAATCATCGTCATTCATTAGGGGAATTTGAGGTCTAAAATGGGACTCCTAAGGAAAATATACAATCAAAATTTACTTTGTGAGAACCAATCACATTTTAGGGGATGACATCATCCCTAGTGGTTGAGGTGACATTGCTGGAGTTAAAGGTACTTATTTGTCACATTCTCAATGGTGGATAAAAATTCATGGTTAACCATGGTAGTGCTATAAGTACCTTTAAAGTCATAAAGTAAAGTACTCATAATAAATGTCATTTCACACTTTTTGAATAAAATATTATTATTGTCATTTCATATTTTTTGAAGAAACAATGGATATCCCTACACGATCTTCATGTCTTTACAAACTTTTCAATAAATATTATATTTGTATATTTTCATATATAGAATTTCAAATTAATTATAAGTTAATAGCTATACATATATATTATATATATGAAATCAAAATAAATAAAAATGTAACTTTGTAATTTTATGATAAATCAAATCTATAAATAATATTATTATAATATAATATCAATACAAAAATATTAAAATTAAATTAAAAAAAAAAACATTTTAGTTTTGTATGATGAAAAAATGTATATTAGTTTTGTATGTTGAAAAAAGTTATATTAGGTTCTACATAATTTGGGGAAAAAAATCTGAATTTCAATGTATATAAATCTTATATATATATATATATATATATATATATATATATATATATATATATATATATATATTTTAATTTTAAATACAACTCAATTCATTTTATTATGATTATATTAATATTATATATTATTGTATATAATATTATGAAAAAAAATCTAAATGTTATAGAATATATATTATATTCCTTTTTATATTATATATTATTCCTTCTTATGTTGTAAACCAAATCAATTTTATATGTAATATAAAATTCATACATAAATATTATATTACATTTATTATATTATATTATATAAAAATATATATTACATTTATTATATTATTTTTATATAGTATATTAATTACTTGTTATTATACAATTTAAATAATATAAATTTTAATTAATAGCATATTATATAATTAAGAATTTATGAATTTATATTTATATTTTATTTTAAGTTATTTAAGTACAAAGGACAAATTCATTAGTTGTTGAATGCTAATGATTTTTTCTTGAAAAACTCATTCTTATTTATAGTCACATCAATACAATTTTTTTATTAATTTTATTTTGGTACAACTTTTGAATTGAATTTAACTATGGTTACATGGATTGTAGTGCAAAAAGTGGATTGCAAATTCATAAATATTATTTTATTGGTTTAACTATTATTTTATTATTTCCTTAGGAGGCCCATTTTAGACCTCAAAATTCCCCTAATGTCATTTCAGAACTCCCCCACTACAGGTGTAGGAGAGTTTCACCATCATCATTGTACTGGAAAAGTTTTCTTCATGTGAGATTAAATTCGTCGATAACACACAGACAATTGTTTGACTGTAGATGACCACATCCAAGGATCAATCCATGCATAATTGATCTTCGCTTCGGGTGGTTGATTTCACTTACTACATCTTTTCGATGAATGTTTTTTCTTGCCACAATGGTGACAATGATGGAGGTCAAAACATGTACTCTCCATATGGCCATTTCTCTTACAATGGTTACATTTTTTATGAGCATTGTCTAAAAATCCCGCGTTGATAAACTGCACTGGCTTTGAGTAATCTGGAATATTCAAACTATTGTCTTTCGTGTAACCTAGGCCATGTTGATCTTTGTTAAAGGAGATTTCTTCCCAAGGTCTGATCACTTTCTTGGAAAGATCATCTTGTTTTTTTTCTTCACACCTGCTGTTGATGATGAGCCTCTAAATTAGACATAAATTAAGGCCCATCTAACCTTTCTTAGGCCCATTAAATCTCTCCTTCTGCACTTAATAATGTTTTCTTATGCTTTAATATGTTCTTAGGAAGGTTCAAAGGTAATTGCATATTTGTGCCTAATATTTGTTATTTTTGTAGAATATTGTGAGAATATTGGGTAGATTATGCAGATCTGGAGAAGGAGATAATTTAGGGACTTGCTCCCTGTCACTGGAAGATCAAGATTGAAGAATAAATGAGCACAATATCAAGAAATTATTAAGAAATCTTGGAGAGATTCAAGGGGGTTGTCCAACCCCCTTAACTATTAAAGGCATCCAAGCAAACTGAAGACGAAGTGCACTCAATCTATGTTTTACTTGGAGTCAAAGTGGACTCAATCACTATTTTCTAGGGAGCTGTTGGTAGCTGCCCTTGGGGATAAATAAAGCCGATCAAGAGCTAATTAGGGTGGAATCTGGTCCATTCGTTGCCAGTCTATTCCATTCAATTTCCATTCCATTCCATCCTATGCCATTTGCTCCATCTTATTAGGCTTTTGTTGTTTAAATACCTTCAGGATGTAATAAGACTGTATTTTGTTATGAAACCAACTCCAAAATTAGAAGAAAAGAGAGATCAACCCCTTAGAAATCAGCCACTTCGAGGGGGCAACCTCCAATACATTACATAAATGAACAATTCTTGGATCATACAAATGACCAAAACCTCCTTCTATATATAGGATTCCATGGGGCCACAATATAATCCCAGCCGACCTAACAATAATAATGTAAGGGCACAATAATAACAATATTTGGGTTACATGGGTACAACAATAACAATAAGGGGGCTACACTAATAACAAAAAGGGACTAAACTAGTAATACAGGGACCTAACATGCCCTTGTCCTTCAAAAAAGTGTCGTCCTCAATGCTTGAGTAGCTCTGGGTGCTTCTGTATAAAATTCTCATCCTCCCATGTAGAATCTTCAGTGGGAAAGTTCTGCCATTTGATGAGATACTCTGAAATTGATCGATTTCGTAGCTGTCGAGTTCTTGATTCCGTGACCACTTCAGGTTCCAATATGATTTTTCCTTCCTCATCAAGTTCTGGCAATATTGTTTGAACTGGAAGATTTTCACCTATAACTATATTTAAGCATGAAACATGGAAAACTGGATGCACTCACGAAGAATTAGGAAGCTCCAATTTGTATGCCATAGTACCAATATTTTGCAACACCTTGTAAGGACCATAGTACTTTGGCGATAATTTATTATCCTTCTTAGATCGCTTGAGGGACATTTGTTTGTATGTCTATAGCTGTAAAAATACCCAGTCCCCTACATCAAAACTTCTCTCACTGTGATGTTGATCTGCCTGTTGTTTCATTCAATTTTGTGCCAAATTTAGGTTATCCTTTAAGGGTTGGAGAACTTCTTGTTGATGCTCGATGTGATCTTCCACTGCTTCAACCTTAGAATTTTCTCTTAAATATGATGTGATCGACAGTGGATGATATCCATAAAGTGCCATAAATGGGGTCATTTTTGTTGAAGTATGGAAGTGTTATACCACAATTCAGCGAGAGGTAACCACTTGACCCATTGTGTTTGTTTATCAGATACAAAACAACAAATATATCTTTCTAAACATTCATTCACTATCTCAGTTTGACCATCGGATTGAGGATGGTAAGAAGCTATGAGCTAATTGAGTACTCAAACAAGAAAATAACTCTGTCCAAAAATTTCCAGTAAAAATGGGATCTTTGTCGCTCACAATAATCTTTGGGTTTCCATGTAGCTTTTAAATTGTTTCCAGAAATGTAGTAGCAACTGTACTTGATTTAAATGGATGAGATGATTCACAAAAGTGTGCATACTTGGTAAGTCTATCAACTACCACCATGATGACACTCTTTCCTTCGGACTTAGGTAAACCTGTGATAAAATCCATTGAAATCTCCTCCCAACGTTGACTTGGAATGGATAAAGGTTGTAGAAGTCTCGGAGTCTTAATTGTCTCAACTTTATTCTGCTGGCAAACCAAACATTCCGCCACAAACTTTTGAATATCAGATTTAAGGCCATCCCAAAAAAATTCTTTCTTCACCCTGTGGTAAGTTTTTAAAAATCCAGAGTGTCCTCCTAAAGGAGAAGTGTGCAATTCCAGAAGAATCTTTTGTTTTAGTTGGGAATTCTTACAAAGATATAAGCGATCTTTGTACCATAAGGAATCATTTTTCCAACTAAATGTATCGGATGTACTAGGATCTTGCTGCAACTTTTGAATGAGTGTCCATACATCTTTTTCCTTCTTCCATTCATCTCTTGCTTCGGTTATCCAATCTGGTTGGATAATAGAAATGGCACAAAGAAATGCTTCCACATCTTCATTCTTTCTTGAGAGTGCATCTGCAACAACATTTAGCTTCCCTTTTTTGTAGATTATTTCAAAGTCATAACCCAACATCTTTGTGACCCATTTTTTTTGCTCTTTTGAAGATAGTCTTTGTTCCAAAAAGTGTTTAAGACTATCATGATCAGTTTTTACCTTGAAGTGTCTTCCCATTAGGTAAGTTCTCCATTTCTTTAGTGCATGCAGTATTGCTAACATTTCCTCTCATAAATAGGTTTCTGTAAATACTTTCCTTTGATCGGACAACTTTCAAAAGCAATGGGTCTTCCTTCCTGCATTAAAACTGCACCAATTCCATTTCCTGAGGCATCACATTCCACGATAAAGGTTTTTGTGAAGTCTGGCGTAGCTAAGACCGGTGCTAGGCACATTGCCTCTTTAAGATGTTCAAAGGCCTTAGTTGCTTCAGGAGTCCATGAAAATGCATATTTATTCAATAATGTTGTTAGAGGTGCTGCTATTCTCCCATAATTCTTAACAAACTTGCGATAATACCCTGTTAACCCGAGAAATCCTCGCAACTGCTTTATTGTTGTGGGGACTTTCCATTCCTTAATGGCTTTAATTTTGTTAGGGTCTACCTTAACACCCTCGTGAGATACAATATGACCCAGATATTCCACCTCTTGTATTCCAAAGAAACATTTGGATGTTTTTGCATATAATTGTTTCTCCTGCAATAGTTTGAGCACCCTGTCAACATGTTGAACATGATCCTTCCAAGATCTGCTGTAGATTAGTATATCATCAAAAAATACTAGCACACATTTTCTAAGGAAGGGTTTGAAAATGGAATTCATCAACCCTTGAAATGTAGAAGGTGCATTGGTAAGGCCAAAAGGCATGAACAAAAATTCATAATGACCCTCATGAGTTCGAAATGCTGTTTTTGGAATATCTTCAGTTTTCATTCTAATTTGATGATATCCTGAATGAAGATCCAACTTGGTAAAATAAATTGATCCATGTAATTCATCCAATAGTTCATCAATCACAGGAATGGTAAATTTAACTTTAATGGTGAGCTTATTGAGCTCCCTATAATTCGGACATATGTGCCATGATCCATCCTTGTGCACCAATACTACTGGAGCAGAGAAAGAACTTTGACTAGGTTGAATTATACCATCCTCTAACATTTATACAATCATACGTTCAATTTAACTCTTTTGGACATAAGGATATCTATAAGGCCTGATGTTTGGAGGAACACTTACAGGAATCAAATGAATAGCATGATCATGATCACGAATAGGTGGGAGTCCTTTGGGAGTTTCAAACACCTTGGAATGATTGTCCAAGACTTTTTGGAGATCTGCATAAATAGATGATTTTGATGTTGGAACTTCTAGCGAGCATAATTTTGCAATTACGCCTCATTGTTCTTTCTTCAAAAGCTTTGTCATGATATTAGAGCTTATTATCTTTCCCGGCTTCCCTGCGATACCCCATAATTCGAATTCCTTTCCTTCTGAAAAAATTTTCAAGAAAAGTTCTTGAAAATTAAAATCTACCGTCCCCAAAGATTGTAACCATTGTACTCCTAGTACAACATCAACACCTCCCATTGGAATGGAAAGAATTGGACTGTTCAATACATATTCCCCCATGGTTAGCTTGATATTATGGCATTTTCCAGAGAAATTTATAGTTCCTCCATTTGCAACCATCACTTGACATTCTGGTGTCAGGTATAAGAAACAATTCAATTCCTTGACTACCTTACAATGAATAAAATTATGGGTACTACCCGAATCAATCAACACTATTACTTTTTTCTTCTTGATATGTCCTTCTATCTTGAGAGTTTCAGGGGTGGTAAGTCCTGCAAATGCATTACACGATATGGTCAGACTCATTTCTTCCTCTTCTAAGGTCGGTTCCTGGTGTATATCCTCTTCTTTTGAAAATTCTTGTTCATTTTCTTCTTCCTCTTCACAATCTATGTAAAATAATTTCTTCTCGGCACACTTATGACCTTTAGTGTATTTGTTATCACAACTGTAGAAAAGCCTTTTTTATCTTTTTTCTTCCAATTGTTGTGGTGTCAAACTTGTAGGTTGTGGAAGTCTAGGAGTAGCAACACTTCCATCTTTATATATGTGAGTGGTAGGCTTCCTTGTCGCCATAATTTTACATTTAATTTTTCTTGCCAACCTGAATGCATTTTCCAATGAATCAGGTTCCCAAACACGAACTTCATGTTGGATGTTATCCTTTAAAGTCCCTATGAAGACATCAATACGGTGTTCCTCTGGAATATCTTACCCTTATATTCAATTTTTGGAAGTCCTCAATGTGCTCCACCATTGAACCCTTTTGTTTGAGATTTATCAATTGAATAAAGAAGGTGTTGTTTTTTGTATCCTCATAATGTGCTATCATTTCCTCCGTAAAAATTGACCAGGTGACAATTTTTTTACGGGAGCAAAGCCATCTATACCATACAAATGTATTTTGTTCCAAATGTAAAGTTGTAATGCGTACCTTTTTTGTGTTTTGCACATTATTGAGATCAAAATATTGCTCCATCTACAATATCCATGTTACGGAATCCTTGCCATCAAACTTCCTCATATCCATCTTTGGAATATGGTGGTTCTTCCATCCAACATTATAGTTTATGAAATTACTATTAACATTATTTTGTTCTCATCATTAGTTTCCTCTACTATCTTTTCGGCATTAGGAAACATTTCTTGTATCAACTTTTTCAAACCTTCCATGTTAGATCATTCTTCATGTTTTCCATGTTTTCTTTCATGTCATCCATATTAGCTTCCATGCCATCCATCTTAGCTTCCACGCCTTTCTTCAAAACTTCCATTTCATTTTTTGTTGCTCTTTGCGAGAATGGAATTTGGTGCACTTGCTCTTGTAATTTTGATATGTCATGTTGCAATTCTTCGTCTTCATGAGTCATAATAGATCCTTCTAAAGGATTAATGGGTGTTGAATTCTTTTTAGGGGGCATTTTATAACCGAATACTGATATCTATTCTACAATATTCCCTTTGATTTTTCACACAAGGCTTATGCAATTCAAAAAAAAATACACACCTTTTTATTGATTTTGAGCAGCTTGATATTGAAACTAAATTATATCTGTTATTTTGGATCTTCAATATCTGAAATTCAACCCTGCAGTAACCCTATGAAGCTTCTTTAAATTTCCACAGGTCTCACCTGATTTGGATTTTTCAAGGCAAAAGTTATTCCCAATCTCCCACAATGACCTAATTATGGGTTGGTTTAGTAGAGTGACCTTTTACAGTGTGCCACGTGTCACTGTTTCCTCCTTCAGCTCTGAAATTGATACAAAGGAAACTACAGTCCGTGTACTTGCGGCCACTTTTTACAGTTGTCTAATCCAATGCTCAGAGAGAGTGTTATGATGATTTTCCCACGGTCACCTCTTTGAGATGAAATTCGGGAGTTTGAAAAATCCCTACTTCCACAAACCCTATCTCCGAAAATATTGCGAATCAAGCTTTGAAATTTTTCCACGACCTTCCTCAAGATTGCAGCTTCGCTCTATAAAAATTTAAGCTTCTGAAACCTCATAGAAACAAAGTTATATCGAAAATTACACGATGACCTATTTAGGTTAAATTTAGGAGCCTGCAAAAATCCCTAACTTGCACAGATCATATCTTCGAAAATATTGTGAATCAAGATCTGAATTTTTAATGTTCCTTATGATTTCAGCTTCGCTTTGTACAAGTTTCAGCTTCTGAACCTTCGTAGAAAAAAAATTATAGTGAAAATTCCATGATGATCCATTTGGAGCAGCGAAACCCTAGAATCCAAAGCTTTGATACCAAATGTTATGAAACCAGCTCCAAAAATAGAAGAAAAGAGAGATCAACGCCTTAGAAATCAACCACTTCAAGGGCGAAACCTCCAACAGATTACATAAATTGACAATTCTTGGATGATACAAATGACAAAAACCTCCTTCTATATATAGGAGTCCATGGGGCCACAATATAATCCTAGCCAACCTAACAATAATAATGTAAGGGAACAATAATAACAGTATTGGGGTTGCAGGGGTACAACAATAACAATAAGGGGGATACACTAATAATAATAAGGGACTAAACTAGTAATATAGGGACCTAACATATTTTTTGTAATACAATGAATAGTCAGATGTTGATTTACTGATCTAGTTTCAGAGAGCGAGGCTCGTGGGTTGGGGCCCAATCCATGTGCCTCAAATTATTTGATGTTTCATTATTTCCTTTCTGTCATTTAGCTAGTTTTGTTTCTGTCATTCAATTAGTTCCACTTCTGATAGTTTCATTGCAATTTAGTTTTTTCTTTCAGCATGTCGTTGTAAGTTTTTTTATTTGATTATGAGTAATAGAATAGAGGAGAAAACTCTTAAAGCCATGGATCAATACCTCCCTTCTCATATTTTTCAATAAAGCTCGAGGAGGGTAAACCTTCCCATAGACCCAAAAATTGATTCCTGTTCACTACTTCTTAGATTAGAGTAGAGTTTCAATACTAATTTCAGTCTTTTTGTTCACTGTTTTTATCACGCACTTCATCTATTTTACGTGCATGGATCAACAAGGTTGTTTGCAGGGATAAGTATCAACAATCCCAGAGAAGTTCCCCAACACGTCCCACTTCATCTTCCATCTCCCTTCCATCTCTGCTGTTACGCTCTGGTACATTGTGTTATGCCCATGTGCATAGTGGCTATGCCTTCTATTGGTTCCTTTTCTCTTATCGCAACTACCACACCCTTTTATTCTCAAAAACTCCCCCAAAACCTTAAAGTTCACCTTCTATCCCTTATTTTCACATTATGCAGCTATCACAACCATTTTAACTTGAAAACCCTCCAAACACTTTAAAGTTTGACCTCCACTCTTTTATTTTATAATTTCTTGCTTATCACATCTTACATACTGTAGATCCTCCTTCTCTCCTTTCTTTTTCCGCTCCTCATTGTGATTTTGATAACGTTTCCGCCTTAACACTACTACTTATTATTGAAAATATCTAAGAACGTTAAATTCTAACCCTTCTTTGTTTGTTTCACTTACCAGGGATATCATTATTGCAAATCCCTTTACGCAAATCGCAAATTATTAAGATCCTCGTTAATGTTATTCGCTCCTGAAACTCTGATTGTGAGATCGCTATTGTACTCCGTCACATGCCTTATTTCCACATTATCTGATCACAGTCGTAAATCACAAAAGTACCCTGCATCTCACTTACCGCTATTGGCTTCTAAACCCCGATTGCGAAATATCAGAATCACATTTCGGTACCACACTGAATTATCGCATTACATTATCGCAATCGCATTTTGGTACTACACCACAATATTGTATATCGCATTCCGCATTCGCCACTCGGCAGTGCATCTGCCACTCCAACAGTTATGCGATTTTGTGATTGCGATATCGCATTTCGAATTCGACATCCCAATCGCAATTGCGCCATCACATATTTGGAAGTTCCCCACTCTAAAGGAAATTTGTGATATAATAAGGTTTTAATAAAGTAGGACCACTCATTCACTTTCAAGCTTTGCCCTCATGTGTTTAAGCCTTCCATTAGCACCCTTACCCCTTTCTTCTCGAAGCTGCAAAACAACACATTTTCAAGTTTAGTTAGCTCATACATAGTTGCATGAATAAAAGCATGGTAGATAGAGCATTGGGTAAGTAGAAGTGTGTTTAGCCATTTGGTCAGCTAAGTGTGATTAGAATTAGGTTCATTTCTGAAATTTAAATTAGTTTCCTTTCTGTCATTTCTTTTCAACAAGTTAGAATTAGTTTCTTTTCCTGTCATTTCTTTTCAACAATTTAATTTATTTTCCTTTCTGTCATTTCCTTTCTGCAATTTAGTTTAGTTTCATTGATATGTGACAAAATTCAACGAGAAACCCTAGAAGTAGCACCCTTTCGTAGAGAGGAAGAGGATGACACGAGTAGAATGCATATGATGTGTATATAGCACTGTCACCTCCAAGTTTGTACAAACCCCGGGTTGATAAAGTAAAGTACGGAAACCCCTAGGAGTTGCAGCACTCTAGGTGCAATAACAGGGCTCACCACTTTTTGGCACCGTTGCTAGGGAGGTGTCTAGTATATGCTTTGATTATGTTTTAACATTATTTTATGCTTTCCTTGTTCATGTTGTTTTCGAGATATTGAAAAATACAAAAAAATATGATTTTCATGCCTCATAGGAGTAGGGATACTCAAGAAATTAAAAAAAATACTTTTCCAACACCAACCCCCCCCCACTTGACCACGTGGTGCAGTAAGAACCACATCACCATACACTTTTGACGATAGAAGAGATGGATGGATATGATGACAATGAAGAGGATCTTACTGGGGTTCCCATTCAAGATAGGTACATAAATGTACATATGAAGAACATCCCTCCATCTTTCCTTCCCAACTTCCATGGTATGAGAATAGAGGATCCAGAAACATTTCTCTTTGAATTTGAAATAATTTGTAGATCTTATGGCTACTTATCACACACTCAAAAAATGATATTGTTTCCTACAACATTGAAGGATAGAGCTCTTAAATGGTTCACGAGTCTAGGTACTAATTCAATAAGATCATGGAATGATATGCACAAGATATTTCTAGAAAAATATAAAGATCGTGATATTAGAGAAGAAATTTTTAGAATGAACCAAGAAGAAGATGAGAGCCTTAAGGATCTAATAGAGAGGTTCATTTATAATGTTAAGAGGGAAAAATTGCATCATCTAGGATTTCACACATTAAAAACCCTCTTACTTAGAACAATTAGGGATGAGTGGATTGATCTCCTTAATCTCATGAGTCGAGGAGATGCATACCAATTGTCATTTGAAGAAATTTGTGAAACATGCAAGCGAATATCAAGAGGAAGGGAAAAATTAAGTAGATCAGAATCAACATCGGTAAGGAAGGATGAACTTGGACATTTGCTTGACAACTTTAAAACATAATTCTTACCAATCTAAGTGAAAACGTAGAAATGTTAAGAATGCAAAATGAGAAAAAAGAAGATGCTGATATTTTTTTTGTCCATGCAGAATCATATGCTAATAAATGTTTTCCATCATTCTGCAGGTTTAAATAAATTTACCAGGAAGACAATGGAGTAAGGAAATCACCAATGAAGCTATGTTATGTAGCTCTAAGGAGACCCTGAAAACCTAGTCAACTTGATATGATGCAAGAAACCACTTAAAAATTTCAAGCTTATTCACATCCATCTAAAAATAATTGGGACACACTCCCTCCTTGGAAACCTTGGCTATCTCAACCTCAAATCCAATCTTGGCAACATGGTTGGCAAGGACCTTACTAGGAAAATCCACAACATCCTCAATATTTCCCTCAATATCCTCCATAACCAACTCCAAGCTATCCCTACCATCCACCTCCACCACAACCACAAACTCAATCATATCCATATAATATATCCACCCCCACTAAACTACCTGTACCACCATTTCCAAACCCACACCATGAAGTATCTCAGCCCACTTACAATGTTGAGGTACAACACTACCAAACATATCCTCTTGATCTAGATGGTATTCATTTTAGTTCAAGAAAGGTATTGCAAAGAATATATTTTATTAATGTCATTGAAGGAAAACATCAAGAAGAAGAAGATCCAAATGAGGAGATCAAAATATCAAGGGATGCACTTGATGAAGAGCCATCATCAGAATTAGATGTTGAGAAAGTTTCCTCATGTTTACCAACATTTCCTCCATGTGTTCAAGAGAAAAATCAGCAAAAAGAGGAAGATTTGAATATCATAATAGAAGAGGACATCCAAGGTGATCCAACTCAGGAAGTGGACCAGGGGCATCACAAATATATTGACATATGGTTCCAAACAGTCATTAAGTAGCAACAACACGCTCTTCTCCAACAGTGCTTGATACAATCCCAGTCAAAGAAATTCATCTCTCATATTTAGGTACATGTCAAAGCATGTATTCCAAGTGTGCACATGATTTTATTTGTCTTCTTGATGTTCACATGGATCCATTGGAAGTATTCCTATACTTGAAAAAGGTTTTTTTTTTTCAAGTAGAGTAGGAAAGTGAAAAAATAGAAAAAAAAAGGGGAAGAATAAAATCTCAGGTGAAAACCTCTTTTGAGGCATTTGAGATTGGCTCACTGATTGAAAATCTCCATGAGGCGGTCATTGGGTTGAAAAAAATAAAAAAAATAGAAAAATTAAAGATCCTAGGTGAAAACCTCCTTTGAGGCGCCTAGGCAGACCTACCAGTTGAAAACCTCATTAAGGCAGCTAGTAGGCATTAAAAAGAAATACATTTCTCCATGTATCTCTCTCTAATGAATACAAGTTCTCTCCAACCTTTGCAAGCAAAAAACAACAAGTTGGCACAAAATAAAATTTGGTGAACACTTTAGTCAAAGGTAGTAAAACTTGGACTTCCTCCTCATGTGCTCAGATGCTCCAAAATGACCTCAAGCAGATCGCCACATGCAAGTTCAGTAGCAGCTTCAATGTCACCTGCAAAAAAAATCAATGGTAAGGCTCAATTATGAAATCATATAACCCTTTCTTCGAATCTATTTTAGCTTAAGAAAACATTAAAAAGTGTGAGAAGGAAAGTTTTTTTATATAGCCAAAATCAGTAGCAGAGCAACCTCAGCCTTATCTAGCGACTAGCCTCACTTTTTCCACCAAGGAGAGGAACAAGACAAAAGTAAAAAGGACTTGAGAAAGTGAGTAGTAAGAAGTTCATTGTAATGGAAGACAAGGAGTGCCAAGGGGTAGCCAAGGGTGAACTCAGTTAACAGAAAAATAACTCTGAGTTTATTTTGCATGCAATAAAAAAAAAGAGAAGAAAAAAAAAAGAGGAAAAAAGAGAAGAAAAAAAGAACAAAATAGAAATAATTAAAGGAAAGGTGGACCCACCACCTCTTAGCATGCATAATGAAAATTTTCTTAAGGCATATGAGGACCTTCATGAAGCACCTACGAGAAGAAATGAAAGAATAATAGCAAGAAGATTAGCAGGGGGAGCAACGGATGGGCCAATAAACAGAAAACAAAATAAGCCAACATGTAGAAAGAACCATAAGGCAAGGATGATGAACAAGTTGCTAAGAGGATGAGCAACAGTTTCAGTAGGGAGGTGATGATGGGCCTCTAAATTAGACATAAATTAAGGCCCATCTAACCTTCCTTATGCACATAAAAATATATATTAAATCTCTCCTTCTGCACTTAATAATGTTTTCTTATGCTTTAATATGTTATTAGGAAGGTTCAAAGGTAATTGCATATTTGTGCCTAATATTGGTTATTTTTGTAGAATATTGTGATAATATTGGGTAGATTATGCAGATTTGGAGAATGAGATAATTTAGGGAATTTCTCCCTGCCAATGGAAGATCAAGATTGTAGAATAAATGAGCACAATATCAGTAAATTATTGAGAAATTTTGGAGAGATTCAAGGGGGTTGTCCACCCCCCTTAACTATCAAAGGAAACCAAGCAAACTGAAGACGAAGTGCACTCAATCTATGGTTTACTTAGAGTCAAAGTGGACTCAATCACTATTTTCTAGGGAGTTATTGGTAGCTGCCCTTGAGGATAAATAAAGATAATCAAGAGCTAATTAGGGTCGATTCCCGTCCATTCGATGCCAGTCCATTCCATTCCATCCATCCTATTAGCCTTTTGTTGTTTAAAGACCTTTGGGATGTAATAAGACTATATTTTTTGTAATACAATGTGTAGTCATATGTTATTTTTCTGATCTAGTTTCAGATAGTGAGGCTTGTGGGTTGTGCCTCAGATTCTCTGATGTTTCATTCTTTCCTTTTTTTCATTTAGCTAGTTTTGTTTTTGTCATTCAATTAGTTTTTCCTTTGATAGTTTCATTGCTATTTAATTTTTTATTTCAACATATCGTTGTAGGTTTTTTTATTTGCTTATGAGTAATAGAATATAGGAGAAAAATCTAAAAGCTGTGGATTAGGACCTCCCTTCTCATCTCTGTCAATAGAGCTCGAGGACGGTAAACCTTCCCATAGACCCAAAAATTTATTTCTGATCACTACTTTTTAGATGAGTAGAGTTGCAATACTAGTTTCAGACTTTCTTTTCACTGTTTTTATCATGCACTTTATTTATTTTTCGTGGATGGATCAACACGGTTGTTTGCAGGAATAAGTATCACCAGTCCTGAAGAAGTTCCCCAACACCTCCCACTTCATCTTCCATCTCCCTTCCATCTCTGCTGTTATGATCCGGTACACTGTGTTAGGCCCCTGTGCATAGTGGTTACACCTTCTATTCCTTCCTTTTCTCTTATCGCAGCTACCGCACCCTTTTATTCTCAAAATCTCCCCCAAAACCTTAAAGTTCACCTTCTATCCCTTATTTTCGCTTTGCACAGCTATCACAACCATTTTAACTTGAAAACCCTCCAAACACTTTAAAGTTTGACCTCCACTCTTTTATTTTAGAATTTCTCGCTTATTGCATCTCGCATACCGTAGATCCTCCCTCTCTCCTTTATTTTGATTCTCCTCATTGCGATTGCGATAACCTTTCCGCCTTAGCACTACCGCTTATTATCGAAAAATCTCCAAAAACTTTAAATTTTTACCCTTCTTTATTCGTTTCACTTACTAGGGATATCCTTACCGCAAATCCCTTTGTGCAAATTGCATATCGAAAATTCTTATGATCCCCGTTAATGTTATCCGCTCCCAAAACTCTGATTGTGAGATCGCTATCATACTCCGCCACCCACCTACCACGTCATCTGATCGTAGTCGCAACTCACAAAAGTCTTTGCACCTCATTTACTGCTACCGACTCCTAAATCCCAATTGCTAGATATCTCAATTGCATTTCGGTACGGCACTGAATTATCACATTACATTATCAAAATCAAATTTCAGTACTGCACCACATTATCGCATATCGCATTCCTCATCTGCCACCCGATAGTGCATTTGCCACTCCAAAATTTTTGTGATATTGCGATTGCGATATCACATTTCACATCCGACATCCTAATCGCAATTCTGCATCTCATATTTGGAAGTTCTCCACTCTAAAGGAAATTTGTGATATAATAAGGTTTTAATAAAGTATAACCACTCATTCACCTTCAAGCCTTGCCCTCATGTGTTTAAGCCTTCCATTAGCACCCTTACCCCTTTCTTCTCCAAGCTGAAAAACAACACATTTTAAAGTTTAGTTAGGTCATACATAGTTGCATGAATAAAATCATGGTAGATAGAGCATTGGATAAGTACAAGTGTGTTTAGCCATTTGGCCATAGAAGTGTGATTAGAATTAGTTTCCTTTCTGTCATTTCCTTTCAACAGTTTAGATTAGTTTCCTTTCTGCAATTTAAATTACTTTTATTTCTACCATTTCTTTTCAACAAGTTAGAATTAGTTTCCTTTACTGTCATTTATTTTCAAAAATTTAATTTAGTTTCCTTTTTGTCATTTCCTTTCTGCAATTTAGTTTAGTTTCGTTGAAGTGTGACATACTTCACCAAGAAACCCTAGAAGTAGCACCCTTTCATAGAGCGGAAGAGGATGACATGAGTAGAATGCAACTGTTGTGTATATAGCACTGTCACCTCCAAGTTTGTATGAACCCTAGGTTGATAATGTAAAGTCGGGCAACCCATGGGAGTTGCAACACCCTTGGTGCAATACCAGGGCTCACTAACTGCTGCCGATATGTTGTCCTTCATTTATTAAATCTTCTATTTCACACTGGGAATCAATCATTAACATTTCATCAGTTTGACAAGCTACATCAAACTGATAAATTTGATCTTTGGTACTACTCGTTGCATCATTGAGTAGTACAAATGGCTCGATAAGATCACTTGTGTCGCAACTGACATCAAATTGATTGATTAGATCTTCTATGTCACAACCTTCATCACTATGCTGAATAAGGTCACTTGTATCAAAAATTTCGTCTGATGTTGGATGAGGTCTTTGGTTTTGCAACTTGCATCTATCTTCGTTGTATATTGCGCATCAAGAAAATCTTGTTTTTCGCTTAGTTTTATTTGAAGTGTATGAATGAGTTTTTCTTTCATTTCGAGCTCAATTTTAAAGACTTTTGCTATTTCTAATGTGCTGGTCATTTGATCGATTAAGTTTTGATTCTACGTCAACTTCCATTCTAGTAACTCAATTGTATTATGTAATGATTGCACTCTTTCAACTCTTTAATTTCCAGCTCTACACTTTGAAGACGTTTTCCACCTTTGCCCATTTTGACACGCTTTCTTGTACTAGCTCGCTTGATTGAATTTATCACCCTCGCTTGCTTTAGAATTTTCTTGATCTCTTGCTTAAATTTACACTCACTTGGATAATTGAATGTTAGAATTTACGCTTGCTTGATTGTTGTTTTGAATTTCACGCTCGCTTGCTTTGAACTTGCACACTTGATTTGAACTTGTTTGATTGTTATTTTCTTGAATGGCACACTCGCTCAAACTTTGTGAATGCTTCAATCAACTTCACACTGGCTTGCTTTCGCTCTCGATTGAACTCACTGATTGGCTTAATTGACTCAGTTGAAGAGAATTCAATCACTTTTCCTCCTATCAATTCAAAACTTGGGTGTCAATTTCAACCGATAACACACCCTTACAATTAAACTCAATTTGAATGTGATTGCAAGATGAAATAAATTTAGTTGCAAGTTACACAACGACTAATTATCGTTGAATATTGATGTAGAATTTTCTTGAAACGCTTGATTTTTTAGCTTCCATTAGGGGAATTTTGAAGTCGAAAATGGGCCTCCGAAGGAAATTATAAAATAATAGTGGAAATAATAAAATAAGTTTTGATCACATCATCAAATTTTAGAGGGAAAAAAGAAAAAAACTACTTTTTCAACTCGTATTTTCAATTTATATCCCAAAGTTTTTACTCAAATTTCGAATGGGAGTACTCTTTGGATGCAAAATTTAATTACTCATCCAAGGAGTACCCATGTTGCATACTTTAGATGGATCCTAATACACGAAAAATGAGAAATACATGAAAAACATGATTGTAATCACATTTTTCATGTATTTCTCATTTTTTTGTGTAGCGGGATCCATCAAATGTATGCAACATGGGTACTCCTTAGATGAGGAATTAAATTTTTCATCCAACGAGTACTCCAGCTCGAAATTTTAGTAAAAATTTTGGGAGATATGTTGAAAATACGAGTTGAAAAAGTAGGTTTATTATTTTATTATTATTTTTAAAAAAATATTTTTACCCTTTTATTTAAAAATCGTGAATCATCCCCCATGGTTGACATCATCATATTGAATCCTATTGGTTCTTATAAATTTTTTTTTGGCTGTACATTTTTCTTAGGAGGCCCATTTTAGACCTCAAAATTCCCCTAATGATTAACTTGATTTTCTTGAGTGAATTGGCTTGTAGAATGATGGTGTTGACAAGATTGATTATATGTTGCAGTGGCTTGATTTCTTGTAGTTTTTGTATTTAAGCTTGATTACATGAGCTTGAATGGAATTTATTGTGTGCATACACTTATTTAACTTGTTGTGTACTCCAAGTGGACCATATGAAAAATTGAGTGTCTAAAATTAGACTCACAAAACATAAGAAACATCAAGAATCATGCACCATCATAAGCATACTCATGGTGTACCTAAGATCCCCTTATTCAATTTCGGACGGATCTAGGATACGATCACCAAAAAAATGATATCTTTATTATGCTTGATACAATGTTCGATTCTCTTTTCAAAAGCCTTTGCCATGCATTACTCTCATTTTCATACACATCCACTTATACATCAAAGACTTATAAATTTGTTTTGAATTGGACGCTAACTCCTTATCACTCCAAAGTGACAAAAATCACACCTTATTACGCCAAATACAAAATATTCCCTCACTATTACACACCACTCTTGTCCCACCAAAAAAAATTATGATCACTCTTTAAAAAGCCTTTATAATCATGCTTTTACATACTTTCCACTAAAATAATGTAATTAAATTTATGAAGTCACTTTATAAAAAGTGATTAAATGTTTCCTTTTTTAATGTCACTTTCTTCCCTTTTTTAAATACATACTCAAAAATCACTTATCACTCTTATATTCTCCACTCTTCTTAAAATATTATAACATCACTTTTACCTCTAAAATTATATTATCCTAACTTCTTATTACTCCAATGTAAAAAAAAAACAACTTTATCACTCCAAACTCCTTAACTCCTTATCACTCCAATATTTAAAAAAAATCAACATTATTCCAGAGCATAAGATGATACGTTCACCTCCTATTTCCATAAAAGGTTAAAGCATAAATTTATGAAACTTTTCATTTTTGTCTTATTTGGTAAATATATTTTATTTATTTGTTTTACCATGTTTTCAACACTTTGAAGGTTCACACGTACCTTTTATAACGTTAATCCATATTTTTCGGCCTTCACATAGGTTCTCATAATGGCTACCAAGATAGTATTTCAAATCCACGCCCTAGTGTTGTCCCCTGTAATTATCTCTGAAAAACCCTCAATTTCGTCTCAAGTTCGATTTTTTTCACTCGAATAATAAATTCAGACTCTTTCCCACATCGAAGTAGCACTTCTTGTGCTGATAAATGCATGACTAGCTCAGTGAAACCACATAATTTCACTAGCGAAGCTGCAAATATCTCTCTCTCTTGCAATTTCAGTACAATGAAGACAATGGATTCAAAACTTGATTAGGACGACCATGCCGCTTCGAAACCTTAGTAGGAGTATGATTTAGCCGAAAACCCCTAGGAGGTGGACGACTTTGTTGAAATACTGAAGGAGGAGGACGACTCTGCTTCTGGAAGATATCAAGGAGGCGTATGAAATAGGTTACAGGGTCATCGGCTTAGCTAAGTGCTTGGATGGAAAACCCTGGCTTTAAAGAAGCTACCGCTGCTGCTGCCTAGAAGATATTTTATGTTAACAGAACCGTCGAGAGAAGAATTGATGGTAGACCAGAGGAAACAAAGAACTCGTGGTACAACGACACACCAAGAATAATTTGTAGATAAATGATTCAAAATAGATCCACAGTGATTAAGCTCATCACCTTTGCCAGATTCATCTTCGTGCATAGAATTCATCTTCACCATGAAATCGAGGAAAGGACTCCATCATCCGACAACACCATGAATTTACAAGCAGCGCTGGTGCCATAGATTACCAGTTTGACGACAATGTTGCGACATGTATCTCTATCCTTCTGAAAGAGACTAGAGGCTATTGCTTCATGAGCACTTCAAATTCACTTCATAAATTAAAATTTGAGCATTTGGTTATTGTTCCGGCCCCTTCTTATCTACTTCCCACACAAATAAATGACATCTTACAATCATTTTGATGTGGGTCTCAAGCCTGAGGAACATAAATTACTCATCAATGTTGCACAAGATTTTCATGCGAATGGCTACATAAGAAGCTGGTGCAGGGTAAAATATGTTGCAGAAAATACCCAACTCGTCAATTGTGTGGAAAACAATGGAAAAGACGTAGTGACACCATCACCATGCTTCCTACAATTAACGTTTGAAACTTCTATGTGAAATTGAAAGTTAAAACGCAGTCAAAGGTTAAATGCCATGAAAAATATTCTTTACAAATCACTTTTTACACTAATGCATGGCTGCACTACGTGAAAGGCTCGGGAAATATCAACAAAGGCCTAAGAACTCTATATTTTCTCTGATACCATATGAAGGGAAAATAACAAAATTTATACACATAAAAACATACCAAAAACACATAAAACTAGACATGGTGGAAAAGGCCACAACCTTGATGTACTCCTCACATTCTCTCATTATTAAAACAATGATATAATACAAATATAAATACAAGAAGAGAATGTGTCTCGAGATAGGGCATCTATCTTGGACACTTTGGTTGAGACAATATCTCAACCATACACCAATCTAGGAACCTAGTTAGGTGGAGAGAATATCTAGGCCCAACTGACTCCTAATTGAGAGGAACAAACTTAATATAGAAAATTAGGAATAAATTCCTAATTTTCATGATTTAATTAATTTAATTATTTTTGTACTTTGAATGGTTTTACTCACATGAGAGTGATATTCACAATTTATTTATGCCAGGGCCTATGCCCACAAAGGCTCTTAATAATTTTCTTTCGTTTATATCAATCACCAAGCTAGAGCCACATCGATTTAGTTCATCTGAAGCCCCATCGAAGCACACCCAAGGTATATCCCGGTTAATCTATTCATTGGTGATAGTTCTGATAGTCCTAGAAATGTATTTTTTGGGAATCAAATCAAGGATTGATACACATTCAACTGCAATGGAGTTTGGAGAAGAAAACGAGTCCTTGAAAATACCTCTGTTCCTTGTGAGCTAAAGGCCCCAGTGATGATTAAAGGAATATTATTTTTGTTGATATTCAGAACCTCATTCCACCAGTATTTCCAAGTAGATATAGCTGTAGTACCATGCCAAGAAGTCTAGATGCCTAAAAGGGAGAGGTTGGCCTCCTAGAATTTTAAGGCAAAACTACATGAGAGAAAAATATGATTAATGGTCTCCTCAAAGTCCTTGCATATGATACACCTTCCAAGACCCTGTTTATTTCTTTTTATTAAGTTATCCCAAGTAGGAGATTTTTTCTTAAGCACACACCAAAAAAAGAGTCTAGCTTTTTCCGGACTATTCAGCTTCCACAATGTTTTATGCCACCACACTTGTTGTCCTCTGCCCCTCCAATTCATAAAAAAATTATAGGCAAATTTAGGAGCATATTTACCATTCAGAGCATGAACCCATCAAAGAGAGTCTAGCTTGTCATAAATCCTTACATTTTAGCATCTCATATCCTGTGTATAATTCCTCCACTCAATACCCCATTGAGATCCAGTTGCATATCTCCCTCCGATTTCCAACCCTGAGTCCAAAAAGAAGCAGTATCTGGTTTTGCAACATGAGACAAGTAATAAGTCCCTTTTGAATGAAAGTTATCTAAGAGCCCAAGAGAGATAGAAAAATTCTAATTACAATCCACCCAAGGATCACTGCCCAAGACAACCTTCTCCCTGTTTCTAACTTGCCAAGCTAGACCATCTTCCACCAGTTCAAAGGAGAGAATGGTGTCTTTCCATATCACACATTCGTTATTTATTTCCTGGGATTGTGGATCCATTCCTACAAAGGATTGGGGTAAATGTATTTATGTTTTAACCACCACTGTCCATAGATTATCCTCAGAAATGATCCTCCAACCTGATTTAGCTGCTAAAGACAAGGCAAAGGAATGAAGCTCCTTTATCCAAAATTCTCCCCATTCCTTCAGCATAGAAATTTTGTCCCAAGAAACCCAGGGAGTCACATGCTCCTCCTTAGTCCCAACCCAAAGGAAGTGCCTACAAATTTTCCTAACTTTTGATAAAATAACTTTTGGGACCCAACTGAGTGCAATCTAGTAGAAAATAATGGCTACAAGTACAGATTTAATGAGAACCAATATTCCAACCCTAGACAACCATTTGTAGCTCGACAGGTTTATTCGTTTCTAAATCTTTGTCAAAAACCAATTCTAGTCCTGCTTTTTATAAGAGTCATGTTTAAAGAAGAAACCTAGGTATTAGGAAACACTTTAAAAGGGAGGGAGACCACAATTATTTCAAAATACCCATTCGAGAGACCATCATAAGAAATGGAGTATTTTTGTGCATTTATACTCATAACTGTAGCCTAAAGAAACAAATCCAAGGCAAATTTCATCTGTTTGACCTCTTCCCTAGAACCATTGCTGGACTAGAGAATGCCATCCACAAATAGAAAGTGGGATATGAAAATATTAGTAGCTATTTGAATACCTTTTAGGTTACCATTTCTCTTTGCGGAGTGTAGTATTTGGCTTAGCCCTTTTACTGCTAATAAGAATAAGAGAGGGGATATGGGGCATCCTTGATTGAGCCCTCTCTGATTGTGGAAAAAAGGAGAAGCAACTCCATTTATGAGAACAAAAATGACGCATTTTTTATACATCCCATAATCCAATTAATAATACCACCGTAGAAGCCCATATGTGTCAACAGAAGGCGCAAATATAGCCAATTGATCCTATCATATGCTTTTGAAAGGTCTATTTTTACAATTAGACCTTTTCTTTAGATTTTTTAATGTTGTTCATCCTTTATTGAGCCACCCCAATGGATTTGTGAATTTGTCTTCCATCCAAGAAGCAAAATTGTTATTTAGAAATATTGCATGACAAAATAGGCTTCAAACGAATTGCAATTGCAATAATTTTGTAAATACAATTACAAATGGAAATAGGTTTGAATTCTTCAAAGGAGACTGGTGCATACGATTTTGGAATTAGGGCAAGGAAAGTAGTATTGAAAGGTTCATGAATTCCCCCCTGATCCTATATTCCTCCACCACCCCCACAATTCATCCCAAAATAGGTCCAAAAAGTGTTGATAAAACTCTACTGTCTACCCATCCAACCTAGGGCTCTTATCTTTTTGCATAGTATTTAAAAAAATTTCCATTTTATCTTTGTAACTGGAGCCATAAGCATCTCATTTTCTTCCTCCTCAACATATCTAGGAAAACATTGAGCCACTCGAATGACCTCGGCTATTGAGGCCCCTTCGGGGGGCTTGAAAATATTTTTGAAATGATCCCTTCCCATTGAAGCCATCTCTCTAAATGATTTTTCCATTCCACCGTTCAACCTTCTCATTTCCAGAATAATATTTGTAATTTTTCTCCCCTTAGCATAGTTTTGGAATAATTTGGTACTTTTATCACCCACCTTGAGTCATATCACTCGGATTTTTAGTCTCCACTATTCTTTAGTGTCATTTAATATCTTTCTCCTTTTTGTCTCCATTGTTTTTAGCCTTTCCTTCTTCTCCTCTGATTCATAGCAGTCTGCTTCTAGGCGTTCCATCTCTTCCAATTCCTTCTCAATGATATTCAATTCGGAATCCTCCCTCAACTTTTTTATCTTTCACCCATATAATGGTTTTAGTTTTCAGGGATTTTAGATTGGCCATGAAAGAATGAGCATGAGAAAGATTTAGAACCATATACATGATAAAGAAATTGTTTTTTCCTTTGTTTTTAATGTTAGTACATTGATCATAATTTAATTAATTTGTAGCATTTGGATGCAATATGTACGATTAATATTGTTTAGTACATTAACCAATACTAGTTTTATTTTTATATTGTAGATTATTAGGAAAATTTTTGTTATCGTCGTCAAAATTTTTACCTTGTACGTACCGAGATTCACATGCCATTATGAAAGATATTGGAATGGAGTATCAAGCTATTAATGCATGTCCTAATGATTATATTGTCTATTATAAAGAACACACATTGAAAGACACATGCCAAAAATGTGATGAGAGTAGATATAAAACCGATAAAGTAACAAAAAAGGTGCCTCACAAGGTTCTTCATTACATTCCCATAATTCCACGTTTGCGACAAATTTTTAGGTGCAAAAGCATAACATAACTTATGGAATACCAGGCAACAAATAGAAGTGAGGATGTTGTTCTTTGAATCCCTGCAGATGGATATGCATTTAGGAATATAGAGGAAAAGTGGCTATGGTTTAAAAGAGCACCTCATAATCTTAGGCTTTAATTAGCAGCTGATGGTGTCAATCCATTTGGAGAGCCCAAATATACTTACTTGGTGTGGCCCGTTTTTGTTATCAACATAACATTCCTCCGTGGATGTCAATAAATAGGGAGCACATAATGTTGACAATGATTCTTCCATGTATTAATTTGTTTATAATAAATTTTTTTAACACAATAACATCTCATTTGTCTTATTTGTTTCATAATTATGTCTTATATATGTATATTTAACTCATATATGTTCAATTATGTCTTATAATTTTTTTTATTTACTCATATATGTAGTAATTATGTATTATTAGTTCAATCAATTAGGTAAGTACCAAGTCAAATATATGAATGTATATATCGAGCCTCTTATCAATGAGTTAGTGGAGTTATTGAAGAATGTCACTATGTATGATATATCTATACTAGTAGTTTCACAAGGAATTTGAATTCCATGCAATGTTTGTATGGAAAATTCACGATGCCCAAGGGCTAACACATTTATGTGGTATGTTATAACGTTACCCTACACTTTAATAGTGTTTAATTTTATGAAATTCATTTCATATATGTTTTTTAAATAGTTCCTTCATTGTACATAAAATAATTGATATAAAAATTATTCCATCTCTTGCAGGTCTTCAAATAAAGGGTAAATTTGCTTTTCTAGTTTGTAGTCATAAGATGAAATATCATCATTCAATAAGCTTAAGAAATGAGGTGTTTGATGAGTATAGGCACTTCCTTTATAAGAACCATAGGCACCGAAGTATCGAAAAACATCTTTTCAATGGGAAAGAAGAGACTGGATTAAGACCATGAAGAATGACCCCTCGTGCATGGAAGTTGCAATATAATAGAGTCTCTCAAGGTATGGATCGAATTGTCTATGTATCAATATACATGATATATTTGGATTATTTTATATTTGTATGGAATTTTATTCACTGTACTGATTGAAAAGTTATATTGTTGTTACAATATCTTTAACTATGGTTCACATTGTAGGTCGTCAATGCATTAATAACAAGGCACTTCCATGAGGAATGAAAGTTATCTCGAGAAATTCAATAGAATCCCCTACTATGAGCACCTGGAAATTGTTCATTGTTTGATACAATGGAAATCAGGAAGACTGTAATAGAGACCTTATGGAGAGTCTTAGATGGAAGGAGATATAAAGAAAAAATTGGGAAGATTTTAAAGACATCAAGGAGGCCAACAATGCATTGTAAAGTGTGACTCATTCAAAAAACGATGGAGATGGCCAAAATATAAGCACCTTTTCCATGGTTATTGACAAAGAAAAAAAAAGGATGTTAAAGAGGTTATTGACAAAATTAAATTTCCAACTAGATTTTCTTCAAACATAAAGAATATCCTAACAAAGAAAGGTGAATTAGGTGGGGTAAAAACTCATGATTGGCATACACTCATTAAGGTAATTATTTTGGTATAAATATTTATACATTGGTGAAGCATCTTGTTGATTTGTGTTTTTTTTTTCTACTAATTTGGGAAAAAATAATGATCGATCATTATTTTTGTTATAGTATGTTCTACCTCTATCTCTCTAAGAAAAATTTGATAAAAATGTCAAATATGTTATATACGATATTGGAAAATACATGAGGTAATTGTAGATTTATGTGCACAGTGTAATTTGTTTAATAAGTTCTTGTACAAGTTATTTTTGACTGTAGGTGTTTTACTAGTCATCATGTACTATATACTTTTTTTGTTGAAAACTATGATTTTATTGCTTCATTTGTAGATGGTTGTCATATAAATAAATCAATAAAGAACATATAAAGTATTGGAGGAAACAAATTCCTCATCTAGTGTGTGAAATGAAAAATTTTCTACCTCCGAAATTTTTCAATGCACAAGAGCACTACATCATACACCAAGTCGAGAATACTGAAATGTGTGGATGTTAGGTCCCTATATCACTAGTATAGTCCCTTATTATTGTTAGTGTAACCCCCTTATTGTTATTATTGTACCCTTCTAACCCCCATTTTGTTATTATTGTGCCCTCAAATTATTATTGTTAGGTCGGCTAGGATTACATTGTGGCCCACTAGGATTACATTATGGCCCCATGGACTCCTATATATAGAAAGGAGGTTTTGTAAATTGTATCATCAAAGAATTTTTCATTTATGTAATGTATTGGAGGTTTCCCCCTCGAAGTGGCTTATTTCTAAGGCATTCATATCTCTTTTCTTCTATTTTTGGAGCTGGTTACACAACATTTGGTATCAGAGGTTTGGATTCTAGGGTTTCGCTGCTCCAAACAGGTCATCGTGGCATTTTCGCTATAATTTTTTTTATACGAAGTTGAAGAAGCTGAAATTTTTAGGGTGCGAAGCCGAAATCCTGAGGAATATTGTCTAAAAATTTCAGAGCTTGGTTCGCAATATTTTCAGAGATATCATCTGTGGAAGTTAGGTCTTTTTTCAGGCTCCTAAATAGGTCATCGTGGCATTTGCGCTATAACTTTTTTTCTACGAAGGTTAAGAATCTGAAATTCTTATGGTGCGAAGCTAAAATCCTGAGAAAATGTGTCAAAAAATTTCAGAGTTTGGTTTGCAATATTTTTGGAGATATGATCTGTGGAAGGTAGTGCTTTTTCAGGCTCCTGAATTTCATCTCAAAGAGGTGATCGTGGGAAAAGTTCAATAACTCTCTCTCTGGGGATTGGATTGGAGTGCTGTAAAAATTGGTTGCAATCACACGGAATTTAGTTTCTTGGCTATCAATTTCAGAGACAAAGGACGAAACAGTGACACGTGGCAAGTCGTACAAGTTCGCTTTACTGAACCAGTCCAGAATTAGGTCATTGTGGGAGATTGGACACAACTTTGTCTGGGAGAATCCAAATTAGGTCAGACCTGTGGCATTTGAAAGAAGCTTCAGAGGGATACTACAGGGTGGAATTTTAGATATTGAAGATTTTCAATTATAGATATAATTCAATTTCAATATCGAGCTCCTCAAAGCAAGTAAAAGGTGTGTATTTTTTTTTTCAAATTGCATAAGTCTTGTTTGAAGAATCAAGTTGAATTGATTCCAAGGCCATCTTGTAGAATAGATATCAATATTGGATTCTAAAATGGCCCCTAAAAATAATTCAACACCCATTAAGCCTTTAGAAGGCTCTACTATGACTCATGAAAACGAAGAATGGCAACATGACATATCAAAATTACAAGAGCAAGTGCAACAAATTTCGCTCTCGCAAAGAACAACAAAAAATGAAATGGAAGTTTTGAAGAAAGGCGTGGAAACTAAGATGGATGGTTTGAAGAAAGGCGTGGAATATAAGATAGATGGCATGGAATCTAAGATTGAGGGCATGGAGGCTGGCATGGAATCTAAGATGGATGACATGGAAGCTAAGATCGATGAGAAAATGGAAAACATGAAGAATTTTCTAAAAGCAGACATGGAAGGTTTGACAAAGTTGATACAAGAAAGGTTTCCTAATGGTGAAAGATAGTAGAAGAACCTCATGATGAGAACAAAATAAATGTTAATTGTGATTTCATAAACTCTAATGTTGGCGGGAAGAACCACCATATTCCAAAGATGGATATGAGGAAGTTTGATGGAAAGGATTCTGTAACATGGATACTACAGATGGAGCAATATTTTGATCTCCATAACGTGCAAAACACACAAAAGGTACGCATTGCAACTTTACATTTAGAACAAAATACATTTGTATGGTATCGATGGCTTTGCTCCCATAAAAAAATTGTCACTTGGTCAATTTTTACGGAAGAAATGATAGCACATTATGAGGATACAAAGAGCAACACCTTCTTTAGCCAATTGATAAATCTCAAACAAAAGGGTTTAGTGGGGCAGCACATTGAGGACTTTAAAAAATTGAATATAAGGGTAAATGATATTCCAAAGGAACACAGGATTGATCTCTTCATAGGCACTTTAAAGGATAACATCCAACATGAAGTTCGCGTTCTGGAACCAGATTCATTGGAGAAGGCATTCAGGTTGGCAAGAAAAGTTGAATGTAAAATTATGGCGACAAGGAAGCCTACCACTCAATTCTATAAAGAAGGAAGTGTTGCTACGCCTAGATTTTCACAACCTACAAGGTTGACACCACAACAATTGGAAGAAAAAAGAGCAAAAGGGCTTTGCTACAGTTGTGATAGCAAATACACTAAAGGTCATAAGTGTGCTGAGAAGAAATTATTTTACATAGATTGTGAAGAAGAAGAAAATGAACAAGAAGAGGATATACACCAGGAACCACCCCTAGAAGAGGAAGAAATGAATCCGACCATATCGTGTAATGCACTGGCAGGAATTACCACTTCTCAAACTCTCAAGATAGAAGGACAAATCAAGAAGAAAAAGGTAATAGTGTTGATTGATTCAGGTAGCACCCATAATTTTATTCATTGTAAGGTAGCCAAGGAATTAAATTGTTTCCTATACCAACACCAGAATTTCAAGTGATGGTTGCAAATGGAGGAACTATAAATTGCTCTGGAAAATGCCATAATATCAAGCTAACCATGGGGGAATATGTATTGACTAGTCCAATGCTTTCCTTTCCTATGGGAGGTGTTGATGTTGTACTAGGAGTACAATGGTTACAATCTTTGGGGACGGTAGCTTTTAATTTTCAAGAACTTTTCTTGAAATTTTTTTCAAAAGGAAAGGAAGTTGAATTACGAGGTATTGCAGGGAAGCCAGGAAGGATAATAAGCTCTAATGTCATGACAAAGCTTCTAAAGAAAGAACAACGAGGCGTAATTGCACAATTATGCTCACTAGAAGTTCCAACATCAAAATCATCTATTCCTGCAGATCTCCAACAAGTATTGGACAATCATTCAAAGGTGTTTGAAACTCCCAAAGGACTCCCACCTATTCGTGATCATGATCATGCTATTCATTTGATTCCAGGAAGTGTTCCTCCAAACATCAGGCCTTATAGATATCCTTACTTCAAAAAGAGCGAAATTGAACGTATGATTGCAGAAATGTTAGAGGCGGGTATAATTCAACCTAGTCAAAGTTCTTTCTCTGCTCCTGTAGTATTGGTACACAAGAAGGATGGATCATAGCGAATGTGTCCGGATTATAGGGAGCTCAATAAGCTCACCATTAAAGATAAATTTCCCATTCCTGTGATTGATGAATTATTGGATGAATTACATGGAGCAATTTATTTTGCCAAGTTGGATCTTCGTTCAGGATATCATCAAATTAGAATGAAGACTGAAGATATTCCAAAAACAACATTTCGAACTCATGAGGGTCATTATGAATTTTTGGTCATGCCTTTTGGCCTTACCAATGCACCTTCTACATTTCAGGGGTTGATGAATTCCATTTTCAAACCCTTCCTTAGAAAATTTGTGCTAGTATTTTTTGATGATATACTAATCTATAGCAGGTCTTGGAAGGATCATGTTGAACATGTTGACAGAGTGCTCAAACTATTGCAGGAGAAACAATTATATGCAAAAACATCCAAATGTTTCTTTGGAGTACAAGAGGTGGAATATCTGGGTCATAATGTATCTCACGAGGGTGTTAAAGTAGACCCTAACAAAATTAAAACCATTAAGGAATGGAAAGTCCCCACAACCATAAAGCAGTTGCGAGGATTTCTCGAGTTAACAGGGTATTATCGCAAGTTTGTTAAGAATTATGAGAGAATAGCAACACCTCTAAAAAAATTATTGAAGAAAGATGAATTTTCATGGACTCCTGAAGCAACTAAGGCTTTTGAACATCTTAAAGAGGAAATGTGCCTAGTGCCTGTCTTAGCTACGCCAGACTTCACAAAAACATTTATTGTGGAATGTGATGCCTCAGGAAATGGAATTGGTGTTGTTTTAATGCAGGAAGGAAGACCCATTTCTTTTGAAAGTCGTCCAATCAAAGGAAAGTATTTAGAGAAACCTATTTATGAGAAGGAAGTGTTAGCAATACTGCATGCACTAAATAAATGGCGAACTTACCTAATGGGAAGACACTTCAAGGTAAAAACTGATCATGATAGTCTTAAACACTTTTTGGAACAAAGACTATCTTCAGAAGAGCAGCAAAAATGGGTCACAAAGATGTTGGGTTATGACTTTGAAATAATCTACAAAAAGGAAAGCTTAATGTTGTTGTAGATGCACTCTCAAGAAAGAATGAAGAGGTGGAAGCATTGCTTTGTGCCATTTCTATTATCCAACCAGATTGGATAACCGAAGCAAGAGAGGAATGGAAGAAGGAAAAAGATGTATGGACACTCATTCAAAAGTTGCAGCAAGATCCTAGTACATCTGATACATTTAGTTGGAAAAATGATTCCTTATGGTACAAAGATCGCTTATATATTTGTAAGAATTCCCAACTAAAACAAAAGATTCTTCTGGAATTGCACACTTCTCCTTTAGGAGGACAATCGGGATTTTTAAAAACTTACCACAGGGTGAAGAAAGAATTTTTTTGGGATGGCCTTAAATCTGATATTCAAAAGTTTGTGGCGGAATGTTTGGTTTGCCAGCAGAATAAAGTGGAAACAATTAAGACCCCGGGACTTCTACAGCCTTTATCCATTCCAAGTCAATGTTGGGAGGAGATTTCAATGGATTTTATCACAGGTTTACCTAAGTCCGAAGGAAAGAGTGTCATCATGGTGGTAGTTGTTAGACTTACCAAGTATGCACACTTTTGTGCATTATCTCATCCATTTAAAGCAAGTACAGTTGCTACTACATTTATGGACAGAATTCAAAAGCTACATGGAAGCTCGAGGGTTATTGTGAGCGACAGAGATCCCATTTTTACTGGAAATTTTTGGACGGAGTTATTTTCTTGTTTGGGTACTCAATTAGCTCATAGCTCATATTATCATCCTCAATCTGATGGTCAAACTGAGATAGTAAATAAATGTTTGGAAGTATATCTTCGTTGTTTTGTATCTGATAAACAAACACAATGGGTCAAGTGGTTACCTCTTGCTGAATGGTGGTATAACACTTCCTTCCATACTGCAGCAAAAATGACCCAATTTATGGCACTTTATGGATATCATCCACCATCCATCACATCATATTTAAGAGAAAATTCGAAGGTTCAAGCAGTGGAAGATCACATCGAGCATCGGCAAGAAGTTCTCCAACTCTTAAAGGATAACCTGAATTTGGCACAAAATCGAATGAAACAACAGGCAGATCAACATCGCAGCGAGAGAAGTTTTGATGTAAGAGATTGGGTATTTTTACGGCTACAACCATACAAACAAATGTCCCTCAAGCAAGCTAAGAAGGATAATAAATTATCGCCAAAGTACTATGGTCCTTACAAGGTGTTGCGAAAGATTGGTACTATGGCATACAAATTGGAGCTTCCTGCTTCTTCGCGAGTACATCCAGTTTTCCATGTTTCATGCTTAAAGAAGGTTATAGGTGAAAATCTTCCAGTTCAAACAATATTGCCGGAACTTGATGAGGAAGGAAAAATGATATTGGAACCTGAAGCGGTCACGGAAACAAGAACTCGAAAATTACGGAATCGATCAATTTCAGAGTATCTCATCAAGTGGAAGAACTTACCCACTGAATATTCTACATGGGAGGATGAAAATTTTATACAGAAGCACCCAGAGCTACTCAAGCGTTGAGGACAACACTCTTTTGAAGGAGAGGGGCATGTTGGGTCCCTATATTACTAGTATAGTACCTTATTTTTGTTAGTGTAACCCCTTTATTGTTATTATTGTACCCTTGTAACCCCCATTTTGTTATTATTGTGCCCTTAAATTATTATTGTTAGGTCGGCTAGGATTACATTGTGGCCCACTAGGATTACATTATGACCCCATGGACTCCTATATATAGAAATGAGGTTTTGTAAATTGTATCATCCAAGAATTTTTCATTTATGTAATGTATTGGAGGTTGCCCCCTCGAAGTGGCTTATTTCTAAGGCATTCATATCTCTTTTCTTCTATTTTTGGAGCTGGTTACACAACAATGGACCTATACACACAAGATCAATGTGGATGGTTGAGAGGCACTTGAAATCACTGAAGGCTTTGGTATGACAAAGAGCATGTCTTGAGGGTCCTATGGTAGAGGGATATATGGTATATCAAACGAAGTTTTATATTCATCAATATAGTCCTGCAATAGGAAAAAATATTAATGTATTGGATCACATTTGGGATGTCAACTCCATGAAATTTTTTTAAGGGGATAAATGATTGGGGAAAGGTAGAATGAGGAAAGTGAGACGTAAGTAGATAACGGAGATTTATTTAACATTTTAATTTTTTTTTTTTATGTATATCGTACTTATTTAATTTTTAGTCTTCTTGCATAATCCAATATTATGAATGTATAACATGGTAACTAATTATATATATGCGAATTATTTTATTTTAATACAACCGGTCGAGAGTGGGATGCAATACATTTAAACATTGCAAACAATATTGATTGGATGAATATATGGATTAAACGATGCAAACAAGCTAATAATGGTAGGTTATCATGGTATGGTGTGTCTACATTGGTCAAAGAAGTTCAACATATTGGAGATATTACACAAAGGGAAATTGATTTAGCATATGGTTTAAAAGATTATCAGGCAAGCGTATTCACCCATACTAAATTTTTGTTTACAATTATATTGATACATATGATGTGTTTCTTTCTTATTTTGCAAAATTTGCAAGTATAAATATGCATATCAATTGGAAATGAATTTTTTATGTGTTTGACATATTGCAATTGAAACACCACAACAAAATGTTGTGCGATGGATGCAAATTTCTCATTAAAAGGTTGGATGAAAAGATGAAAATTTCTGATAGTGGGATAAATTCAGTTTTTTAGGTTATCAATGTTTCCTCTAGAGGTGACATATATACATAAGTCTCTAACAATCGATACTATGGGTATCTACATGACATACTTGAATGTGAATTTAAATCCTTCAAGTTGTGTTTGATGTCAAATGGTTCAGGCTAAAAATCCATGAACGTGACCTTGATAGAACTGTCATTGAGCATGCTAATGGATTTACGATGATTGATACAAGGAATATTGAGCCATGATCAGAGTCATATGTTTTTCCAAGCCGATGTGAACAGGTATTTTATGTAGACATTCTAGGTAATGCAGTTTGGTCATATGTTGTTAGATATGATCCTAAAGGAAGGCCCGTAAAGTATAAATGTACTAGAAAAATATGAAATTGAAGAAGAAGATGATGTAGAGTAGAAGGAGGTTGATTATTGTTAGATGAAGACGTGAAATAAGCTCAAGGAATATATGTTAATCGATACTGTAAGCGTCAGTCTAGTCATACTGCCATCAGTGATCAAAATTTGCTCTTTTGCATGTGCATATTAGGAGTCCCATACCAATAAATTTCACTATTCCGCTAGGGCATGGATTCATTGATGGCAGTGATTTTTCATTAGTTTCCCCTCATGTGAAACTTGTTGATCCTCCTCTATATGGTCTTTAGTCATGAGTCACTTTCACTCTCAAAATCATGTCAGTAGGTCATAGGATGGGTCTCATTAGGTTCTAGGATCTCATCATGGTCAAACTAATGAGTCAAGTGTCAATAAATATTAGCAAGGTCATGAGGAAGTCAATAAAATCAAAGTCACAGTACCTAGAAGATCAAAGAGACATTTTATTCAGTTTGATGTAATTTTCACCTCAAAACCATGTTTTGAGGTGAAAACATGATACTTTGCCTTTATTATCATTTATTATGTAATTTTATGTCAGCATATGTAATAAGTCACATTTCAGAAGCTGCCATCTGCACAAAGTCATCACCCTGCCCTTCAGAGAGGTTTTCCACAACATTTTCAGCATCAAATCATGTTCTAAGTATGATCAACAAAAAGATCCCGGAAAGAGCTTTCCAACAGTATATTACACTCTCAAAAACTGACTTCTGGATTGAAACTTATGCCTAAGTGAATAAAGTCCCCTATAACCTAAAGCCTCCCCTTTTCCCATTTCCCTCCTACACTTTATTTCATAATTTTTTTTAATATTTTCCTTTATAAAATCCCTTTTTCCCCATATGATGGCAAATTGCATTATTAAAATCCTTAAATTACATATGCGATTTAAAAACCACTTCCCCTCCATACTCATTTAAAACTTTATAATAAACATTTTAAAGTTTTTATAAAGTCTCGTTCCCATTGCATAATCACAAAGTCTTTATTTAAAATGCAATTTAAACCTAACCACTTCCCCTCCATACCTTATAACAAATTTTAAAGGTCTTACATTAAAACCCCGCTGACCCAAGTCCCTTTCCCTTTCCAATCGCAATCGCAAGATTCGAAAGGTGCATCCCGATGGTCCTCGTGACTGCCCAAATCTCCGATGCGATTGGTTTAAGCCCCACCGTTGATTTAATTAATGATCCAATGGTCCATATACCATCGGCGCTTTCATAAGGTCCCCTCCGATTGAGCGCTCCTGATTGACATTCTCCGACTACAACCCCGCCGTCGATCTGTCATCTGATCCGACGGCCCACAGCCAATCAGACCATCCCAATCAGCATTTTTAATTAAACCTTCCCTCCGCCCTCCTCCGATCTCCCGATGCCGATGGACCTTTGGGTCCCACCACATAAAACTCCGCCCGTGCATAATACAAAAGGCCTTTGCCTTCGTTAAACTTAAATTTTGTTTATTTCGTTTTATACAAAGGCCTTCCCCCATCGCATCGGAAGTATTGTGTTATGTTATGCCCCGCTCTCCTGCAATCTCCCGATGTCGATTGACCCCGGTCCCACCATAATCATCCGCCCTTTTATAAAAATAAATGAGCCTTTGTAAAAATCGAATTTTATATTAATTCGTTTTATAAAGGACTTTCCCCTTCATAGTTAATCCTCATCGCATCGAAGGAAATCTATTATATGATACATCTACCCCGATCTCCCCGATTCTGATTGCGATTCATACCCTGGTCCCACCTTAAAAAGCCCTCCGCCCTTTCAAATAAAAAATCATTCCTCCCTTTGTAAAAAAGCGAAAAACCATTTTTATTTACTTTCAAAGGGATTTCTCTGCTCCATTATTGTATTACTCTATCGGGCCTTTCCAATTGCATCGAAGGCTTTTTGGCCTTGTTTCAAATATATCTAAAACCCCCGATCCCAATTGCGATTATGTCATATATTATATATTTCCTCCCCTCCGATCCCGATTGCGATTACAATATGGACCCCACTTCCTTTCGCTCCCTCCATCCAAAATCGGTTTTTCCCTTCACTGAGGCATAATTTCATTCTATTTTATTTCAAAGCATTTTATTAAAGTCAGTTTTCTTCAACGAAATAATGAAAACAGTGAGAAATAGTGAAAGGGCCGAGAGCTAATTATGAAGCACAAAATCATTTCAGTTTGTTTTCTCCTTTGTTTAAAGCAAATGTAACAGCGAATTTTCAGATGGTCAAAAATGTATAGCTGTTCCTGATTTTTAGGGGCAGATTGTTGGATGTCCTTTCTAGGATTAGATTTCTGTTCTTGAGCTGTTAAAACTGCTCCCTCTTTCTATGGATCTATGTTCCCACAAATCTGGTCTATTTAATGTAATTGTAAATCATTTGTAAGGCAGTCTATAAATCATAAGTAGGGGAATAGTGTGGAAATCAAGGAGGACGCTCTGCGCTCCATTGTAACAGTTTTGGACAGGGAATTAATAAGAGATGCATCTCTGATTTGTGGGATCCATGTGGTATGAAATTTAGCATTTGTTTATCTCCTTTGTGTTCATATGTAAATTGTTATGTTTCATCATTCATAAACATTTCTGATTGAATGCTTTCAAGATAGAAAGGTAGAATCCATTTTTTATGCTCTGCCTTGGGAAATCATTCAATACTCTGTGTTTTTCTTCTGTTTGAAAGGGATCCATCTCCCATGCCCTTTTCAGCTCCTCACCAGTCTTTCCATTCCATCCTTATTTAAATATAATTGCTAAAATTTCCTGCCTACCTTGCCCCATGAAATACCCTGTATCCTGATTTGATTCCCCAGTTTCAAAATGTCCCCATTTTGTTCCACACATCCCTGAAAAATTCATCCATTTATTAAACATTTTCCCATTATTATACCTAGCCTAAAATCAGTTTATATTTTTACTTTGTTGAAAATCCTTTTTACGGAGAGAGCCCTGTACTGACCTTGTAGGGCTAGCTACAAGGCTGAGCGTGGTTTAGATGTTACCCTGATTTCCATTTTTCAGCCTGAGGTCTAGATCAGGTGCTAACATTTCTGGCGACCGTACTGGGGAAGCTATCTGACTGTCTTCGAGCTTATATTCTCAACACTTTGGATGTGTTATTCTATTCTCAAAGCAAATCATATTCAGGCTGTGTGAAATAAAAAGTATTGAGAACTCTGTCCAAGGTTAAACTCGGTTAAAGTTTTTCAGAATTTGCTGCATGATAAAGGTGACCAAAATATTGGTTCTACCTATTCAAAAAGTATAAATACTGAGGTTTCTTTTGATCTTGGCCTCCATCCTTTTTCCAAATCGTATGATGACCCTCTTCGAATTGATGAGCCTAAAGAGACCAAGACTCATACTCTAGCTCCTGTATATACTCCTAGACCTTCTATAATCCCCGATAGATATAAACCTCTCATCTTACCTCCTATACTCCATGCTTTCCCTACAAATTATTACCTTTATTTGCCGAGGTTTGATGGTGACTGTGACAACATCAATGTTGAGCAACATGTGCAGAATGTTGAGACTTTCCTAGACCTTTTTGAAGTTGATGAAGAAGATGTTAGTATTAGGATTTTTTCTCTTTGTTTGCAAGGCAAAGTCAAGAGTTGGTTCAAAACCCTGCTTGATGTGAGCATCTCAGATTTCTAGCAGTTCGTCAAAGTCTTCCTCAATAGATGGGTGGTCAAACAAAACCCTTTCTTGATTTTAGAAGAGTATGCCCAGCTGAGAAGACAGGTAGGGGAAACAGTACAACAGTTCTCTGCCAGATTCAATCGAGTATATTATTCGATACCTGTCGATATAAGACCTCCTCCTGGCTCAGCTCTCTTACATTACCCGGGTGCCTTTGATCCAGAAATGGGGTTTCAGCTGAGAGAAAGGAACCTTGCAACGCTTGAAGAGATACAGAATAGTGCAGTGGATGTAGAATGTAATCTGCGGATTAGAAGGGCAAGACTGAAATAAGAATAAAAGAAGAATGTTGCAGAGCACCTGACACCTTCAGAGGTAAAGCTTGACCTTTTGGTAAGCGTAGTGGAAAAAATGATGCGAAAAATCACTACAAGGAATGAAAATGACGTTCAAGAACAAATGGCTTATCCAAAACATTCTCTTTCTTATCCCAGTTTCCGTCGATCTAACAATGACTGTGTTATAGAACATCTCAGAGAAGAAATATCCGTTGATATGACATGTATGCTTGATGATATGTTTTATGTTGATGATTTTCCAAAGTTTGATCAATACGATGATGATGATTATGTTTTCCAAACGAAAGCTAATCTTGCAGAGCAATCGAAAGTTGGTTTATGGGAGGAAGTTCAGTTTCAAAAACTTGAAAACAGTAATCATCCAATGCATGTCATCCAGGGCAGTGATGAAGGAAGTCTGGAAAATATGGAAGTAAGTGGGGGATCTCTGCCTCTTTGTTTCGCTTTAATTCAGTTCATCAAAGATAACTTTCATGAAATTAGAAACAAAAAATCTCTCAGTTTTAATGTTGCGGTTGAGACAGATAGTGAAATTCCTGGGCATGTCGTTAATGAGAAATCTTCTCCTGAAACGACTGATGAAATCATTTGTGATATAAAATCCTCCCTAGCTCCAGATTTGCAGCCACCAAACACAATTGAAGGTCAGATTACAGATAAAGGCTTGGAAGCTGAAACATATGATCTAATGATGCAAGATGATTCTGTACCCTCATGTTTTGAAGCATTTCAGTTCTTAAAGAAGAATTTTCATAATATCTCTAAAGAAAAAGATGAGAAGTCTGTAGAGTGTCATGCAGTCTCATTAAAATCAATAGATACATCACAACAGTATTTTCAAGTTTTCTATGACCCTATAGCTCATGTGTTGGATGATGTTTTCTGTAAAAGTCCTTCTCCATTGGCTAACCATGTGTCAGAAAAGAGTGTTGACAGTAACTTTATTCGAAAGCCGACTTCATTGTCTTGTTCAGCAGGCGTTTCATTACTAAGCTCATATCAAGGTTCGCAGTCATATGAGGAGACTAATGAAGGAGAATTTTGTTTTGTTTGGGATCATCATCAGAGATTGGTTATTCACGAATTTCAGGATTCTTTTTTCAACTTGCTGAAATCATCAGAGAAAGACAACACAGATGTTAGGAAAATTTTAATATCAAGGTATGAAGATTACCTGGAGAAGAGCAATGATGTATTAATGGAAATCAATATCTATTTTTATGAAGACCCTTTCGCAGCATTCTTGAGGTCATCCAATCAGATCATGCTTTGCAAGTTTATCAAGATTCAACTTGATTCCAAGTTTCCATGGGAGTTGCCTTTCAGTTCTTCTCTCTACTTGCTCATTAGAAAGCACTTGGGGAGAATTCAAATAGCAGCCAGGATGCTTACATGGTTGCATTGGTTATTCCATTTCACTTGATCAGGTGGTGAATAGAACAATTAGAGTAGGTTTGATGAATAAGCTTAATTATGAGCATGTTTCTGGTTTGTAAATTGTGTTTTAGTCATGTCCTAAGTCAGTTTGGTTTTATTATGGTTGTCAGTCTTAGTCTTGAGTCAGAGTCAGTCTGCATAGTGTCAGTTTTTAGTATTTTTGACTCCATGCCCAATGGATAAGGCTACTTGGTCTACAATGTTCTTGGAACCTCCAAGGAGCTACCATCCCCATTGGAGCCAATGTTAGTGTCAGTCTAGTCATACTGCCATCAGTGATCAAAATTTTCTCTTTTGCATGTGCATATTAGGAGTCCCATACCAATAAATTTCACCATTCCACCAGGGCATGGATTCATTGATGGCAGTGATTTTTCATCAGTTCCCCCTCATGTGAAACTTTCTGATCCTGCTCTCTATGGTCTTTAGTCATGAGTCACTTTCACTCTCAAAATCATGTCAGTAGGTCATTGGATGGGTCTCATTAGGTTCTAGGATCTCATCATGGCCAAATTAATGAGTCAAGTGTTAATAAATATCAGCAAGGTCATGAGGAAGGCAATAAACTCAAAGTCACAGTACCTGGAAGATCAAAGAGACGTTTTATTTAGTTTGATGTAATTTTCATCTCAAAACCATGTTTTGAGGTGAAAACATGATACTTTTCCTCTATTATCATTTATTATGTAATTTTATGTCATCATATGTAATAAGTCACATTTCAGAAGCTGCCATCTCTACAAAGTCATCACCCTGCCCTTCAGAGAGGTTTTCCACAGCATTTTCAGCGTCAAATCATGTTCTAAGTATGATCAGTAGAAAGATCCCGGAAAGAGCTTTCCAACGGTATATTACACTCTCAAAAAATGACTTATGGATTGAAATTTATGCCTAAGTGAATAAAGTACCCTATAACCTAAACCCTTCCCTTTTCCCATTTCCCTCCTACACTTTATTTCATAAATTTTTTTAATATTTTCTTTTATAAAATCCCTTTTTCCCCATTCAATGGCAAATCACATTATTAAAATCCTTAAATTACATATGCGATTTAAAAGCCACTTCCCCTCCATACTCCTTTAAAACTTTATAATAAACATTTTAAAGTTTTTATAAAGTCCTGTTCCCATTTCATAATCACAAAGTCTTTATTTAAAATGTGATTTAAACATAACCACTTCCCCTCCATACCTTATAACAAACTTTAAAGGTCTTACATTAAAACCCAGCCAACCCAAGTCTCTTTCCCTTTCCCATCGCAATCGCAAGATTTGAAAGGGCATCCCGATGGTCCTCGTGACTGCCCAAATCTCCGATGTGATTGGTTTAAGCCCCGCCGTTGATTTAATTAATGATCCAACGGTCCATATACCATTAGCGCTTTCATAAGGTCCCCTTCGATTGAGTTCTCCTGATTGAAATTCTCTGACTACACCCCCGCCGTCGATCTGTCATCCGATCCGACGACCCACAGCCAATCGGACCATCCCAATCGGCGTTTTTAATTAAACCTTCCCTCCGTCCTCCTCCGCTCTCCCGATGTCGATGGACCTTTGGGTCCCACCACATAAAACTCCGCCCGTGCATAATACAAAAGGCCTTTGCCTTCGTTAAACTTAAATTTTGTTTATTTTGTTTTATACAAAGGCCTTCCCCCATCGCATCAGAAGTATTGTGTTATGTTATGCCCCGCTCTCCTCTGATCTCCCGATGTTGATTGACCCTGGTCCCACCATAATCCTACGCCCTTTTATAAATATAAACGAGCCTTTGTAAAAATCAAATTTTATATTAATTCGTTTTATAAAGGACTTTCCCATTCATAGTTAATCCCCATCGCATCAGAGGAAATCTATTATATGATACATCCGCCCCGATCTCCCCAATTCCGATTGTGATTCATACCCTGGTCCCACCTTAAAAAGCCCTTCGCCCTTTCAAATAAAAAATCATTCCTCCCTTTGTAAAAAAGCGAAAAACCATTTTTATTTACTTTCAAAGGGATTTCTTCGCTCCATTAGTGTATTACTCTATCAGGCCTTTCCAATCGCATTGGAGGATTTTTGGCCTTGTTTCAAATATATTCGAAACCCCTGATCCCGATTGCGATTATGTCATATATTATATATTGCCTCCCCTCCGATCCCGATTGCAATTACAATATGGACCCCACTTCCCTTCGCTCCCTCCATCCAAAATCGGTTTTTCCCTTCACTAAAGCATAATTTCACTCTATTTTATTTCAAAGCATTTTATTAAAGTCAGTTTTCTTTAACGAAATAATGAAAATAGTGAGAAACAGTCAAAGGAATGAGAGCTAATTATGAAGCACAAAATCATTTCAGTTTGTTTTCTCCTCTGTTTAAAGCAAATGTAACAGCGAATTTTCAGATGGTCAAAAATGTATAGCTGTTCCTCATTTTCAGGGGTAGATTGTTGGATGTCCTTTCTAGGATTAGATTTCTGTTCTTGAGCTATTAAAACAACTCCCTCTTTCTGTGGATCTATTTTCCCAAAAATCTGGTCTATTTAATGTAATTGTAAATCATTTGTAAGGCAGTCTGTAAATTAGAAGTAGGGGAATAGTGTGGAAATCAAGGAGGACGCTCTGCGCTCCATTGTAACAGTTTTGGACAGGGAATTAATAAGAGATGCAGCTCTGATTTGTGGGATCCATGTGGTATGAAATTTAGCATTTGTTTCTCTCCTTTGTGTTCATATGTAAACTGTTATGTTTCATCATTCATAAACATCTATGATTGAATGCTTTCAAGATAGAAAGGTAGAATCCATTTTTTATGCTCTGCCTGGGGAAATCATTCAATACTGTGTTTTTCTTCTGTTTGAAAGGGATCCATCTCCCATGCCATTTTTAGCTCCTCACCAGTCTTTCCATTCCATCCTTATTTAAATCTAATTGCTAAAATTTCCTGCCTACCTTGCCCCATGAAATACCCTGTATCCTGATTTGATTCCCCAGTTTCAAACTGTCCCCATTTTGTTCCACACATCCCTAAAAAATTCATCCATTTATTAAACATTTTCCCATTATTATACCTAGCCTAAAATCAGTTTATATTTGTACTTTATTGAAAATCCTTTTTACGGAGAGAGCCCTCTCCTGACCTTGTAGGGCTAGCTACAAGGATGAGCGTGGTTTAGATGTTACCCTGATTTCCCTTTTTCAGCCTGAGGTCCAGATCGGGTGCTAAAATGTTAATTTGGATGAACTATATGATATTGATGTTGTGTCAGATGAAGAACTTGAAGAAGTTGAACCAAATGTAGAAGAGCTTGTTCCAGATGATGATATAGATGATGATGCTGATATGACGAATCATTTGAACATAAATTATGAATTGGATGACACATATAATGAGTTGTATGAGGAAGAATATTAATGACATCAAAATTTTGAAAAGTACGAGGTATATATTACTATGCTTTCAATCGTTTTTTCACTCTTTTGTTCACCTTAATTTTTTTATTTTCCAACTAGTTTTTATGTTTGAATGTTATTGTGTTTCTTTCAAATATATTATAGTAGATAGATTTGGTATTGGGGAATTGAGAGTGATGTGAGAGGGGGGAGAGGGGGGGGGGTGTATGAGCTTTCACCTTCACGTGGCTGGCCTTGTTCAATAAAGAATATATTATTCTTGAAACAGAGAGAATCTAATTTAAGTTTATAGCATCATTTCCAATTTTAAATTTGGTTCGTCTAATAATTTCCAAGGTTTTCCATTTACTAATTATTAGTGGAAATTATGTTTGACCCTGGATAGAGTGGTCTATGATCGAGGCATGTTTCTGAACAAACTAGCATGCCTAGGGAGTAGGCCAAGCCTTGGATGCACAAAAATAATTTGGGACTATTAAGGCCCATTGTCACCACAGCTTAAGTCCCCTTCTCTTATCATATTTTCAGCGACGGGAGGAGTCCCAATATCCCCTAATTGTGATAGGTGAGTCTTGGAAAATTTTTAAAGTAGGCAAAGGATAGTCCATTTTGTGGAAATATATAGTACTAAAGGCTCAAGCCCTAGGAATAGGCTTTAAATATTTCCACGAAATACCCCTTGATATTTAAGATACATGAGACCTAGGGTTGAGGTGAAAGATGTCACGAGGTAGTTATGAAAAAGGTCAAGGTAACGAGAGAAAATGTTTCTACCATGATATGCTTCATGAATGTAATGATCCAAAACCTTCAAATAATCCCCTAAGTTTATGGAGGACCTTCTAGGTTCCCAATTTGGTACAATGGCTAGGGAATCAAATATCTCAAAATATTTGTCATCATGTTGAGCATATATATATATATATATATATAAATCATGGGCTCCTATATATCATGGAAATTAACAAAAAAGTTCCCACAAGGGGGTCTGATAACGATTTTAGAAAATTGGCTAAAGTAATGTTTAGGTGTTAAAAGTCGGTTTATAATTGATTGATTATGTAGCATGGTACTAAAAAATGATAATATTTTATTTTTATTGATGAGCTAATGATTTGTTTTGACCTATATATTTGTTTATATACTAGAAGGAGGTGTCACCATTATTCCCATTGCCATCATCACCATCTAAAACTGTTATTAGTTGATTGTATAATTTATTGTTTTGCACTATCTATTCTTTGCAAGTTCCAATAAATCAATTTCCATAGGGATGCATAAGTCTCTTGAGCTCGTCGTGATGTGACTTGAGAATTGCACATGAGTCTCACATATCGTACCAAATTCAAATCTAAATTCAAAATCAAACTTGGAAACTATGCTTATGATATGTTAAATTAACTTGTGCATTTTTACAATATTTGGCCGTAGTAACAAATTGAATTATAATGGACGTTGTTTTAACCCTATTTTCCACTCCATTATAGTGAGAGAAACCCAATATCAAATTACCTCATTTTTTTGGCTAAAATGCATACCTTTTCACCTTTTCTTTTACTTATGTGAGATTTATCCCATGATAAAAGGGTTGAATTACATGATTGAGTTATTTCTCATAATTAATTTTCCGAAATATTATAATTATGAGATAATAATTATTTCATAATTGAGATAGAGAAAAAAATCATAATTGTGATAAAGGTTTCTACAGTTCTACATTCCCATTGAGATCAACTTGAACCACTTGTGTATGAGTTGGCTAGGGGTCCATTATTGTAAAAGTTTCCTAACTTCTCAAGCCCCTAGGTGTCTAGATACATTCTCTTGGAGGATATAATTAACCTATATAATCTCATCAAGGGGAAAGGGTGCAAGAGGAAGTATCCAATATATACCGTGAGAGATCCGTTCTATTGGGAGAGGATACCATCCTACAATATGGATGATAGGATATTATTTGTTGAAGGTATATTGATGTACTTTCACTTATATTATTAATAGAAAGATATGTTCCTTCCATGTATCTATTTTATTTAGCATGTTTAATAGTTGTTTCTATGATATTTTTATCTAACGATCTTCCGAGGAAGGTCACTTGTTGTATCTGTTTGTTTGTAGGGATCGAGATAAGGTGTGGATGAGGTAGATCGCTCGAGTGGAACGTGAGAATCTGCATCAGACCCAAAATCCTTCCCCAACCTGTGAGGAGGCCAAGTTCACACATATTTCCTTGTAGTATATAGAACATATTTCCCGATGCATTTTTGATCATTTGGGTTGGGGCACTCTTATATATCTATTGGTCTTTCCTTTTTCTGTCTGGTGATCTCAAATGAGCATCAGATCACGAAGAAATAACTCCTTGCATAATTAAATGAAACAACCATCCAAAATCCTAATATATGTTGTGTAGAAAATCTAACAACGAGATTCAATCTGATCTTATGATTAACTAAAACAAGATACTGAATCCTTATACAATTTGCGGAAATAAAACACGATCACACAATCACATAACAAGTAAGAGAAAGATACAATCAATCACACAACACAAGATGTATCTGGGGAAAATAAACTGCCTAAAACCCCACTATATATATATATATATATATATATATATATATATATATATATATATATATATATATATATATATATATATATATATATATATATATATATATATTGTATAAATTTAAGGATCATGAAACAATCCAATGCTTTCTCTCTCAAAAGAAACTTATGCACTATGCCAACTATCTCACTTTGATCTAGGAAAAATCAGACAAATAATTAGCCAATTATCTACCTCTGCTCAGCCTTCCTTTCTCACGCATTCCTTGAGGAATGAAATCCCTATTAAATAGGAAAATCCATTGGTTTGGTTGCGCAATCCTTCCTAGGCCTCCAGTTGACTCTATAACTGACCCGTACAAATTTCTAATTATACAACTGGTAGTTATCATCCCTTAAACCTTAGTCTCTCCGGGCCTTCCTTAGAAATGACATGCAACAACTATTTATAGAAAATTATTAGTTAAATAATTGATCACTAGTTGTGAATTAAATCAGATTTAATTCAATTGACCTCTCACTAGCTCATCACTCAGTTAAAACTAGTTAAACTGATTTTAACTCAATTTATTGAGTTAAATAATTACAACTCATAAATAATTGTAATTGGACCCCCTTAAATCATGTGATAAATATACATGCCTATTCTCTGACCCTCAACTCTAATTTCATAAGATAACTCAGTCATTCTAACTTAGTTAACTAATACAAGTTTTCATGAGATGAATCTATAATTTCTTTTTCCAATTTAATTAAGGGAAAATTAAATTGGAAGCCCCCTTTGGGTGCCATTTCAACACTCCCTCTCAACAAGAAAGGGATTATCTACTACCCTGATCCTGCCTCTGTGGAATTCAAATTTTCTTCTTGCCAGCGCCTTCATCAAAATGTCTTCATCCCGATCCTCCGTGGGAATGTACTCTAATGACACAATCCTCCTTTGAACACAATCTCTGAGATGGTGATACCAGATATCAATATGCTTGGACTTGCCATGGATTACTATATTAACCGAGAGTTTGATGCAACTATGGTTATCAAATTGTATCACTGTCGGATCCATTTGTTGACCAAAAAACCCAACAAGTGTCTTCCTCATCCAGATGGCCTCGCATGATGCCTGACTGGCCTCCATGTAATTTTCCTCTATTGAACTGAGCGAAAATAATTTATGTTTCTTGCTGTACCAATAAACTACTACTGATCCTATGCTAAAGATGCCTCCTGATGTGCTCTTCCGGTTGGATGGACTCCCTGCCCAATCTGCATCAGTGAAGCCTTGAAGCTTCACTCCCTCTGTCCGTCTGTACCATAATACATAGTCTGTTGTGCCCCTGATATATCTCAACACATGCTTCCCTATCTTCCAAAATATTTTGATCGAATTAACCATAGCTTGGATTAGTTGGTTAACTACGTAGCATATGTCGGGTCGTGTGTTCACCAAATACATGAGTGAACCCAGAAGCTGCCTATAAATAATAGCATCCACTAGTTCGCCTGAAGTAACATCCTCCTTCCTCCATTTTCCTTCAAGATGAGTCTCCATGGGTTTGCTTCCCTCCATGTGGAACTTCCTCAGAATCTCCTTAGCGTACTTTCCCTGAGATAAAAATATCTCCCCATCTCTTTTCCATATTTCCAATCCAAGGAAATAGTGCAAGAGCCCCATGTCCTTCATCTCAAATTCTCTTGAAAGATAATCTTTGCAAGATTTTATGAGATTCTCATCATTTTTCAATATCAGATCATCGATATAAATTACAATAATAAAAATATTACCATCAACCACAATATGATATAGGTTCGCATCCGCTTCAATCTTGAAGCCCAATCTAGTGAAATTTCTATCAATCCTGGTGTACCAAGCACATGGTGCTTACTTCAGCCCATACAATGCTCTCTTGAGTCTGCACACATGTGAATCCCTGTCTAAGGTCTTAAAACCTTCCGACTGCTCAATGTACACTTATTCATCAATAAATCCATTGATAAAGGATGTCTTTACATCCATCTGATGTATCTGCCATCCCATCTGCGCTGAGAGTGCAAGGATGGATATAATGTATGAGTACCTTGTGAATGGTGAAAAAGTCTCATCATAGTCAATCACCTCCACTTGAGAGAACTCTCTAGCCAAAAATCTAGCCTTGTGGTTCTCCACACTCCCATATGCTGCCTGCTTCAATTGGTAGACCCACCTAGATCTTACCATTGACTTCCCCACTAGTCTTAGGACAACTTCCCATGTAATTTTTCTGAAAATGGAGTGATACTCCTCAACCATGGACTCAACCCACACTAGCTGCTACACTGCTTCCTCAAAACAAGAAGGTTATATATCAATACCATCGCTCATAAGAGCCATGTATCCAGTGTACCGCTCTAGGGACCTTCTCTGCCCATGCTGTGATGTGGGTGCTCCCACATTATCTCTTGCATCCATCAAAAAAATGTCATCCTCTCTGGTGCACTTCCTTCCATCTATTGTGGATGGATCTGCATGAGTGGTTTCTACTACTCTTTGTTCCTCTGCTTGTGGTTGCTACACATCCTGAGGTTCATCCTTTGGAGCCAAGAGCTCCTCAAATACGTGAAACTCAAGATTTCTCTGAAGGGACAATCACATGGCTTTGTCTTCATCAAAATTCACATCTCTTCTGACCACTGTCATCCTGTGTGCTGGAAAGTACACTTGATATTTGTGAGGTGAATCAGTGTACCCCAAAAATATCCCCAACTCTACTGTTGGCTCTAAATTCTTCCTAGCATCCTTGGATACATGGAAATAAACATATGAACTAAAAATTTTAAAATATGACACATCTAGTCTCTCACCTGAAAAAGCCTCCTCTAGTGTACTCATCCCAAGTATCTGATGAGGAATTTTGTTCTACATAAATACTACTATATTGCATGATTATTCCCACAGATGCAACAGTAGGCCCTAATCATGCAACATAGCTCATGTTTCTCCCACAATAGTTCTATTCTTTATTTGTACAACCCCATTCTACTGTCAGTTATGAGGTGAAATAAATTATCTTTGAATTCCTTCTCAGGCACATAAGTTCTTGAATTCGTTAGAGATGCATTCTCCACCATTTTCGCTCCTCAGAGCCTTCACCTTCTTCCTTGTATCTTTCTCGACAAGTGCCTTGAACTCAAAAAACTTGGAGAATGTCTGATCTTTCTTCTGTATGAAGAAACTCCAACACTTTCTTGAAAAATCATCAACAAAAATCACATAATACATGTGCTTTTCTGTGGAAGTTGTCGAGAACAGTCCACACACGTCTGAGTGAACTCTCTCAAGTATTTCCGTTGCATGGATTTCCTTATCGTGAAAGGTGGCTTTGTTATAATTCCCCAATGTACACCCTTTTCATGTGTCTCTCTGCACAAGTGCACCCTTTGGAAGTCCTATAGAAATATGCTGCATGATCCTCAAAGCGCTGTGGTGTAGATGACCCAACCTCCTGTGCCATAACTCACCGATGTATCGGATCTCCACCTTCCCTGATTTACTTCTTAATGCTGCACAATCATCTACATAAATTTTGTAGATTTTATTCACACGAACCTAAATATTTTCACCTATCTCGTTTCTTTGTGAAGAAGGAACACCTTTCCTTCACTGAAGATCGCATCATAGCCACGATATTCTAACATAGCAACGAAAACCAAATTATTCTTTAAACCAGGTACATGCATGGCATATTTTAGTATGAGGGGTTTACCTGAATCTCTCTAAAAGGTAACTGTACCAATACCGATAGCGCTATACCTCCCGTCATCACCCATCTCGATGTGCATCTAGAGATCCTTCTCCTCCAAGATACTGAAGAATTCTTTATTTCTGGTCATGTGGAATGAAGCTCCACTATCCATGTACCACACCGATCCCATCACCGATGACACCATGCATGCAATGAGGGTGAAGTCCAACTCGAATTGTGAAGCCAATGCTTCACCTCCTGATCAAATGCTCAAAATTATTCTAAAAAATGAAAGTTGTTGGAATTGTGTGGAACCTGAACGACCGCATAGATCTCGTTGTTTTGAATCTAGTGAAACTTGTTTCACGGAAAAAAAAAAACACCATATGCTCCCAGAAACACATTCTGTTCATTTTCCCAAACATGAAAAAATTTAGTATAATTGTGCAGGTTGCCCAAGTCCGTACAACTAACTGGACATGGTTGACTAGTTAAAGGTTGACTAGGTTCATTGGGCCAATTAGGCCTTGCCACTTTTTTGATTTTTGTTGGTTCTAGTTAGCATGATTTTATTGGTTAGAATGATGAACAACCACATGCTGGCACATGGCCCAACTAGAGGCCGCCATGTGGTAGCACGGGGGCCACCAAAATTAGTTGAAGTTTGAATTGCACTCCACCAGATTCGACATCATGACCTATCATCAAGCAACACGACGCTTTAACTGTTGAGCCACATTCATTTATTATTAAACTATAGTCTGAAACCTTCATCTAAAGTGCATATGATGAAGGTTTGGGGGTAGGGGTAGGGCTTAGCCCCAACCCCCCCATATTTTATTACATACGACAAACCACTGTGAGTGGGGGTGCAGAAGAATTAACCTCCCTCGTAACTATTGTCAAACCACCCATGTGACCGCTACCACCTTGACTGCTGATGGTTAGGGTAACCACCGTATTTTTTAATTAAAAAAAATTAATTTAGCACCATATGAATAAGGTTCGAATTTTGGATTTTAAGTGTTAGTGGAAAAATTAAGTGTCCGACAATTTTGCCTGAAATTGCACGTAAATGTCGCTCGGTTAGCTGAAATCTGGGTGAAATTGTAGGACCAGTCTAAATTTTGGGGAATTTGTGATGCATTTAGCAACAAAACCAGGGAGGCTCATAACTTATTTAGTTTTTGACTAATTTCAAATGAAAAAAGAGACTAGACAGGAATTTTTGGGTATCCTGAAGCTGTTGGAACACGTTTTTAGCCATTTGAGCACTGTAAATGTATGTAATCACAATTTTGAGCATAATGAAAGAGGGCCAAGCCATTGGAAGCTGGACCAACTAGACGTAGCCCAGGAGGGGTGAACTCCTTAATCATTTTCTATGTTGTGGTTATTTTTAAGGTGTAACTGTTTGTTGTTTCTGTATATTTCAGAGTTTATTTTCATGCTTTATGTGTTTAAAAATTAACATAAAAGCTCTCAAAAACTCAATTTTAACATTTTCAATTTACAAACCCTCAGGCAAATTTACATTAAGATCTCATATAGATCAAGTTTAGTATTGGAGATTAGGTTTTCTTTGCTGCTACGAGGATTTCATTTTTTGCAAGTGTTTTTTGATGGTTACAAGGTTGAAGTTCAAGAGAGGAGAAGGAAATATTGTGGTTACAAGGCCTCAAGTTAGGTCAAGGACAAGGAGAGAAAGTTTGCCACAATCTCCACCACAAATTCTTCCTCAAATTGTAGTTGAAGCTTCAACAAGCATGTCTCATGAAGAAGGAGCCGATAATATGTCAAATGAAGAAAATTGTTTAAGAAAATATTTCTTTTACATGACTGAAATGGTGAAGGTTCTCTATGAAGAAAGAAATTAAAAATTTCAGGGTGAAAGTTCCAAGCCTTCAAAAGGAGAGGGTTCTCATAGAGGAAAAGGAGGAGATGATGAGAAGCCTTCAGAAGGAAATGGTGACAAACCACCCTCTTCTCCACCATCATATTCACCTCCATCCTCATCCTCATCTTCTCCTTCTTCCACAACCACTGTTACTCAGACACATCCACATACAACAAGGGTGCATGGTAAAACTCCCTTATTAAAACTTGATATCGAATTTGAACTGCCTATGTATAATGGTGAAGTGAATGCTGAAATACTTGATAATTGGGTTCGTCAACTTGAAGTTTATTGTAGGATACAAAACATCAAAGATGATGAAACAAATATTCAGTTGGCTTCATTGAGGTTGGAAAGTGTTGCTTTTATTTGGTGGGAAGCCAAAACACAAGAGGACATGAAAAAGCATGGCAAGGTCTCCACCTCTTGGATAGGTTTTATTGTTGCACTTAGAAGATCATTTTATCCATTAGCTTATGTGCAAAAGGCTATTATGGATTGGAATAATTTTAGAAAACTAAAGGGTCAAAGTGTGCAAAGTTACACTCTAGAATTTAGAAGAAGGTGTTTGATATTAGGTGTAGACTTGAATTCACAAGAAAATTTTTTGAAATATATTGGGGGTTTACATAGTTATTTAAGGCATACTATCATTATGCTTAATCCTATAAGTTTAGATGAGGTTTGCGTTTAGGCAACACATCTTGAAGCAAGAGGGAAAAGCATTTCACAAGAGGGTAGCAAGAAGCCATTTGAAAGTGGAGAAAAGGGTAAGACAAAGTTCAAAGTGAAAGGAAAGATGAATGCATTCGTCAATAAGGAAGGAGAGAACTTAACATGCAAAAATTGTTCCAAATTGGGTCATGATGAAGCTCATTTTTGGAAGCTTCATCCCGAGATGAAATGAAATAATTTTAACAACAAAGGGAAGAAAAAGACAACTGCAACTACACAATATGACTTAGGCTCCGATTCAGGAGATGAAACAAAGATCAAAAAAATGGGAATGAAAGGTAAGGACATAGAAAGCACTAGCTCTTCAAGTTGTCCTAATGATACTCAAGATTTGGAAACTAGAATTGAACTTTTCCATATTCGGGTTATTTCAAAGCACACCAAAATTGATACAATATTTGATTTTGTTTCTGAAGACTTAGTCAAGAAATTAAACTTAGAGACAATTCCTCATCCAAGAACTTATCCTTTAGGTTGGATATGAAAGAATGCAAACTTAAAAGTTACGAGGAAATGCATACTTAAATTTTCAATTACAACAAACTTTTTTGATGAAGTTGAACTTGATGTAATTACATTTGATATTTCTGGAATTGTTTTGGTAAGCCCACATTTGTATGATAGAAAATATATTTTCCATCGCCATGAAAACAAGTATCACTTGTTCGAAGATGGAATAGAGTACATTGTTAGAGCACGTCGACAAAAACTAAATGAAGAGACTCATTAACTCTAACAATAATTTTGTGCATGGTCAAGCAAAAGAATGATGTTGAAAATGAAGCTTTCCAAGGATTATAATGATGAATGATGAATAGCTATAGTACTGTAGGAATTAGTTGTAGTTTTTGCTATTCACTATCATAGTTACACTTGTTCTAATCACTCTTCCACAAGAAGAAACTCTTCCAAGACATCCTTAAGAAGTTCAAGACATGACTGTGATAATGAATGATTTAATTGTGTGTTTTTACTAAGTATCATCTCTGATCTTGCTCTTAAACGCTTGCCCAAGACATCATAATGACGAGTAGGGTATGGATGTGATAACTTAGTTTTTCATTTGCTTTCGGTTCATTTGCTTTCAATTGCATACAATTACACAGTCAGAATTGTTCTACCCCTTCCAAAAGAAGGATCTCTTCCAAAATATCACTAATGATGAACAAACAGATTGTGTAACTTCATAGAATAATGCATGTTAGTATAGTTAGAATGCTCCGGAGTTTCATTGCATTTAATTCATGTTCAGTTACTTTGTTTCAAGTTTGATGATGACTTATGGTTCAACATTGTTCTAGATTAGTGGCATCTTAGGTTCATTCTTAGATTAACTCATTGCACTTGCATCTCATATTCAAATTGTCATCCATTGCACAATAGATTACTTTAGTTGTTAGGATTAACAAGACAGCCTTCATTATTCACAAACATCTTCTTGTTCTAAAAACTACAAATGATCCATAGCCATAGGAACAGAAGACAACATCACTATAAGGTTTGAAATCTCTCTGCAATCTCCTCATCATTTTATAAACAGAGCTCTTCCTCAAAAGAACTACTTTGAAAAAGAAACCAATAACTCTTTGAGTATAGGTTCCGTGACATTCAATTAAATTGCAGAATAGAACTAGGAATTAGTCATAGAATAAGAGAGCTTAGAACAAAATGTTGCATCATGGTAAGAATAGTGTTTAACTGTCTAGTTAGAGAACTTGCATACTTAGTGATCATTTCTCAAGTTTAGTTTGTGTCATTTGCCTAAAAATTCATTATCAAGCTTTTGCTTTTATTTAGTCATAGTTCAGATTCTGCTTCAGTGTTTCCAATTGCATTTGCCATTCCATACATTAGGCTTAACTCTGTTTTTGACCACCAACTTCTTTCCATTAGTTTTCTAGGCATTTTCATTGTGAACATAAAACACCAGAAGACCAAAAACATCATAAATCAACATAAAAGACCAAAAACATCACAAAACACTACACACAACGCATTAGGAAACAAGCACCTGGTACATATGGTACACTTCCTTGTGGTTACAAATCCTGGATTGAAAATTAAATGAACTCAGTTTAGGAGACTAGATTGAGACCCACCATTTTGGCGCCGTTGCCGGGGAAGTGAAAACTAGGTAACCTTTGTTTCTTAGCATCCAAAAACAATTTTATGCGTAGGGAGAGAGATTCAAGGGGAAGATTTATAAGCAGCAGAGGCAGAAGTTTGACATCTAGAACACCACTTGTTTCATCTAGGTCCAGAACTAGTACACCTTCAACTCAAACCCATCTTCCATCCTTTACTGATCCTGGACTTCTAGAAGATCTAAGGTCACCTATTCCATTAGAGAAACCTTCCACTTCATCCACTGAACCTGCCATAGAAGAAGATCCAAAAAATCTTGTTGAGGATACAAACCTTTCTACTTCCACAGGAGAGTCAACCATGGCAGAAGAAGGAGGAGGAGGAGTTGTTAATGGAGAACACACATTATTTGGAGGAGGTAGAGGTAGAGGTAGAGGAGAAGGAGGAAGAGGAGAAGGAGGTAGAGGTGTAGATGGAGGAAGAGGTAGAATAGGAAGCTCTTTTGGGTTCCCTATACTTGATGAAGAAACCAATACAACCATGAAAAATATTTCACCCTCTGTCCTTCCAAACTTCTATGGACTTAAAACTGAAGATCCTGAAACTTTCTTATTCGAATTTGAAGTGTTGTGTAGAACTTATGACTATCTACAATATGCTCAAAAACTGAAATTATTTCCCTCAACTTTGAAGGGAACAACATTGAAGTGGTTTATGAGTTTAAACAGTAGTTCTATTAGAACATGGGAAGACATGAAACAAGCATTTCTAGAGAGATACTTGGATTATTGTATGCCGGTTAATCATAAGGAAGAAGTGTTCAAGATGTTACAAAAAAAAGATGAAAACTTAGAAGATTTGTTGGAAAGATTTAATTACAACATCAAAAGGGAAAAAATGGAAAACCTAGATCAAGACACCTTAAAAGCTCTTTTGTTGAAAACAATTAGGGATGAATGGTTGGATATCCTTAACATGATGGGAAAAGGGGATATGTCACAACTCACATTACCTGAAATATCTGAGTTATGTATCAACCTTTCAAGAGGGAAATCTAAAACTGTCAAAGGTCCAAGAGATCCTGCTCTTGCAAGGGCAAGTAAGTCTGCTTCTGGGACAGTAAGTAGATCAGAAATAGGTCACATGCTTGATGATTTTAAATCTGACATCTTAGGGAGTCTTAGTGAACAGATAGACACCCTCAAGATACAAAACAAGCAAAAGGCTGAATCTGATGCCTTGGCAATCTTTTGTCCCAAATGTAGAAAGAAACATGCCTTGAGAGAGTGTCCTTTGGATGTAAAAGTTGTAGAAACCTGTGTCATTTGTTCTGAAAAACATGAGACCAAGAATTGTCCTTCTCTTCTGGGTCTCAAAGCTGTCTTTCAGGGGGGAAATCCTACAGATTACACAGAGTCTCTCAATTTTGTATCTAGAAGACCTTGGCAGGGACCTCAAACACAAGGATTCCATGATCAAATGTATAATCAACCTCCACCTTGGAATTCTTGGCAACAACCTTGGCCCCAATTTCAAAATCAATCTCAAGCTTGGGCACAAGGATCACAAGGTCCCTATGGAAGATACTCTCCATATTATCAGTATCCACCATCCTATCCACCATATCCACATTTTTATCCTCAAAATCCTCAACAAAATTTTTCTCAAAATCTTCAACAAAATTTTCAACAAAATCCTCAACAACATCATCAGAACCAACCACATCAAAATCAACCACTTCCATTACCATTCCCTCAAAAATCCAATCAATTGCCAGCTCAGCCCATACCAAACCCCAATAATAAGAACCCTCAGAATACATATATGATAGAAGGACAACAATTTCCAACTTATTTAATTACTCCTCTAAACCTTAGTGATGTTCAACTTAGGTCTGGGAGGATACTTGAGAAGAGAAAACCTTCTGTGATCATACAAGAACAAGACAATTCTGAGGAAGAATCCTTACGGGTTAATAAAAGTCTTGAGGAAGATACATCCTTTCAAGACCAAAAAATTGAAAAATTAAAACAAAAAGATCCAATAAATCCAACTCCAGTATTAGAGCAACCATCCACATCTACTTCTATACCTCCCTTTCCGGAAAGACTACAAATTGATAAAGGTGTAGAAAAACAAATAATGGTGCCTAATTATGATTTCTTAGATGAATTGAGAAATTTTTGCATTAAAATTCCATTATTGCAAGCCATCAAGGAAATCCCAATTTTAGCCAAAACAATAAAGGAGTTGAGTATGAAGACAACAAGAAAAAGAATAAGAGAAACCAAGAAAATTCAACTGGTAGGAAAAATAGCAGACATTATGATGGGCAAGATTGCTATTCCAAAGTATCTTGACCCGGGAAATCCAGTTGTCAAAATTCACATCAATGGAATTGAAATTCAAAACACACTCATTGATTTAGGAGCAGCAATAAATATCATGAGTAGACAAATCATGGACAAACTGAAACTTCCTAATCTTCTCTTTACACCCACACTATTACAATTAGCAGATAGATCTGTGATCAGACCAGATGGGGTAATAGAAGACATTTCAGTGTCCCTAGACTCTTGGGAGTACCCTGTGGATTTCATGATCCTAACACCCAATAATAATCTAGGAGGCCATCCTGTTATACTAGGAAGACCTTGGTTGGCTACAGCTGATGCTTTTATTAGTTGTAGGTCCGGTGATATGTATATTTCTGATGGTAGTTCAACAAAGAAATTCACTTTATATCCTCCAGCTAGGACAATTACGGATCTAGATGACACTCAATGGATAGAGGATGAAGAATATTTACAACCACTCTTCACAATTTCAGAAATTAGTGAAGATAATCAAATTCTGAATACTCTAGAAAACTTTGAATCCTCTCTAGAACATAAACATGAATCATTTCAAGAGGGATCCAACATTGAGTTTTTGTCATCAAGGCAGATGTCTCTTCATTCTATGGACAAATTTGGCAGCTCTACAAGTGAAATTTTTCCAGGCAAAACTTTGAACATAAACAAGAACCTAGAAAAATCTCAACAAGAAGATTTAGTCAAAGTATTACAGAGACATTCTTCTGCATATGCATGGGAATACACTGACATGAAAGGGATAAGCCCCAAGACTTGTACTCATCACATCTATATAGAGGCAAATTGCAAACCAATCAGACAACCTCAAAGACGGATGAATCCAAATCTTAAGGAAATTGTTAAAGAGGAATTGCAAAAATTGTTAAATGTTAATTTCATCTATCCTATTTCAGATAGTCAGTGGGTTTCTCCTTTGGTAATTGTGCCTAAGAAAAATGGAAAATGGAGGGTGTGTGTTGACTACCGAGAACTGAATAAAGCTACTCTTAAAGACCATTTCCCCTTACCTTTCATAGATCAAGTATTAGATACATTAGCAGGTAAAAAGTACTTTTCATTCCTGGATGGATTTAGTGGTTACAATCAAATCCAAGTAGCACTTGAAGACCAAGATAAAACCACATTTACTTGTCCTTGGGGTACATATGCCTACCGAGTATTGCCATTTGGATTGTGCAATGCACCTGCAACATTCCAAAGGGCAGTATTAGGAATTTTTTCTGATCTGATACATGACTGTGTAGGGGTGTACATGGATGATTTTACAGTTTATGGGGATACATTTGAAGAGGCTTTAGAAAACTTGGAAAAGGTCTTAAAAAGATGTCAAGAAGCAAACCTTTCTCTTAGTCATGAAAAATGTTTTATGATGTTCACTGAAGGTATTGTTTTAGGGCACCACATTTCGGGGGATGGGATTAGAGTTGATGAAGCGAAAGTTGAAGTTATTTCTAACCTATCCATTCCAAGTTGTCAAAGAGATGTAAGAAGTTTTCTAGGATTTACGGGGTACTATCGGAGATTTATAGAAAACTTCACCAAAATAGCATCTCCTCTCTTCAAATTACTCACCAAAGATTGTGAATTTAAGTGGACTTATGATTGCCAGTTAGCTTTTGAAACCCTGAAAACCAAAATTTCTGAAGCACCTATATTAAGGGGACCTAACTGGAAGTTACCTTTTCATATCTCGACAGATGCTTCCGATACAGCTCTAGGAGCGGTATTGGGACAGAAAGATTTAATTCCCTATGCCATCTATTATATCAGTAAAAATTTGACTCCTGCAGAGTTAAACTATACTGTAACTGAAAAAGAGTTTTTAGCTGTTGTTCATGCCATAAACAAGTTTAGACACTATATAACAGGCTATGAAACTTTTTTTCACACTGATCATTCTGCCATTAGATACTTAATGAATAAATCAATCACTAATGGCAGAGTTATAAGATGGTTGTTGTTATTGCAAGAATTCAACATTACTATTCTAGATAGGCCTGGAAAACAAAACACTGTGGCTGATTTCCTGTCTAGAATTCAAAATATCAAAGATGACACTCTAGTTGAAGATCAATTTCCTGATGAATATCTTTTTGCAATCTCTACTCAAACTCCATGGTTTGCTGATATTGCCAATTATTTAGTTTCAGGAAAATTTCCTTCAATTATGAATACAAGGGATAAAAGAAAAATCATTAATGATAGTGCAAGATATTCATGGGTCGCTAATGAGTTGTACAAGATAGGTCCAGATTTGATTATTAGAAGGTGTGTTCGTGAAGATGAGATGCCTGAAATTCTCAAGGCATGTCATGATGAACCTTGTGGTGGACACTTTGCAGATAAGAGGACAGCCTATAAGATCCTTAATTTAGGATATTATTGGCCATCTTTGTTCAAAGATGCAAGGGAGTATGTAAAAAGGTGTGACAGTTGCCAAAGGGTAGGGAAACCTTCTCCTTCAGGTGAGATGCCATTACAACCTCAGGTACACATTGAACCTTTTAAAAAATGGGCTTTGGATTTTGTAGGACCTATTAGTCCTCCATCAAGACAAAAGAAATATATATTAGTTTGCACTGATTATGTTACTAAGTGGGTAGAAGCTAAACCATTACTTGTTGCTAATGAATCATCTGTAGTTACTTTTCTTTTGAGGATATTTTTACTCATTTTGGTGTCCCAAGGGAAATTGTTACAGATCAAGGAGCTCAATTTACATCAAGGCTAGTGGAGCAAATGATGGAGAAGTACAAAATCAGACATAGAACATCTACTCCTTATCATCCACAAGCAAATGGTCAAGTGGAATCCACTAATAAAGTCATTGAAGGAATCTTAACAAAGACTGTTCATCTACATAGAAGAGATTGGGTAGATAGGCTTCCTGAAGCCTTGTGGGCCTATAGAACTACATGGAGAAATACAACAGGCCATACTCCTTATGAGCTTGTTTATGGGAAGCAAGTTTTGTTTCCTATAGAGTTCCAAATTCAAACATTCAAGATGGTAGTTCAGCTAGGACTTGATCTAACGGAGGCACAAAAGCATAGACTGGAGCAAATTAATGAATTGGATGAGGTCAGACAAGATGCAGTTCAGAAAACAAGTCTAGTCCAACATCAAAGGGCTAGATGGCATGACAAGTACATCAAGGAGAAAAAATTCAAAGAGGGTGACTGGGCTCTCTTGTTTGATTCAAAATTCAAGGATTTTCAAGGGAAATTTCAGACACATTGGCTTGGGCCATATGAAATTGTTCGAATTTTTGATAATGGGGCGGTAAAAATCAGAACTATAGATGAAGAGGAGGTCACTTTTCTTGTGAATGGTCATAGACTGAAGCTATACCACAAGCCACTCTCAAGAGAAGAGTTTTTCAAGAAGTTCCAAGAAGACAATGATGTGAAGTTAACGAAGAAGAGTCTCTCTTCTTCATCAACTTGATTGAATTTTCTGAAGCATTTCTATTCTAAAAAATAAAAAAAATAAAAAATAAAAATAAAAAAATAAAATAAAGGTATAAACATGAAAACCAATCATTGATTGGCATGTTTATATAGAAAAGATAGGGTGAAAATCAGAGTCTCTCTGACACTCTAACTTTTCCCATTTTTGTTTTTATAAGCAGCTGTTATAAAAATCATAAGTTCAGTTCCATAGTGCTTATGATTCATTTCATCTCACTCCATTCACTCATTCATCCATACTCCATCTCATCCATCATTCATATTTCACTCCATTCCACATTTCATCTTCCATCCATCTCATTTTCATGTCAAAACACAAAATTTGATATCTTGCTGTAAGTGAATAAAATATGTCATGAATTGCAGTACAGCCTTATGTTCCTTCATTTCATCTCATGAACTAAATCCATTTCATTCCATTATCCACTTCATACATATCATAATCCATCATCCATTTTCATTCATACCACATAACATTTCACCCATACTCCAAAAGCATTTCAGTTTCATGATTAAAGTGTTCTACAGGAACATTCTGCAGCTCAGTGGACATTCTGCAGCTGATCAGCCTTTCTGCAGCCCGATAGTCTTTCCGCAGCTACAAATCCTGAAGGAATCAATTAGCAGACATCAGAATTACAACAAAGTGACCCAGTGTATTCATGAATCAAAAGCATCAAGAAATTATGAAGATTCCTCCAAAGATGAGCAGAGAAGACAAAGGCTATAAAAATCAAATAAAGGGCAGAGGTAACAAGTTTAAAATTACAATGGCATTTCATAAAAGTTTAACATAGTTTAGTTATGGATTATTCGAAAAGATCATTTTAATTGTTTTTATTGATCAAACACCAACAAACCCTCTACAGACTTTAGACTAAAATCTTCCATTTCAAATTTCATATCCGATAGCATTTAAGCGGTGAAATAGCCAAATCATTTGAATTTTCCACGTCTCT